>CM017896.1:32364624-32527124 GCA_008369825.1 Triplophysa tibetana
AAAACACAAAGTTTATAGACGGAAGAAACGCTCGGATCTCCTGCTGAGCAGATCTGGAAATCTTTCTGTATGTGTGGGAGAGGCGAGGCCGAGAAGGTTAACTCGCTTCTCTTATAGTTTGGCTAGCGGGTGAGTGGGAGGCTGAGGACAGAACAGAGCTTTTCTTTCGGGTGAGGATCTCGTCTACCAAAAATATTTCATATTTTGAATGTTTAGAGTTGATTAGATCAATCTTGATGGGTGTCATTTGACAGTTTGATCTCGTTATACAAAATAAGGCACGTCATGCAATATCCAATGCTGTTCAAAGAACAAAACCTTTTTAGTTGTCGTATTTGAAAGCGAAACGCATTTTATTTCTTAAGACAAGGCAGACGAGTGACACACAAACCCAATAAAGAGCAGCAAGACTTTTTCTGTACAGCATTGGGCCAAAAATGGACAACCCAAGCGTTATAAAGTATTTTAACCCAAACAGTTGGTTTGTACATATTTGACCCAATGATGGGTTGAAATAACCCAACATTTTTAAAGTGTAGTGTATACTTTTAGTTAAAGTTGGACAAAGGGTTTTATTTTATTTTTAGTCTTCTAATCCAACTTACTTAACATTTGCAAATACCTCATAGTGCATACTTGGGTGATTCTCACCAAATCTTGGTCTCAAGATGTCAAACATGATTTTCTTAAAAAATCACACGCATCATCAAACTCCCTTTATATTGATTTAAAACAAGGTACGGCATGTTAAAAGGCATTCATTACAAAACTTTTACTGACAGTTTAACATTTTTATACAATTTTTAGGTCTTAAAAATTAGAAAACATTTGAAACTGTCAATCTCATAGCATGTGCCTGAGTATGTTTTTATCAATAATACCTAATAATACGGAATCACATTTTAAAAGAATGTTATACATGAAAAATTTCTTTAAATGTGGAAAACAACCTGTATCGGTCATGAGAAGTGGAAAAGTCGTGTACACAGTGTGAGAAGAGAATGTGACGTTTTTAACTAGACAAGTATAAAGTAATTTGTTCTTTTGTTAACCATTTGAAAGGTGCTAATAGATGTGTTCTTCACATAAAATCAAACTTAATATAAATATCTTTGTGGCTTTAAAAACGTTACGGAGAATGAAAATATCAGTGCGGGACACTTCTTTCTTCCACCATTTCTTTATTTCTATTACACATGAATAATCACTTACTTTTTTTGGCTGCTCTGCTAATGGTTCAGGATTCTAGTGGTGCCATCAGCTAATGTTGTCATGACATAATTTTCCTGGAATGGGGCAAGATGTCATAGCTTTTTCCAAGTATTATTGTCCATTCGGTTGACTAGCTCAATTCTTTTCTCGGTAGCTCATCTATTATTGCACAGTGTTGATGGGGAAATGAATTAATCAGGAGTGACTAATGACTATGAATGGAATACTGGGTAACCGACACCTACTGTATTTATTAGAGACCACATTCATGCTGTGAGGAAATCACAAAAATCAAAGTCCAATGTCCCAGGCCGTGTTCTCACTAAGATGTTTTTGTCAACTGAAGCAGAGCTTTTTGAAAACTCTCTGCAATGTGAATACATTTAAAATATGATTTTATTTTGTAGTGTAAAACAGAGGCTTTGTAAAACAATTTTGCATATTTAGTCGAGTGATTCAGTCATGTGAGCCATTAAAAACAGCCTAGCAACAAAACTCCTCTTATGAAGGTCTTTCAGGATAATGTTTGTTGTTCTGATCATGCTTCACATCTTAACCGCACAAGTTTGAAACAAAACTCCTAACGATTGCAATTTGCAATTTCTTACACTGAGTTCACACCAAACACAAATCAAGCATTTTAAGCAAATCAATTATATACAAACTCAATGCACAGATGCGTTCAGACTGGAAATTGTGGTCCGAATGATGCGAATCGGGCGGCGCGAAGGCAAGTCAATATCATATTCCGCGAAGGTTGGAAATAAATGTAATTTCACATTACTCATGCAAACATTACAAACTCTTTCCAAGAGTAATAAAGAGCGGGGAGCGCAGTTGATCGCGTTTGGTGTGAACCCAGCATTACATCTGTCATTAAGGTAAAAACACGTCATGAGAGTGTGTGGCTCTTATCGCTATATTTACGATAATAGAGAAAGCAGCTAAATAAAATCTTTTCATCAAGTTGCCCAGCATTTCATGTTTTCAGGTTAGTTCAATCTGTTTACAGGTGAGAATTTTGTGTTGGTATGATCATCAATTGTTTCTTTCTTTAAAGATTTCTTCAAGCCATCTGTAGATGTCAGATTGATCAATCTTTCTAGACACCTATGAATCAAGTATTTTTCTTTACTTTAGAAACATTTCAGATTTACACAAATGACTTCAATGCATTAATACTTTTTAGGAAGTTTAACTTTTGCATGTAAAGTCAAACTTGTATCCACCATAGTTTACCTAAATGATGTATTACGTTTAGATTTAGATCGTAAAATAATCACAATCTCTATTTGAAACAAAAGAATCTCAATTTAACTTTAGGGTCTGGTGTTCCACACAGTAACAACTTTACCTCATTGTCTATCAAACTGGCTGTGTTTTCTCAACATTGCCACAACATTTCAAAAGGGGCAAAAGTAAATAAACACGAGTGTTTTCACACGTTTCGATGGGGATGAGCAGCTTCGGGAAAGCACTGAAAACATTAGTGTGGATAAAGAGCTTTAAAAAAACAATTGATAAATACTTTATTTGAAGCACTTAAGAGTGTTGTTCAGCTACAAAAAACAATTCTAACATTTTTATTAATGTGATGAACTCTAATCTGAATCATTTCATAAAGGATAATGAAATCAATTTGATAATGAAAACATGGTGTTCATGTAATTCTATTCAGAGTCTAATCACATTGACATGAGAAAGTCAGATGAAGGAGAAGTTTACTTAAAGCTAATGTTACGGTATTTGGTATGTAAATTAAAACATATGAAGGGCACTATGATATGAGTAAGACAGAATCAACACAGTTTGCTTTATGAGACAAATCTGCAGGGCTCATGTGAATCTGCTTTAAAGAGATTGATATTCACCAGTTAAATGTATGTGTGGTTTTCATTCCATTAATTAATTTCAAAGAACTATTTATATTGAATTAACAGTTGTTTTATCAACACAAAATTGTGCGTCTAATTCGTAACATGCAGGGGATCCATTGTATAAGCAGATGCAAAATGTAATATTTTTGTATATTCAAGTCAGATTAATTCAGCCATGCTCTCCAGTACAAACACACTCTCATTTCAATGCAAATGCTCGTTTTCAGCAAGAATGCGCATTAGATGTAGAATGTATGTGAATGCATCCGATTCACAACTATCAGCTGTTTTTGCATCACTCAGAACCTGCAGCCTGCAAAAGTTATTTTTACTATGTCTATTATTTCTCCTAAACCATTGATATCTGTTAAGTCTGCAATCAAAAGTCAAGATTGTTAAAGATCTCGATATCAACTCAAACATTTCTCATCAAATCCAGATTATTGGACCTCCACAATCTACATGTTTCACACCTACATACATGGCACATCTTTTAAAACTATAATAAAACAACAGAGAACTCGAAAAACAAATCTCCTGAGCAATAAAAGAGCGACATCTGAGAAAGAAACGTTTTCTCTGGGGAACTGCATCATGTGTGCTATTCTTCAGTATTTGCATCATTTCTTTAGTCAACTCGTGCAAATAAACACATGCAAATATGTGCAAATATCACTGGGCGCAATTCATTATTAGTCAAAACAATCATTGTGAGCTCGACATATTTCATTCATTTTGTCTAAACCTCACTTGAATTTCTTCTAGATCATTATATGCGTGCCGTGACGGTGCCTTCGAGGGCAAACCAGTGACAGCGTGGTCGGTGCATTGCTCACTGCATCATGTTGCCTTCAGATGCAGAGGAGCAGGAAAACATTCCAGGTCACGCGGAAGCGCTTCTGTGTTCCTTACACTGTAATAACTGCTAGCGAGAGCATCTAACCCCAAATCTCATCAGCGCAGCATCCAGCTGCCACCTGTAAATAGCAGCGCGAGCATTAGTTGCTATGGATATGGCCATCTGCAGGAGAAATAAATTATGCAGTGTAGTGTTGGCATTCTGACAATACTGCAGCAAACTGTTGCTCTACTCCGCTCTCTTATGTTCGGGACCACATCGAAGCGAAGGCATAGTGTCTTTCCCTGTCTGCTTCTCTCTCTTTCTCTTGATCTCCTCTTCCTACTCACAAACACGCACCCACGCGAAATACTAGCTTTCTGCCCACTGCATACTGCACGGTACGTACTGCACACTGCCTACTATTTGAAAACATGTCTCATGGAAATAAACACATTTATGAGATGATAAATGTTCAGACGGTAAAAATAGAGCAGCTAGATTTAAAAAAGGGTAACGCAGTTGTTAAAAGGGATTGTTATGGTGTCACAGGATCAGATGTTATCAAGACTGTCTATAGAAGAAAGCTGGAGAATGCTGTGGTATGTTGGCATTCCCATTTATCTCAATGGCACATGCTCGCAAAAACGTAATTTCATCTGAATATAAGGCTTTTGAATCCCTGAGAATGAATGGCTACATTATGCACGAACGATTGGGTCATTTGCAATTCCAAGGAGTAATCGCGTTATTCGTAATACAATAAAAACAAAGTATAATGTATATTAATAAATATATATTCAAGTATTATATATCAACCCAGTCTGAAGGGAATTCGTGAAATTTTCACGGAAATGTATTAATTCGTGTTCGTCCGGTTTTCGCGTGATTACCACGACAATTTTTCATTACACAGACGGCGTGTGTATGTACATTTATATGTTTCTAACCAACACCTTACCTCAACTCAAACCCTAAAATCACAGCCGCAAAGGCTTATTTAGCTAATGTTAGTTTCACGAGGTGGCAAAGCAATGATAGATGACTGCCCTAACCTCGCCCCTTAATCCTAACGTCACAGGGGAAAAGTCGTGTCATAACAAAACATACGAATGCGATCGTTGGAGTAGGAATTCAAACAAATGAGCCACCTTGAAAAATAGGTATGAATTACTTATCGGATTGCGTTGATATATATTTATACATATGAAAGATATTGCGTATTAAAGTACCTTTGGTGGAAAGTCGTCCTAGGTCACAAAAAAAAGGGGGAAATTCATGTTGATAAACACAAATGAGTAGATTACGGTTCGTGAGGATTTCAGGAATTCCCGTTTGACTGTGTTGTATATACTATATCATGTATGCAGTCATGCAATAAATCGTCGCTGTCTTTCCGGAACCTCAGATTCGCTCTTTTAGATTTAATTCTAATTTGTCAAAGTTTAGAAGCACTTTTTATACATTTTTATTAGAAAGATATTTGCAAAACCAGTAACAAACATAAAGATGACAGCATTGTGAGAGACTATGAACAGTGAAGCCTTTAAAAGGTTCTTTACTGCAATAGAGGAACCTTTAACATCTGAAGAACCTCCTTGAACTTCAAAAGTGAACATTGGCTTTCGTACCAAATAACATTTTGAAAATACAAACTATTTCATGAATCCACAAATGTACGCCTAAATGACTCTATGAACGATTTTACACAACGATTTGTTCTGCTCGTGTTTCATGAATGAGTCCCATTATCTTCTGATCTTTTGATATTGGCCTTGCTATAAATAATCATCTACCGTCATTTCAAACATGCATGACTTTTGTTCTTCTGCAGAACACATAAGAAGATATTTCGATGTTGGTAATCGAACAACGGCGGTACCCATTCCCTTCTATGGTAGGGACAGAAGTTGATGGGTACCACTGTTGTTCGATAACCAACATTCTTAAAAATATCTTCTTTTTGTAATCTGAAAAAGAATGAAAGTCATACTTTGACCTTTATTTAGCCAGGAAACTGACAAAAATATATATTTTGGGGGGAAGTAACTTTTTAAGTAAAAGATGCTGTATTTTAAGTCTATCAACAACTAAAATCCAACATTTGTCCTAAATGACCTCTTACTTCAACCCTGTTACTCAATCTGCGCTATAGTTACAGTCAAAGAGATCAAATAATCATTAAATAAAACAACTCGTATTATATATTTCATTTAAAAAATAAACTTCTTTTCTAAGAGTTGCAAGCTCTGTTTGTACTTTTTTCAGGAAGTGCCCGATGCAAAAGTTGTAATGATCTGTTAGGTAGTTTGTAATGTCTGTGTTGAGGAATATTGGCTCATCTTTTGTTTTGGAGCGCTGTTTATCTGTGACTGCATAACTTGATTATCACAGAACTCTGAAGTTATCATTCCTTCCAATAAAATCTAACTACAATATCCAAATACGCATAGCTTTAATTTTGTACTTCAATGCAAACAAAGACAATTCAATATAGAGCGCTGTGATATAGTTATGAACTGGGTTAAATAATTTTCTTTTGTTGACATTCACATACATTGCTTTGAGATGATTTCATAATAACCATATGTCCGTACGACACACACACACGTTGAGGGGTTAGCCACGGGGTTAAAACACAGTTCCTCAAAAACAGAAGAAATGAGGAAGAAAAAAGAGGAGAGAGCTTGCTTTGAACAACAGAATAGGACAGTCTGGCCTTTATAAGGTTGCGACCGGGCCAAATAAACACCAGGATATTTTGGAAGCACTCCAAATTCAATTTACTCTCCTCCAAATTTCACTCACGACAGAGATGCTGGGATGGAGAGAGAGGGCTAAGCAATGTTCTGCTACAGCTTCGGCAAATAATATTTCATATATTCAGATGAAAATACAGTCAAATATTATCTGACATCACCTGTGCTGGCACATATTATGTAACCGGTCCTCGAAAAACATTCACAAACACTTCAAAAACTAACTTTTGGAAACTACATTATTTCTCCCCGAAAAATAACAGCAACTACTGTTTATCTGGGAAGAAAAAACATCTTTGTTTCTTTTGACATACTTTTCATTACAACCATCTGAAGGTCTTCTACAGAGTGAACAGACACAGATTCACTCAGACTTTGATCATATGGGATTTTTTTCTTACAGTCGCGATCGGCTTCTCATTCAGTGACATTCAAGCTTTTATATGATTAATAACAGGAAAAGTGTCTATTTCATTTTTAATTACAGATTCTGAATACTATTTTCCAGTCCAGCGCTGGTCAGAAGATCTTCTATTAGTCAAAGATGAAATTAAAGAGTGTCATCAATGCTGCAATTCATTTTCAGTACCGTTTGCATCGTTGATAATGAAAAGATCTTATTCATTCACATCATTAATGCATTAGCCAACGTGGAATAAACAATATATTTTAAATTAGTAAAATGATTATATAAAAGTATTTATATTAACCTTTGATAATAATGTTAATAAGCGCATTGTCCATTCATGTTAGATCATTGTGCATTTCTTAAACTAATGGCCAATTCACACTCCAACAAATACCAACAAAACAAAAACAAACTCCAACACCAACAAACAAAAACAAACACCCACAAGCTTCAAAACCTTCTCTCTCATTCGTTATTTTTCATTACTAGTCTTATCTGAAAGCATGAAAAACTGATTTTTGAGATTAAAATATTATGACACACCATAAAATATGATTGTATAACCATTAATTAAAACCTATTCTGGCCCACAAATGGGTTAAGCAACACAAGTCTCTTTAGAAAAAACTGCACATAATACAGTATTACACATTACTTTTTCGCTGTCATGCCATCTGGGAGCCATAGGGTGATACATATGTCATACATTCTGTATGTAAATCATGATATTGTGTCATTATATATGTGCATCTGAGTTTGAATCAATTCTGTATAACTGACAATATTCATACTTCATTTAACACTTTTATAGATTATAGCCACTGCAATGGAAACATTTACACGATCTGCAAACCCAACACATATATTTCATCCAACAGCAGGAACACCTTCACAAATCTGCCTGCCTCCCTGCAGGTGTACACGACTACAGCACTGAACCACACAGAACTATACAGCACGTCATCCTTTATTCATTTTATTACCTCCTATTATTATTTCAGATACTTCAAAACCAATTCCAACTCATAATTGATCAACCCATACATTAAGTGTGCGGATACACGTATGCATTTGTGAGGAACTGTCAGTGTCATTTATTGAAGCTCAGATGAAACATTTACAAAGAGATCAGGATGTTTTTTCTTTGAGGCTGCTCGTAAGAAAGACAAAATTAATGAAAATCTCTATTATTAGTCAATTATATGACATGGACAGCGAATGGAAACCTTTTCTTGAGGCTCATGTGCGTCTCAGAGTTTGAGAAGAGATGTCAACAAACTGAGCTCAGATTTGTCTCGTCTGCTATCAAAAGTCAAAATTAGTGAAGATCTCAACATCAACTCATTTCTTATCACATTTACTCAAAACCAACCATTTACACTAGATTCAGGTCCTTTACTATATCCTTAGTCTATTATTATCATTATTATTATTTTGTCCATTCATTAAATTACATGAATAAATCTATCTGTTTGACATCTGAGCTCTCTACTTTATATAGTTGTGTGATTGCGTAAGCCGCTGTTCTTTTTCTGAGAAAATGAAACAGCATATGGTTGGGCGGCCAGGCCCTGGAGCACATCTCTGGTTCACAGACGGCTGGGTATGACCTCTGTCGTCTCAGGTATGTCTGCTCACGTAACCTAAACCGCATGCTGGTTGTGTATAACTAGAGATTTCTGAATGCAAAACACGAGCTGGTTTACAGACGGTAATTAGATTAGAAGACGATTAAACATTGTGTGTTAAAGTCATTTCTAAGATCTTTCCCAAAGGAAAAGCTTATTGCTCAGAGGTTGCTCGTTTATAGCTCTGGAGATTCAATAACGTTGAAATAGAGCGATGCATTAAACATTCCTGGTCATCCTGTACATTATTCATCTGTGCAGACCCAATAAAAAAAGCACATATTAGATGTCCTTAACATTTCAGTTATTTCCCCTAAACATGTATGAGATTAATGGACCGAAATCAGACAAATGTGTTTGAGAAGAGATGTCAACAGTGTGTCAAACTGAACTCAGATTTATCAAAAGTCAATATTAGTGAAGATCTCAATATCAACTCAAACATTTCTCATCACGTTTACTCTAATCCACATGATTTGATCTCGATAATCTACATTCATGTGATATCTCTGTTTTTTTAGGATAAACATCTGAGAGTAAGTTGATCATAAAATGAAACTCCATCAAATCACCTGAGCGGAGTAAGAGCAACATCAGAGCAATAAAATTCCACTCTGAGCAGTATTTTTCATGAAACAAAAAATATATTTTTTTATTCATCCAATATATTCCAGATTCGTTATTTGTATTTCGAATCAAATAAGAGAAATGCCAAACTGATAAATCTGAAAGAACCAGATCCAACAAAATTGCACACAACTATCTCTCGGTGGGTTTTGTGTTACTGCGACACAGCCAGACTCTACTGTTGAGTTTTACAAGTAATTTTGATGTAACCTGAATCAGAACAATAACATTTCCACCTTGCTGCTTTGTCTCGTTGTGAAGTGGTAACTTCAGGGAATTTAGAGCGGTGCATTCTGGGTAATGCCTCTCAAAACAGGTTAGCTTGAGCTATTATTAATAAACACATGTTGTGATAGGTGTCGTCTTAGTGTGGTTTGTTTAAAAGACACCACAGAATAAAAAAGCAGCTAGTCTTTGGCTGGAGATCAGAGACTAGTATTCTTTACTACCCCTCACTTCCGGGGGAGATTTGTGTCTGTTTTGCTCTGAGCTCGTGTCATTCTCCGTTTTATAGGTCATATTGGTTTACCTGCGTTTTGAAGCAAAAGCAATGTTTCTTCTGCACCTGCAGATATTCGTACAGAAAAAGTGTTTCCGACGGGTAGAAAAGATGTGAAATTGGTGATCGTGTTGGCACACTATGGGTTGAACCGATGTTGCAACAAATGAACCTTCCGACGGAAGAGAAATATTGCACCTGATGAAGAACTAAGGGTGCAAAAGTATTACATTATATCCTAAAATAAGGGCTGTTCAATGATTAATTATGATCACATCCAGAATAAAGCTTTGTGTTTGGATAATATTATTTATTACACTGTGCATCTTAATTTTGTAAATACAAATAGGTTCTTATATATAATATAAACAAAATTCAATAAATTGTAATAATATTATTATTATATAAATATTATGAACCGCCCTCCTCAAATACTAGTACTAGTTCTTCTATCTATACTAGTACTTATATACAGCTTTCCTGTAGCTCAGTGGTAAGAGCCTTGTGTTAACAATGGAAGGTTGTGGGTTCGATCCCAGGGGATGGCAAATAGCTATGTAAAATGTATAGGATAAAGCAATGTATGTCACTTTGGATAAAAGCGTCTGCTAAATGTAAATGTAAATATACTAATATGTAATTATTAAATATGACATCATTTAATTAAAACACACACATTTTTCACATATGAATATCTAAGTTATATAATAATATATAAAATAGCATATCTTTGTATGTTTTAGGATTTGCTTTTGTTTATGTGATGTAAAAATGATATACATATATTATTTAAATATATAAATATTACTGTATTGGCATCTGATTTGAATTGAAATGAATTGATTTTAATTCAGTTGAATTACTACGTATTAATAAATAAATGTATAAACAATACTGTATTTACATAGGACTTTATGCTGAAAAGTCGCCGTGAAAGAGCTAAACACTTACTAAACAAACTCATTTCAACATTTGCGTAAATCTCACAGACGCTCAATCCCTTTGTGCATCCTAGAGGTTAACAATTTTTGTGATATGTCCTAATGCAATCGCGAGTCCGGAGAAAGCAATGTCATAGCCATTGTCAGGCACAGATAGGTGGCTATAACAGCCTGCTGCCGCTTGATTGCTATATTGTCTGGTGTCACATTCGCTCTCTGAAGAAACTCATCATGCGTGGCTTTGGCTCCTCACCTGCCAGACAGGGACCATTTCTGCTTGATTACATTTTACTCCCTGATTGTCCTTTAAAACAATACGCAACAATATATCAGGAAGACCGGAGCGCAGGGAGCTGGCGCGTTGGCTGGATGTATTCGCGTGGCTATTTGTTTCAGGATAAGGCCGCGACACATTTCTGTATGCAATTCAGTTTCCAGCTCTCCGGGGCATTTATGATCGCGCTGCAGAGTTTCACAATCATGCGGCCCAGAGGATCTGTAGATGAGTGAATCGCTGCATTTCTATGACACTTTCTCTGTTTAGATGCCCAAAGTGCTTCTCGTGTTTTTGCAACTCTTCTACAACAAGACGACACAAACAACAGCGCTGGATTCTCACTGATGGTGGATGTGGTGGGGTGCTAAGCTGCCTAAAGGGTTTTTAGGCCTTTTTGTCATTTCTATTTATAGCAACAGCAGAGAGAGAAAATAGCAAAGATTGGGAAGACACCACTACCAGCACCTTTATGGATGGTGTAGGGATTTTTTAGATTGAGTCCCGCCAGTGCCGAGAGGTTTGAGGACCCAAGTTTAAACATCTCAGCTGTATCTAAACGTATACTTTCACAAGGGTCATTCTCTAATGGAGGCAATTGAATAGCGGTTTCCGTTATATGTCGTCCAGCCCATGTTTACTGTGTTCCGCCGTCCTCAGGAGAGTGAAATGAATTCTCGGCCTGATGACTCGCTGCGCATGCGTGTCAACCAAATAAGGCCCGATTCACTTTTCACGTCTTTTCCGTGCGCGTATTCCTTATTTTAAATGTGCAAATAAGGGTTAACGCGGTCGCTAATGCGGCCCCCATTTTTTCTAGGCATCAGCGCCGCCTCCAGATGGAAATAGTTCAACTTTTCGGAGTGCCGCGTGCGGACTGCGGGTCATTTGAAGAGAGAAAGAGGTGCGGCTCGTCATTTCTGAGCGGTTTTAGACGCGAAATATGAATTGTGCCTAAAGCGTTTTTATTACACGGCTCGTCGGAATGCTTGATTCTGATTGGCCAGTCGTGACATTTGTCATTTGTTATTCCCAGATAACAACCTCTCAAAACTGATAACATACTGTAACTCGGATGCAGCAAATCATTTTGCCGTTTTTTTTATCAATTTAAATATAAACCTGTCTTTTAATAACAGATAACTTAATAATAACTTCATATTTACAAATGATTCAACCAAAATGCCTGTTTGTGACTTTAAGAACCGAAAGTAAACAACATTTCCTCGTGGAAGGTCTGCATTCGGTTACTTACTTTCTTCACAAATACAACATAAATACAATGCTTTTCTATCTTTATAAACGAATGAAGCTTCTCTGATTCAGTTGGTGTGTTTTAGCCGACACCTTGTTATCCTTGTTGGAAACAACAGTGATGATGTATCCAAGGTCGTGGATCAGAAGATGTTTCTGTAAATTGTTGTATTTCCGTACTTTTATGTCCAAAAACGTTGCTATAAATATAATTTTCGAATCATAGTTAATTGAACGTGTTAAAATTACAAAATCTGTTAAAAGGCAATTTACAGACACATGGTTCATGTACAGTTAGAGTGAAACTGAAGCTGTTTGGAACAGAAGTTCAAGCTCCTCTCTAAAGGGGTCATTTAAAGTTTCTCAGGCAGTTCGGTTCAGACATTGTGTTCTGTCAGACTGGCGGGAATGAAATCGATACTCTGCTAATAAAAGGCACATAAGTAGAGAAGAAAATAAACGTGTTATACATTAAGTTGTCCTTTGAGAAAGAAGCATGCAGGAGGAAGATACAAAACCGCATGTTTACCGAGTGGACAAATGAGCGACAATTGAATTAGTCTGGTCAACTATAAATCCAACTGCTCTTTTAACACGGGCAACAGGGGAAGAGAGAAAGACATTAATGAAATGAGAATTTCGAACAGTCTCTAAACGGGCTACATGTTCTTTTACCAAAGTTGTATTTTCTATTAACTTCTTAATGATTTGAGGCTGAAATATGATCCAGACATGTTCTTGACAGGTTGGTGCGATTCACCCACACATAAAGTGAGCTATCTCCGTCTCTCGCTCCAGGGTTTTTTCTTCCCCTCCAGCTGAAGTCAGAGTTGCTTGTCGGCATGGCTTATTAACTGAAATGTAGATGCTCTATTTTTGCTTTGGTTGCCTGAGCTCTTGAACAGCCCCTTTAGCACCCAATTGTGTGTGTTATGTATATTGTGTGCATGTTTAAATGCGGTTTCTCGCTCTTGTGTCAAACAGCTTGATAGCCGGGAGCTTTTCTGCTCTATAAAACATTCTGCACGTCGACAGCGTTTCATTTATCTGAGACGCCTATAACAGTGGCAGATAGTTATACGGAGATCAATTATTGGATCTATATATTGTGCCAAAGGACACCAGAGGACAGAAACGTTCCAGTGTTAACAGAATGCAGATATACATTAACTTCTCAATGTAAAATGTGAAGTTACAAGTTACTTTATGTACTCCGTGGGTTGAAGTCATATGAGGTCAATCTAGCATATCCTGCCAAATCCTAGATTAAAGATCAAATTATAAATCAGTTACATAAGCGCACCATTGTGAATATAAGTAAGGTGTATTTAAGGTAAGATTATTAAAGCAATAAGCCCCACGAAGCAGTGGGTTACACTGCTCAGCCAATCAGAATCAAGGACCACAACTGACCGTTTTATAAGGTTAATTTGCAAACTTAAAATTTAAGTTTATTTATGTGTCAATGTTTTTTAAATTTTTTTAAATTTTGCATTATTGTAAAGCAGCTGTACACCAAACATGTTGTAAAACAAGCAACCTCTAGATATAGTAAGAGTAATAATCAATAATAAATAAATCAAGAGTTTGATTACAAAATGAGATCTCCAAAATGTCAAAAATCATGTTTTTTATTGTGTCAGCTGTATTTTTAAGTTATTATGGCTCGAATCAAAACAAACTGTTTGATTGATAATAATTGGAATGCACAACAAAAAATGTGCCTTTTGGAACGAAACTCTTCAAATATAACCTTCTTTATAAAATGTTGTGCACTACCTACCTTTGTATTATTGTTTTTCATAGGAAGTGAAACAGCAGGTATCAAACTTACTCCAAGTTTATTTTCATTTCAAGGTGAAATGTCATTTGGTCTGACATATGTTCTCCGCTATCCCTATATCAATCGTTGGGATTTGGTTGGTTGCTTTCCAAGTGTGGACAGAAAAACATCTTGACAATCGAATGTTAGGACACGGTGCACATGACTGTGTATTTCAATCTGACAGTAGATGGATAGTTCCATTCACCAGTGCTCGGCGTTCACACAAAGCTTTCCTTTAGCCCCGCTGTGCCCTGGCAGCTTTTAAAAGCATGATTTGGCTAGAATATTGGGTGGATGCGCGGGTCATGACGATTGACACCAGAGGTTATCGCGCTCTCCGGCTCGTGTCAGACAGTAGTTACTTCCACTGAGCAAGTACCACCCGGTTGAGGTGAGTTATCAATCAGGACGCTGGCAGGTGTAAGCGGGCACAGTGGCACGTCTGTAGAACACAAGGACACCCGCCCGCTTCAACTTTTGTGGAAAGCGCTTACCAGCTGTGTGGTGGAGGGCAAGTTTAACCCAGTTTGTCCGACAGACGTGCACACTGTTTCCTCAGCGTGTTCTTGGGCACACAGGTGACGCATACTTTGTGTAGTATGAGCAGCTTCTTAAATACTTGATTTACTTGAAAAACGGTCTTGTTTTACGTTAGTACATTAACAAGCTTTGTGGTGATGATGAAGAATAAATAACACATAGTGAAACTGAAGCTGATCTTCTCTGTATATAGTGATATACTTTAAGCATACTTAAGGGTATACTTCTGGCACCTACCAAAGGAGTATACCTAATGTGCCAAAATAATATGCAGTAGCATAATGATAAAGAGAACTATCATGTATACTACATAGTGTACTTTGACATGTGCCACAAGCGTAGACTAGTAATTATTATACTAAGTTCACTTGTATTATAGTTGCAATACAAACAAAACCAGTTGTACACTTGTTGTTTACCCAATGTTTACTACTGTTACACTTAAAGCATATATCTGCTGGTATGCTTTCAGAGAGTAAAAAGTGCACCAATTCAGTGTTGAATAATTATAGAAGTATACAACTAGTTTTTATGTTTAGTACACTGCGAAAAATGACTTTCTTACTTAGTCTTTTTTTCTTGTTTTCCAGTAAAAATGTCTCAAAATTCTTGAATCAATAACATGTTCTTGATGAGCAAACTGACCTTCGAAAATAAGTCATGTTTTATTCTAAAAATATGAAATTTCAGTGAATTTGTGCTTAAAACAAGCAAAACAAATCAATGGGGTAAGAAAAATAATCTTGAATCAAGGTTTATCTTTCTCTTAGTCACTCAATTCAAGATTATTTTTCTTACCCCATTGGCAGATTTGTTCGCTGGTTTTCAGGAATAAAAAAATGTCTTAAAATGCTCAATTCAAGACTTTTTTCCTGCGTCATTGTGCTCATCAAGAAAATGCATCTTGATTCAAGAATGTGTAGACATTTTTACTGCAAAACAAGACAAGACACTTTTCACAGTGTTCTACATAAAGTATGTTTAGAAATGTGCTTGAAAATGAAGAACTTTAAAGTGCACTTAAATATGATCTTGAAATATACTTATCTTTACCTTGAACAGCATATTTATTATTTCACAAACATCTGTTGTGTAGAGTTTTGCTTGTAGTCTAGTTGTGTAGTGTTTCTTTGCAAATATGATGCTTTGTGTTGATATTTTGTGATGGAAAATAATGACATTTACATAAGTTGAGCAATTTGTGACCGTGTTTGTAAAGACTAATGAATCAAGCATTCATTTCAATTTGATTTCAGTCTTTGAGACGGTCTTACCTCAGTCAATATGAAATCGCAGAAAACTGACTTTAGTCGGGATACGTTTGTGTCGGCGTACATACATTTGTATAAACATCGCAATGTTGACGTGTTCCAATTACGCTGCAATAATTTTCCAATGCAAATTGCAATCAACCGTCCAGATTTTGAGGGCGTGTTTGAGCCGTTACCTCATTTGCATAATTCCTTTAGTGAATCACAGACTAAACAACACGGACAGCTCGTGCAAACTACGCTTTATTTACAGCCCCAGCGAGCACGTTTCTATTGAGCGCCGGGACAAACTCGTCAAACTTTCCTGTCATTTTTCTTCTCATAATTGAAGCGGAGACCACCGAGCTTTAGAGCCCGCCGAACACCGTGTACAAACAGCACGACTGTAAATTGGGGTCAGCCGTGTGCAATCTTTAGCGCTCAATTTCCCAGACAGTGCTCTCTACAGGGAGCTAGGTGTTGACTGTGATGCCACTGGAATCGGTGAACACAACATTCCCTCAGATGTTGTTCTAGTGAGGGGGGGAACTGTGGAACATGGTACCCATTAGAACAACGTTTCATGCATATTTCGCATATATGTATGACCCATTGGCAGATTTTTTGCATGTTTTTAGTAATAAAAATGAAATTTCAGTGAATTTTGCTTATAACAAGAATTGTTTTCTTAGGCCTCTTGCTCATCAAGAGAACGCATCTTGGTTCAAGAATTTGGTGACTTTTTAGTGGAAAACAAGACAAAATGACCAAGTAAGAAAGTCACTTACTGCAGTGTAATTTATATCACTAGTGCAAATACGTCCATCCGTGTAATTGAAAATAATGATATGAATGGAAAATCTTTATTTAGGAACATTTCGGTGCCATCCCGACCACACGCAGCTGTGAATATGATGAGTAATATCTGGAGTTTAACCTGCACGGTCAGGCATATAATTATTCAGATGAGCGTTAATCAGAAGGATTGCAGAGGGCATTCTGAAGAAGAGATGTCGCCTAGAAACTAGGTCAGGATGACAGTGCCTGTCCATCTGCAACGTGACGGTGAAAACCAGTCTCTTATGCATGCGTTCTAATGCGTCGCCGGCTCTTCGTGCATCTATTGCATTCATAAGAATATGGTAATGTTTTCGGCATTCAATAAATCAAATACGATGAAGGTCTCGAACATGTCGTTCTTCTGTTGTAAATCTGCGCTATGCCCCGGCATTAGTCTCGTATTGTCTGCGTTTAAGCTCTCAGACAGAAGTGTACAAGTGTGCATCCTAATGCGCTTCTTACAAAGAGCCAATACGTTTGCTTTGACTCTTGAATCTGTTGCGCTCTTTCACGACTCCCCTGCTAAAGAAGATTGATTTCAGAAAAGTCGCTGCTGAATTGAGTGCGCCGCGCCGAGCGTGTTATCCGGCGCACTTGTTCCATTTTTGTCATGACTGTTCAAACCCATCATAAACTAACATTCCCCCAGTGACACAATCGAGAAGCAACAATATGGCCGCCATGAATAATTCACCGCGCTCAACATCTTCACATCTGCCACGGTTAGGTTTCTCTTGCTGCCTCCGAACGACGCATAATATTTGCCAGTGAGAGGAATAGCAGAATTCCAATTAAAACTAGTTATTTACTGTGGCGCTGATGAGACGGCCCACGTCCTGTACAGCCTTACAGCACAGCTTGATGTATATTTCATATGAAAATGTCTCATTGATTTGCATTCTAACAGACACATCAAGTGTTCCTGTCTAAATTTTCCTCAAACTAAAATTCATTTTAGCATAGTTATGGCTTTACAGTTGTGACTAATGATCCAAAATAGATCAAAATATGTTAGATTTTAAACATCTTTACTGTGGTCAGCCTGTGTCTAGAACTGTTTTAATAGCATTGAAAAATGTTCCCATCATATATTGGCTCCTTTTTCTTAATTATTTCGCCCAAGTTAATAGTTAGTAAAATAGTTTAATAATCTGCATTTTTCTTCCAACACATTTTCAAAAATGGTTTACATTAAAAAGGCCCCGATCATAATGTCTCCCCCGATTCCGATTATTCCGAGTGAAATGTGCCGATATCATTTCTGAAGATTAAATTAATACTTTTTTATTGCATGCATTCCTATCCTGTTTTGATTGTCAGGACATACCGGCCCTGATCATCGACTTATAGCCGATAAAAAATGTGCATTTATCAGCCGATACTGATTATTGATAAACCCTTTTGCAAGAAAATGCATGCATATACAATATTGTTTCGTCTAGAACATGAATTCCACTTGTTTTTTGCAGCAATAGGCATTAATGCGCTGCTAATTCGACCTTACCCTTGAAAAGTGTTTAAGAAACAAAGATTGCTGCTAGGAGCTCTGTTTTTGTTCCAGGGAGGAAGCTTCATTGTAAAACATCCCTTTCTGGCAAACGTCCGGACAGCCAAGGCGGAAAATGTCACCTTCAATGAGTTGAGAACTGTAAGTACAGGAAGCCGCAGGTCACCTGAGAATAAATGCAACGAGTTACGCTGTGACACTTGTGCGATGTTAAAGGAGTGCAGATGCTTTATGGATATCAATGAGAATTGACAGCTGTGATAAGAGTTTAATGATGGCTGGATGGCAGCTCGACAGCTAAAGTTACATGAAAAGTTTTACAAGCAAACTTTGTGATTACCTGTAACCCAATTTAACTTTAGATACGAGAGCCGCTATACGGGTGTTTCTGGCCAGCACCAGCATCCGGATGCCATTACCCTCTCTGTGTGCCTGCTTACATAAATACAAACTAATGACATCACGTACCTTTCATCTTTCTCTCGGGAAAGAACAAAAGGCGACAACCACAGCAGCCTTCGGAAAGAGAAAAACTCTTTCTTAGTCTCTTCTCTGTTGTGACTCACACTGCCTGTTTATGACTAAATCAAAGCTATATGGCTATTCTTGGCTCTTTAATGTCTATTCTCCTGTTTTTTAGTCAGGTTATGGTTTGCCGTGTGCTTCTGCCAGCGCATTTCTTTAGTACAAAAGATGGTTGTTAATCGGAGGGGTAGTCTATTGTTAGGGATAGTTGGGTTTGTATGCAGTGCGATGAGTCAAGCCATTATTCAGCCATTGTGACGGCTGAACGCCACGATCCCCATTCTTTGGTGGTTTGCATCTGTGAATAAATAAACAAAAAATAGTTATCTGTGTTTGATGACATTATTTTTGTTTCTTAAAAAGATATTTTTTTGTTTTTTTAGAAATGTTCTCAAAACTTAGCATAACTTGCTATTAGTGCTCCAGACAATGAGTATCAGTCTGATCTGATGGGAATTTGCTACTTTATCAATGCTAGTCAATTAAAACATTAGAAGTAAATAAAGCCCCGCCTCTTCACCTCTTACTGGGGTTAACCAGGATAAGAATAGTTCACTAAAACTAGTGTATGCGTACACTATAATGCGATTTAAAAATTAAATCAATTAAATACCTAAACATTATTTGAGAAACTTAAACAAAATGGAAATTAGAAATGTTGCCTCAGTAATAAAGTAAAGTAAAGTAGAGCACAATAAAATAAAATAAAATAAAATAAAATAAAATAAAATAAAATAGAATAAAATAAAATAAAATATAAAATAAAATAAAATAAAATAAAATAAAATAAAATAAAATAGAATTGAATAGAATTGAATTCAAATAAAAGAATCAAATGGAATTAAAGCACATAATGAAATTGTTAAAAATGAACAAGACAAAAACATAAAAACATAAAACTGAAGGGAAGTTCAAAATATTAAAATACAACAAAACTAAAATTCTTAGACTGTCGTGACTGTATACCTGCACTAAAACATACAAATGAGATTATACAAATTCATGATTGTGTAGAGTTAGGGTTAGTTGGCCATTAAACTGTGTTTCTTCAAAGTGTTCCATTCATTTACACTGAGGCTCATTTTAATATCTATACAATACTGTAGAGATACTGTTTGGGCTCTGGTTAGCAACCACCCAAAGCACCTTAGCAACCATAATGCAACACCCTGGCAATGCTCAACAACATAGTGTCTAAATGTTGTGTTGTGATTGAAAAGCTGTAGCATATTCTCTATAAAGCTTCTGAATGTGGATTGTGTGAGCCGTACTGTCCACGATTCAGAATATGACGAGTTATCAAACATGTCAATCAAACTGATGAGCGTGACACACAGAGCTCAGTTATGGGACTGTGAGGACTGAATTTATCTTAAAGGAATAATGGACTGAATGTGACTCATTTCTTACTCATTGAATCTTTTCCAGAGCCAGGCAGGATAACTCAGAGGACCACATAGACGCTCTAATAAAAGAAAATGAGACCTGATGAGGGTGAGGAAATCACTACAATGTTTGCATATTTTGCAGAACGGTTGTATTTATTACCTCCTTTAAGAATAAACCATGAATGGTTATGTGATTTGATTTCAAGTGTCCCGGTGATGCAAGTTATCAGTTGAAATCTAAAAAATATTAAACTCTGTTTGCTTTATGTTTCGTTACACTACCTGTCAAAGGTTTGGGATTTTATTTTCACATTTTAGAATACTATTAATGGAAATAACATCGAAGTATAGACAACACAAAATATTCTCTTGTTATTTTAGCATCAGCTTTTTGAGGACTCACCGAGATGCTTTTTAATCAGTATGAAATCTTTTTATTCCTTTGTATTATTATTCAGTCCAAGTCGTTCATTTGAAAAACATTTTTGTCTATAAAACAAATTGAAGCCTACGACTTCATATCAAAAGGTTTTTAAGATCATAAGAACAAAGTCTTGTGACAGTGTATTTTGTGTTTTGATGAGGACTTCAGACGTAGTAAAAGCACTGCTTTCATTGACTCATACGGGGTTAAGTTTAAGTTCCCAGTGATTTAATCTGCTTGTGTGTTTACATGGGAACAAAAGGGAACTTTGGAGTACTGAGGCGCTGGTGTGTGCATCTATCTGTCGAGAGCATTACAGTTTTATGAGAGCTCTACAGCGTTGCTGCACCGCAACCTTTTGTCCTCATGAATGTATGATGAAGACTCACCTTTCTCCACATGACATCGCCGACCGCGTCCAATGAGCTGACACGCTCCATTTAACCCTGTTTATCTATGACGCCCGGCAAACATTACACCTCCACCTTAAAACAAGTCATTATTGGACCAAACACGTTTATGTCAACAGGTTGACGGTCGTGCAAACATCACATGACTATTCTGAGGCTGCCTTGAGTAAATGTGATGAGGACTGTTTGAGTTCATATTGAGATCTTCAATTATATTGACTTTTGATTGCAGACGAGACGTCTCCTTTACAACTTGAATAGACATTTGTGAGATTTATGACTCGTTCTCGGGAGAAATATCTGAGAAACAGATGAGAATTAAAGGAGTTCATGCACAAATGAAAATTCTGTCACCATTTACTAGCTCGCCCTCAAGCTGCTCTAATCTGTATATATTTCTTTGTTTTGCTGAACACGAAGGAAGATATTTGGAAGAATGTCGGTAACCAAAAAGACCTCATCCCCCATTTACTGCAATAGTAAGGAAAATAAATACAAATGTGAGTCAATAGGCTATGAGATCTGTTTACTAACTGACATTCTTCAAGATATCTTTCTCTGTGTTCAGCAGGAAAAATAAATAAATGTATACAGGTTTGAAACTGAGGTAAATGATGACAGAACTTTCAGAGAAATGATTGAGATATTAAAAAGATGTCATCTGTGATTTCTCTTTCTTATAGGAGATCGTGAAGTTCTTCGTAGCGTTGCATGAATCATTCGCAGACAAGGAAACCTATGGAAATGAAGTGGTGCACAGGGGCCGGCTCTCAGAGCGAGTTTCATGGAGGGTCCACAGCCACAAATCAAAGCCTCAGCTCTGAAATGACACTGATGTATTATATGTGTGATATACAGATGTCACGGGTGGTTTGGAGTCTGTACAATATGATCTGGGATGTGCTGAAACAGCATTCATTTGATGGGCGGGAGAAAGGTCATGACCTGTGGTTTTCTCACCGTATCCTTCAGGGACACATAAGATGTGTGTGTGTGTGGGGGATATAAATCTTATCAGTTTCTATTTTTACAAGTTTGACAAAGTCTGGTTGCCACGGATACACTCATATGTGATATGAACCGTAAATACTAAACTATTCATCACTCCAGCATTTTTGCGACTGAAACGGTTTCTGAAAGGTTGTTGTGAAAACTATGAATATAAAATGCGGGAGGCTTCAGCGCTTCAGAGACCCGGATAAGGGGTATAGAAAAAATATGGAGGGATATTTGTGTCAAATAACTTTTCTTTTCTTCTGCATTTTTTTCTATGGTCACAAATGTGAGGTGAAATACATGTAAACACAAAATAGATGCATCATTCCCAGAAGGAAGGTATAAAAACAAAGGCTCTAAATATAGGATTTTATAGAAAAAAGTGGTCATGAAAACTTATTAACAAATGAACTCTTCATATAGGAAGCACATGTTCATGAATAGTTCCATAAAAGTCTTCTTCTTTTGCTTGAAAAATCACCAGTAAAGGCCACTTTCAACGGCATTGTGATGAGCGGAAGAGAATCTACGGGCCTATTTATCACTAATGTAATACCCTTTCAGAAGAGAAGACAGCAGCTCTGGCTTTCTCCGTATGCTTTCTATTTTGGTTGAGAGAGAGAGAGAGAGAGAGAGAGAGAGAGAGAGAGAGAGAGGCGATGAGGAATAGCTGTAGTGTTCACTGGATGACACAGAGCAGGTGGTCAATACTGACATCGCCCTCCGTAATGATCGTCTCACCATGTTTCAATAGGTGTGTTGGTGGTGTTGGGCTTGTATTCTATCATCAGAGTCTGTGACTATCTATCGATTGATGCTTCTCGTAGTCGATTTGACTAAACATTAGGCTCTCTGCTCTTACGGTGCGAGAAGCAGCTGTTTGTGTTGGGCGTATTTTGCTGGGGACTTCAGTAATTGTTTGGCTAAATTCCTGAAGCTCTCAAAGTGGTTCGTGCTGGAAGAGAGTTTCCTCTGGTTTCTCATGCCTAGTGCTCTTTTAAGGTTTCATTTTTCGGACGTCAACAAAAGTCTATCTTTATATGGTGAAGCGTACTGTTTCGCTAGGTTTGGATCGTGTGTTGGATTTGGTTCCAGGTGGTGTGAACGAATACCCAACTCAGATTCGATTTTGACAGATGGAAAAATGCATCAGACGGTCAGGGACTGGATCTTAGGTGGCCCGGGGGCACCCCGTCTTGAAACGGTAACAATAACAATGGTAACTTCTTAAATCTGCTCCTTTGAAAATTGGGCATCCATTCAAAGGAAGTGACCTTAAAGCAGACTTTTTAATTGTCGTTTCACAGGCGATGCCTTCTGTGTTCTTACCGTCGACTGTCAAAGGTGCTCGTTCATTCAGAGAAGACGGCCAATTCATTATTGCGCTCCAGATGCTGAGATACTTTGCCAATACAAAAACTGTGACTTTTCCCTTCTGAGGTCGTAACCCGGAGCTCAAGCGCTCTAAAAGCTTTCTCAGATGTAACCGTCTCATTAGATGTTTGGATGGAGCTCCATAAAGTCACTGCGATGAATCTCATGGCCCATTAATCTTCTCAACAGGGCGACGGCAGCCAACCTCTTCCTCTGGGAACGCATTCATGCACATTTCTTATTTTCTAGTGCCAGCCATCATTGCTGCTGGCAAGTAGAGCATCGCACAAACATCTTAACCAAATGAGATGAAAACTATCCCCGATTTCTTGATTTGGCCGAGGAAAACTTGATCAACTTTGTGTGGCAGGGAAAATTTATTTGAGTCACGGTTGAACTAGCGGATGATGAAGGGTCAGGTGGATATAACCGCCGTCCTGGGAAGAGAGGAATTTAAATTTGGATGAGAACAAAAACTTATGAGACATTTCTTACTTGGGAGTTTAAAGTCTTGTTGAGTGGACTGATCGACCCAATGACTTGGTCAACTGTGCAGAATTCTGTCATTTGTTTTTGTCGCTTTCCTTCATCCTTCTGGCCTGATATAAGAAATGTTGACTTTGGCATTTTGCTTTTTTAGAACGGATGCACTTAGCCATAATAAAAGTTTAAAAATGTTATATTTTCATTAGTGGTGGGCCGTTAACGTGCTGCTTTAACGTGAGACTCTTATCGCGCGATAAAAAAAATGTCGCCGTTAATCTATTCTCAAAGTTGGGTTGGGAGCTGGGTCTTTCTACGCAAGCTATGATGACTTTCACCTTGATATTTTAGCGCGGATGTATACCTAGATTAATTGCACTGTAGGGGGCGAGAACGAGAGTTTTCAACTGGCGTGATCCGCGTCATTCGCGCCGCCTCATCATTTAATAAACAGGGCTTCATTAGCGTCATTTCGCGCTTCATTCGCGTCATTCGCGCCGCCTCATCATCTCATAACCAGGGCTTCATTCGCGTGATTCGCGCCGCAAGTAGGTCGATCGCGTCTTTGCATTGATTTAACATGTAAATCACTCGCGCTTGACGCGCCATTCGCGTTTGGTCTGAACACAATATAACGTTACAGTGAAATTACCACATCAAACGTGACGTACTAACATGGATGCAGCTATGAAGCCGCCGGGTTTGCTTCAGGAAAAATGTATTTTTAAGAAGCTTCCCAATGGAAACCTCGACAAGACTAAGGTTGTTTGCACCTTGTTCAATGTGGAATTGGTTTACTGTACGGAATTGGTTTACTACAGTTGGTTTAAAAAAAAAAAAAAAATTCTCTCAACAGGTCTAGCTTTAATTGAAACCAGTAACTTTGTATTGGCACCTAATGTATTATGGCTCCACTATGACATATCGCTTGTTGCTCCCTAACTCTTTGTAAGTCGCTTTGGATAAAAGCGTCTGCTAAATGACTAAATGTAAATGTACTGTAGGAGCTCTTCCAGTCTCAAGTACCACCTAAACGCAAAGCATCCCTTAGCTAATGCGGAAGTAAACACAAGTACATCTTATTGAACATAATTTAATTTTCATCACCAATTATCATAGTAGAACAGCTTTCTCAAGCACTTTGTGATGCATTTTGGAAACAGGAGATGAGCCCCTGGTCTAATGCGCCACCTGGCTTGAGAAACCCGTTCTCAAAGACTTACTTTTAGTCATTATTTGGGTAGCACACATATTCTGAATGCCTTCCGCAGAATTCAAATGAGCCATTTTAATCTAGATTAAAAAAATTAATCTATGCCCACCACTAATTTTCATACACATTTCTGTTCATCATTTTTATGATAAATAGAATTACATCAGTCATATTTATATAGGTGTGGTGTATGGAGATGAAATAATAAAAATAGAAAGGCTTTGTTCCTAAACCTAGTGTCATTGCCATAGTAAAAATAAGCAGTAATACAAAAACAAAATGTAATTTTTTTTAAAAAAAATGTTTTTATTTTAGTAATATTTAGAATTAGCTTTATTTCAAATGTTTAGTTTTATGTTTATTTTTATTTATTATTGAGCAATTTTATTACAGTATGTGCTATTTTATTTTGGTTTTCTTGGTCTTCCAAAATTGCTATTTAGGTTTAGGTTTCAGACATGTTTTATTTCTTACCAGTATGTCATTTTAGTGCTTTGACTTGAACTTAGTTTACTGTCAATGCAAGGCTTCTAACATTTCATTCCCAGCTTCTAATAAGAATATATTGTTTTTATTTACGTTTTGTTTCAATTAAGATAAATATTTTTAACCTGGGGTGCGTTTCCCAAACAACTATACACCTCGTTGGGGAAATTACAATGTAGTGACGACTGTTTCCGGAAACTGTAATAACTTTGTCGGAGTTCAATCGTTTGAACCAAGTTGGTTCAGCAATCTAGTTGATGTCATACAGGTGGTGGAGTAATGATGTCTTCATACAGACACGTTCAGATCTTATTAATGTCAAATTCTAAATGTAAACAACATTCATTGCATTTAAGGACTATTTTTGTTCCTATTTCAGATATCTGTTATTTTAATTCATGACATATATTAATTCATTCATAAGTGTCCTCCTACGTCATTCCGCCCAGGGACTCCCCAGGGTCCTAACCCACGCAGATCAAGCGCTTGCACACTTTTAAAAGTACAGCGCTTCTGTTTCCTTGACAAACTAAAAGATGTCCAAATAAATTTGTAAATATTTCGAGTGATGGATGGAATGCGCTGCATGTTGCTTCCTTACTTTGATCAGAAGCTTGATGCATGTAAGTCTACATGTGGAAAGATGGTACTTAAATCGTTGATCTATGCTGGAATGTTGGAGTGTTACTCTTGGCTAACAATGCTTTTGGGAAACCAACCCTTGGTCCGTTCTTTTCATCAGTAGAGCGACATGTTAAGTCTCCTGAGAAATGCAATGAGATGCACCACAGTGAATTTATGAAGCTCTCTATTTCGTCAGTAGACGGCAAGGGAGCACACTATTTTTCAAAACACAGCAAAACCGTTTTTTTTGCTTGTAGCTCTGAATATAAATCTGTCACCACACAAGCCCGCAACATCTAAAAAATGTTCTTGGGTAGAATCTTCTGGGGTTGATTTGAAAAGCAATAGCTGCAGTTTTGCACCCCATTAACTCTGGTAAGCTCCATCACTAGCGGTTAAGTACAGTTCTTGTGAACAAATGAATGTTGCGGGATATTTAGGCTTCAGATGAGCACGGCCCCCTGGGATACGTTAGCAGATGAGAGATGAATGTGAGACAACGCATAATGAAACGGCACCCAGAGCTAATGCTCACATTACCACATTCATACTGAGACGCTGGAGTTCGAGTTGAGATTCCGTCTGAATCCATCCCAATTTTCAGCATCCTTAACATTAGAGGGCGAGAGAATATATTGTTATGACTACAGTTTCCTTGGAAAATTGGAAATTTAAAATCACAGTGGAGATTATTTGAATATCCGAAAAGCATTGAGCTTAAGGGTCTAGTTCAGGATGAAATGAAAATTCTGTCGTTATTTACTCAACCTATCGTCGTTTGAAATCCACGGGATATTTTTCCGAATATATTTGACATTAAATGTAATAAACCCAGAGGAAAACCTGTCAGAGGTTTCTTTTATCAACAATCACAGATATTTCTCTGTTTTTAACAGTTTACAATATAATGAATGTATTCATTTCCTCTCACAGTCTTCAACAGAGGGCTTTATGTGGCACTCTCTAAATTCAATGTCCTAATAATCCAATAATAATTCATTTTCAGATAATGTTTGAGGATGCGTGTGAGGTCACTATATTTTCCTCCCCTATCTAAACCGAGCGCTGTTTTCTCACCACCGTGATGGATATCCGGTCTTGATTGTGAACGCAGCCAAGATCTAAAAAAGCCAGCGAGTGCACTTAAGATGCAGTCATTTTTCAGCCGTGCTGCAGTAAAGGCTTCGACAGAACACACAGAATTTGGAGGAGCTGCGCCGGAGAGAACGGCAGTCGTATATTCACTGTGATGCATTAGCGCGTCACGTTAGGGCCTCCGTCGTTCATCTTCATCTGACAAGCAGAGACAGAGATATTTAAGCAGGGCTCAATATACTCGTCATATTTCATTTACTTTTTTAAGATTTCTAGTGTCAGAGGGCCGGCTCGAGCTTTTGATAAGTGCGAAGCCGCCGCAGGTCACGTGTTCTTAACATACAAGCTCATCTGTCATAGGGGTTCTTTATGATAATAGAACTGTTTTATTACTGTGTATGATAGAGATGGTGAGTTTTACAGCGCATAACACATCAAGGTTACAGTAACAAATGTGGGAAATTGTTGCTCAATGTGAATGGAAAATTTAGATGTCTCGTGCCCTTCTTGTGGACGGTCAACGGGGTTGCATCTCATTTCTGACTCCATTCATTTTAGTTACAGTGGCGGTTTAAGCTCACATGCATTGCTATTGTATTGAACTTTTCTTTAAATATTATTGCTCTGAGGTTGCTCTTTCATTTCTCAGAGTTCTAGGTTGTGTTTCAAGTGTAAAAAAAGAACAGAAACAAATTTGTGATTTGATGTTAGACTGCAGACTGCTGTGTTTGAGAAAATCTGAGTCCAGTTTGAGACATGCTGACACCTCTTTTCAAACTATACAGGTGCATTATTATAATCTGTTTCTTAATAATACTTTCCAGACTCATAGGAATTCTAAAACTGTTAATCCATTAATCTTGTTCATGGCTCATTCGTGTAAATTCCGGTTTCCTTGATCTCATTCGTATGTTTTGTAATGATTTAACTTTGCCCCTGTGACGTCAGGTCTAGGGGGGGGTTAGGGTCGCCATTTACTGTTGCTTTGCCCCATCGTAAAACTGCCGTTTTAGCAAAACTAGCCATTGCGGCTGTGATTTTAGGTTTTGGGGTGAAGTGAGGTGAGGTGTTGGTTATCCACCTCCTAAAATACACCTTATTTTGATAACAGGTTATAAATATATAAAGTACATAAACACGTGGTCAGTGTATCAAAAGTCATGCTGACTGACATGAAAAAAAGGGGAAACTCATGAATTCCATGAACACAAATCAAAAGATTCCAAATGTTGTGCCTATGCCACAAACTGCCATAAGACAGGGCTTTTATGTACAGCATCTGTCATTGCAATAAAAGAGAAACAGCGGAGGTTTTTAAGAGATTATGTGATTCCCGTCTATGTCATTGAGTATCTTTACAATAAAGCTTTGCAAATTCTTTTTAACTGTGCATTCTTCCAGACATTCTTGATCCTGCTCTGAGGCTTTTAAAAGGCTTAACTAGCCCATTGTTTTAATGTTGTGACAATCGCATTTTCCATTTCGTGAATTTTCTCTATTAAACAGCCCTTGTGTCTGTTATACAGCTTTTGCTGTCACAAACTCACATGGACAAACATGATCCACACCAGGCAAGGATACGTTTAGACAGTGAAACATACATTAGTTTTGAGACTAATTCTTGTTAGAATTATCAATGATCTGTTGCTAGCAGCTGACTCTGGGTTGTTAATTATACTTGTCCTTCTTGACTTGAACGCAGTCTTTGATACTATCTATCATAAAATACTCCTTGACAGGTTACCATCTATTGGGGTTACTGGCACTCATATCTTTCTGATCGCACTCAGGTCGTTCAATTAAAAAGTTTCAGATCAAGAACATCTACAGTGACCACAGGTGTTCACCAGAGTTCTGTTTTGGGCCCACTTTTCTTCATTATCTACATACTCCCTCTTGGTTACATTTTATGGGAGCATGGTATTCATTTTCACTGTTATGTGTACAACACCCAAGTGTACCTGTCTGCTGAACCCATTGGGTCTTTTCCTCCACCATTTCTGTCCAGTTGTCCTCGCTATATACATATATAAATAATCAATTGAGGAAAACAGAAAATAAATGTTGAGTGGTCTCCTAATTTTTATTTTTCTGTACATAATTATACTATACATATATTAAAATGAATAAATACATTTTTATTTACACACACACAGATAGATAGAGAGAGAATATTACAATTAGTAGGTTGACGTTTAAATAAAATAATGTAAACTAGTGACAACAGTTCTCTTTTTTAATATGCATAAATTTCTGCAGAAAACTAATTGGTAAAAATAACATTAGAGATGTAATGGTTGACCATATTCCTGCTTAACAACACAAAGCTATTGTTTTATGTGTATTTTAGGGTCCATTCCAAAATGAATATTTGATGGAAAAGATGTTTTGCACAACTATTATACACATTTTTTTACACTCTGAAAACAGTTCTTAACCGATCGCATCTCTGTGTTATTTCTAGGGACACCACGTTTTGTGTTACTTTTTACACAACTTAGTTGTCCCCTTCATTTATTTCACACACAAATATTAACAAAAAATATTTTAAATAGCATAACACAAACAATGTGATAATATTGACATTGAGAGTGTGTTTTTTCACATTGCTTTGTTTCTGGTGAAGTTCAACACACACTGGGCAAGAATTGCCACAATACAAGCTCAAATACAGGATATGTTCACGTTATTTAACATTGTATTGTATAAGATATGTGTGAGAGTAATGGTGGAAATGATTGTAGGCACTTTGGCTCTGATCAGAATGCTCATCGATCGATTAAATAAAGTCGAGTGACGCCCGGTCACTCTCTCGCAAATGAGACGACAGATGTTGGATCAGAAATGTTTTCCGATACGTCGCGTGATGCGCTGAATCATTTCTATGCACGTTGCTTTGTTTCAGTCGCAATTTACATAATGAACTCTTCAGACAAATGCGAAATTGATTTAACTACATCAACAAATTAGGCGCATTATCTGTCATACAGGTGGCATATTGAGTAATTATAAACTGGCTAATCACCTCGCCAGCGATGACATCCCCTGGGTCTCTGCACTGTCAAACTTCTGTACCCAACACCGCCATCCAACATCATGTGAAGTCTCCAGCAGCAGGTGCGTACGGTCCTCACTTCCTCGTGATTGATGCTCCCCATATGTGCATTGAGGCGCCTTTTCCCGTCTTCAGATCTCACGAAGAAGATACGTAATTGTAATTAACTGCCAACAGGTGAATTCTGTAAACATTGTGACAATTTCAAACTTGGCATGGTCGGGGTTCCAGCGGCGGTTTTTAAAAGTTGGCACGAGCGTAGCAAAGTCCTCCAGGCACTAGCTGTGCCAACCACAAAGACAGCCAGCTTCAATGTGCTGGAGTTTTCGTTTTAAAGGGACAGCTCGCACATTAAAAAATAAAATGTTATCATTTATTCATCCTCGTTTTGTTTAAAACCTGTTGGTGAGACTTTCTTCTGTGGAATATAATTTGAGAAATGTCTCAGTGCTCTTACAATGGAAGTCAATGAGGTTCAGCATTGTTTTTTTTTTTTAAATGTTCTTTCAAATATCTTCTTTGAGAAAGAAAGAAAGTCACACAGGTTTGTGATGACATGATGGGGAATACAGGACGAATGAGTGTTCAGTTTTGGCTGAACTGTCTCCTATTCTATGCACATTTGACACATTGAGCTCTTTGAATTACTTTGCTTGGATGTATGAGATTTTATGGAAAAGTGAAAACAGCGTGATGAGGTCACAAGGTACGATCGCTGCTAATTTCCCTGGGATTTTGAAATGAAATGTGAGATGGAACATCACCGAGCTGGGCGACTCACTGACGGCAGGTTTGAACCCAAATGTGTCGTTGGGAAAGAAAAGTGAGGCCTAGGCTGTCCGGAGCCGATCACACGCGACAGCTGCTAAGCCGCCCGGGTGACTTAAGAACGAGAAAGAATTACTCGCTGGAACCAAACTACAGCAGAAACCACCATCATAGCTCTGGCTTTCCTCTTGCCGTGTTCCTCTGATGTCGGGTGTGCAGTTTGATTAGATTTTTCCTTTGAAATGTTTCCTCGTCAGATTGTACGAAAGGTAAGACGCTGAGTGAAAGCTAGGCCGGGTTGGGCGACATCAATGCTCTTTTACATCACGACTGACAGCATTAACTGAGCGTTTAAACATAAACTCACTGACACACAAAATTGAAACGCAAGCGCACAAACTCAAGCAGGCTCTCGTGTTAACACTGCCAATGGTTGGACTGGAAATAAAAAAAAGGATTTCTTTAAAGCTAGCCATACGAATCTCTTTAATATCTCAATAGTTTGCTCTAGACATTCATGAGATTAATTGGAGAGCAAACAGAAACTTCTGCTTAAGTCTCATATCTGCTTAAGATATTTCTCATGAGAAAAATGAGTGAGTCTGTCATTAGAGTTTGAGAAGAGACGTCAACAATGTGTCAAACTGAGCTCAGATTTGTCTCATCTGCCATCAAAAGTCAATATAAGTGAAGATCTCAATGTGAACTTATCAAATTTACCCAAATTCAGAACTTATTTTAATGGGTTTTTTCTCCTGAGTGGTTTTAGGAAAAACATCTGTGAGTAAATTGACACATAAATGAAACACAAATAGAATCTCCTGAGATATAAAACAGCATTTTTATTTATAAGAATTGTTTAGTCAGATGAATTCAGATGCTCTTTATTAGTCTTGGGGAACCATTTTCAGCAATTAAAGGTCTACAAAAAAAAAGTAGTGATGAGGTCGAGACCCCCAAGACAGGCCAAGACCAAGTCGAGACCAAGACTGGCACTACCACAATTCATTCAAAAGATCCACAAAACACTAAAAAATCATAATAAAATTATAATAGAAGTAATGTGGGTGATTTTATGTGTAGGATGTGTTATATTCCATGTTTTATCACCTACCTACTGTAAAATATTCAAATATTTTTGCAGGTGAAACTTCCAACAACTAAACATAAAAAGTTAAGTACCCAAGATTAGTTTAAAAACATTCAGTGACTAAAGTACTGTGTGATGCTCAGAACGCATCAGATGTGTTCTAGATTTGTTTGGGACGAGCCAAAATAGAACAAACACTTGTGTGTATTCGTGTCTAAAACTTAAGTCACTAATTAACTCAAGGTTTATTGAATAATTAAACCAAATCAACATCACATCAGATTTTATAAAATAAAAAAACAAGATCTCACACAAGTACCTTTTTTGCCATCACATCTCAGATATTGTGGGCCTTTATGTGTGTTCATGTTGTTGACAGATTTCTTTATGACAGTCCCCAATCCTTCTCTTACCAGCACTAAGAGTTACAAAAGTACAGAATCAAATGAGGAAGAAGTGGTGAATGCTTTTAAAGCCAGACATTTTACATCCAATCACATGAATGATGTTAACACAGAAATTAGACAATCCACCTGCAATTTATTGTAATTCCCACAGTTGTGGTCTTGAGCAGTCTTCAGAAGAATCCAGAGACCACTACGTCTGAGACCAAGACTAGACCGAGACATCTCAAGTACTACAACACTACCAATTGGTCCCAGACAGCAAATGGGTACAGTGTGCATCACCCAGCTTAACACCCCACAATCTAACATCTCTCGACACAACAAAAAACAGCCTGGACTCTGTCGCCTTCGCTCTGTTTTCTCAGCAGCCTGTCCTTTCTCTCCACAATCTAACATCTCTCAGGACGATAAAGACTGAGACACACGCTGCCATCACCTCGCCCGGCTCTTAATTCTCCACAATCAAACGTCTCCTGCGACGACAGAGGCTTTTCCAACCTCAGCCGCGCAAGTTAAGTTGAGAAAACGTGGGTGGAGAATGAAAGAACAAGAGACAGAAGAAAAGGCTCCTCCTCTTTCTCTCGCCCGCCTCATTCCCTCTCTCACCCTCCGCCGGATGATAGCAGGCGTTTTACACCCAGAGCCCACAGAACACTTGCTAATGTGTGCTTAAGAGTGTCTCGCGTCGGCCAATTTTCCAGCAGACGTTCGGAGAGTTTCTGGGTGTAAAGAGATGCACGACATGCTAATGATGTTCCATCAATAAAACCTTGTCTGTGGGGATTAGTGTAGCGCGGCCGGGGCTCAGAGAGATGCTCGGGAAGGTGCTTTGTGCTTGACTGATGTGACATTACTAACAACACTTGTTGGTTTTGCTTAATTGTTCTTATTTTTTTAGAGGGGAATGTAAAAATGTGTTCAGATAATTACCAATTGTTATGGTGGACTGAACATTTATTTGTTATTGCGCTTCGGATTGAGTCACAAAAAAATTCTCATGCTCAAGGTTTCAAAGATTGTTAACATTTCAAACAGTTAACAAACACAGTGGCTGTCAGTCTCCACAAAGCCAAAACATATTCTTATTTATATTTAAGATTTATTTTTATGTTTTTGTTAAAATCAATAAAAACTTAATCAAATATACACAAAAGTTTCTTTTCACTAATTTTTATGTACTTGTTCAATAACTGTTTTTAATAATAAATAAAGTTATATTTGTATTTATTTAAAATGCGGGTCAGTTGTGGTCTAGTGGTTAGAGAGCTCGACTCGTAATCAGAAGGTCGCTGGTTCATTTCTCAGTCCCACCAGGATATGACCGAAGTGCCCTTGAGCAAGACACCTTACCCCTGTTTGCTCTGCAGTGATAGCTGCCCACTGCACCCTACTTGTAAGTCGCTTTGGATAAAAGTGTCAGCCAAATGAATAAATGTAATGTAAAATTGTACCGACCACTTTGAAAAACGTAAGTGACGCTGCTCCACTTCCTGTTTCACTACACACAAAACAACAAAAGTAGGAAAAATGAAGAAAAAAGAAAAAATGTTGAACAAACGTCTTTTATATGTATAGATAAAAAAATAGTGATTAGATCTTGTGAAGTGGTCTATAAATAAGTAAAAAGATAAAGATTGCAGCATGGATTTGCCTACAGTTGTTGCTAATGTTTATGGTGTTTCATATTAAACTGTGGTATTCAATGAACATCGACTTTAGTTTCCATCTATTTTTCATCTGTGTGACTTTCGTTTTTCTTGTGTTTTTCAGGGCCTCGGTGCGGTAAAAAGAGCAGACATTACTTGTTCCTTTATGCTCCACGGAAGATAGAAAGTGAAAGACCTGGACCACCGATAGTAAATAATGTCAGAATTGATTTCAACTATTCTTTCAAAAATATAAGTTTATAAAGTCTACTAGTTAACCTTTAGAATTTGGAGCATAAACACAAGTGGCACAAGAGCTAGAAAACACTGGTGCATCTGGGTGGCTGTGTTTTCCAATATGGCTGGTGCAAAAGTCAGCGAAAGGTCCTGCATTACTCTAATGGCCATTAAATGACAAAACGCTGTCCAAAAACACCAGCTGGTGTGTCTACTCTTTCCTCATTACCATTTTCATGAGCTGGACTCGTGCTAGTCCAGATAATGGCCCGTCACCTCAAAGCAATGGCATTTTACAAACCTACACACATTCATCATGTCAAACCTCCACCCGTGCTAATAAAACATGTGGCTTGCGTGTTAAATAACCAAATGTACGCAACGACGTTCGCTATGTGAAATTATTCTCATTCTCCAAAGCGGCTCTTTTTTTCTCTCATTGTTTTGTGGTTGGATGCTCAAAGGCCACAGCGTGCTCGTTTAGTGTACATTCACCAGAACACGTTCAGTTATCGAGCAAATGACGGCGTTATAATTTGCTAATACCGCTTTCGCACCTTTAGACGCTACAGACTGTAAACATTCAATGGCAGGGATAATTCTGAGGACAAAAGGGACGGCGTGAATTAATATCTCATTATACTGCATGCGCAATTCCCATCAATTTACTCCGAGATGTTTAATCTCTTCTGAAGAGCTATTAAAGAGACGCATGCGTGCTGCAGCCTTTCCACATCATAAACACAGTAAATATGCAGGACACATTTTTATCACACGGAAAGGCACAATTTATTGATGCTTTTTGTTATGAACCAATTGTCCTTGTTTTGAAGACTTGCAAACTAACTTAATATTTTTTATTGCGTGTGATGCAATTTTGCTTATGTGGTATGTTACCCACAATGCACTCAGTTTACCTAGACCTTCCTTTTCCAGCACAAACGTCACCCTAACAAGCTGCCTTCCTACCTCATTTTCGCTCTCCGCAGCTTCATATCTCCAGGTAACACATGTGACACACGCTCTATTCTCTCTTTTATTGGCAGGGTTGATTTAGGGTACTCCCTCAGTACACTACCGCGGTATTCTAATCGTAACAACGAGCTACAGGACCGAGGCCGTTCTCCAGTCATGTGGAGCTGTCGCACAGACGCAGCATCGGGTGAGAAGAGGAAGACGATCAACAGTGTAATTAATGTGTCTCCTGCGGCGAGGGAGGGCTGTGATGTTCACCGGCAGCTTTGAGGCCGGTCCTGATGCTGTTATCTACCCTACATGTGCCGCTGAGGATGTAAGAGGGCTCAGTGATTTCACACTGGAAGGATTGAAGAAGCTTAGGCTGGCTTTTGAATCGCATCCGGCAGGCGTCCATGTCTCCTCTCAGAAAGTTTTTACAGTGAAAATGCCTTCCTGTTTAATCTAAAAGCACTGTTGGTTTATCAAATTATGTATTTGTTATGAAGTTGATTCTGAGTTTTGTTGCATTTACAGTATTTGTGAGAAAACCAAATGGAACAAACCTCGGTTAACATTTAATTGCTCGGAGGTTGCTTTTTCAACTTTTGGGATGGATTTTCAACTTGTTTTTCTTTGAAATATCAAGGTTGTCTTCGTTGTTTCTCATGAAAACCTTGGTGAGAAAAGCTGCAGAGACAAATGAGTCATGTGGATCTCAAGGACATTTGGGTTCAGACGAATCCACCGAGAGTCTTCACAGTTTCACAGATCACAGTTTGGAAGTTGCTGTCCTCACTTAATCCCACTTTGGTGCTGTGTCTCATTAAGTCAAAAAAAGCTGATCTCAGAACAGGTCGTCAAAGTATATAGGCTCGGTGGAGAGAGACGCTTCAGTCTTGCTTCATCAATCTGTGGCATCCTTTGATAACACATTTGTTGTTATGGTTACGAGTGAACCGGTGTTATGCCTCGACCATATCAGGGGGCAGGATTTCAAATGTCACTCATGAAAGGTTTATGAGGACATCATGAATGTTTGTCAGCCACTCTATGATCAATGTCAGAAAGCTCGATAAAACACACAATATACAACAATTTCATGCGATGATAAAACCAATGCACCCTGTGCTTTTCTGCTCAGAGGAAGCTTTTTATATGGAGTTCTCAAATATGAATCATCGGAGTATAATCATAGTCTCAGATTGCTTTGGACAAATATGTATATAACATAAATGTGACAATTGCTGACGTACAGTAATAGTATAAAGCTAAATATACAGTAAATATTGAAAACATGGAAATTATATCATTGTAGAAATGAATGTATTAATCTGTTAACTTCAATTTTTAAAGAGATCATTTTCTTGATTCTTATTTGAAGAATTCACTTTACTTACAAAACGCAGCCAAATATATTCATATTAACAAGATGCGCCACTGACATTACAAGGATCAGCGACAAATGCAACGTTCAAAATGGAAGGAAGTCCCGTCTTCCAGGAGAATGAGCCAATAATCAATCAGTAAAGGCTCTCATGAGGCATTTGCCAGCCTGTGCCCAGACGCCGTAGATGAGGCGACCACAAAAAAGTTGATTTTAGCGTAGCAAACCAAAGTTATGATACGGTTCATGTAATGTTTAATTATTGATTGCAAATATGCTGTTTAAGCGTGACTTTTGCCAACGATTTTAGAAATATCTGCCTTCTCACATTCAAGCAGATAGGACCGTGGACTTGCTATGACGTAAACACCGGTCCAGAGGCGTTGCAATGATGGCCGCCGAACGGCACGGCGTCCGTAAACAGACTTTGACAAAGCACAGTTTGAGAAATTATAGGAGAAAAATCAGAGAAATCGAGGGATTAAGCAAACGCCACTCATTTCTTCATTTAATCTCAAATTGTCCAAGAAAACATTTCAGGTATTAAAGTGATTTCATTTTGTGATTTAGTTTTTGGTCGTACCTGAAGATTATGTTTCATTGTGAGTAAAGGAATAGTTCACCCAAAGATAAACATGCAAGGGATTTTAAACTAGAAAATATGAGAATAAAATGTGACCCTGGAGCACAAAGCCAGTCGTGAGGAGCACAGGAACATTTTTAGTAATGGACCAAAAACACTGTATATGTCAAAATGATAGATTTTTCTTTTATGCCAAAAATTATTTAAAATATTTAGTAAAGATCATGTTTCATGAAGACATTTTGTACATTTCCTCCTGTTAATGTATAAAAACCTTATTTTTGTGAGCAATATGCTATGCTAAAGGCTTTATTTGGACAACTTTAAATGCGATTTTCTCAATATTTAGATTTCTTGCACCCTCAGATTCCAGATTTTCAAATTGTTGTATCTCGACCAAATATCCTCCTATCCTAACAAAACATACATCAATGGAACACGTTTTCATTCAACTTCCAGATGATGTCAAAATCTAATTTTTGAAAAACTGACCGTCAAGACCAGGGGTCACAAATATGGAAACATCATGAAAAAAACGTGTGGTTCTTATAGAGCTTTTAGAGTCTTTTTAGACTTGCTTCATTATATTTGGGTAACATTTTTCATATAGTATACAGTATAAATATATAATGAAAAAATGCATTTCCACCATTTTTACTTTGCATATTAATAAACATTGATTGTTTAGATTCAGCATGCTATAGATTTGTAGAATCTGTATGGATTGAGCCCTGACATAACACAAATCCCTTCATTTGTATTCAAGTATCAGATACCGTTCTGATTTTATATTGCTATCATACCAATGGCGGTACTTAGCTTACCAGATAAAACGCATTTAGTCGAGAAGACTTACACTTTCTGTTTAACTCCAACAGTCCATTTGCTGAAGCTTTATATGCTGAACATTGAGGAAAATGTATCGAACATCAAATAAGTGCATTCCTGAATTACTCAAAAAAGTAGGTCTTTTCAGAAATAACACCTGATTGTGTCACATAACTGGATCTGATTTGTAAATGTGCTTTGGAGGGACTGGCATGGCACTAAAGTTTCTCTCTCAAATTCTTTTATGGTGTTCAGTGTTTGTGATTTAATGGCATTAGTTAGCATTCTGCAGCGACTCGACGCCACCAAAGCCAGCTTAAGAAGGCCGTGTGAATGGCTGAGACGTGCTTGTTGAATCCTAATATGCAGGGTATTGATAAGAGTCTTCTGTGAAATAGATATGCAAATGACCTTTGGAGAGCGTGAATGCACAACACTCGAAACAGAATCAGCATTTTTATGAACTTTGCAAGGTGGAGATGGCAACAAGTACAACACGGATTCCAACAATAACAGCTCATACAGAGCATCTTTAGCGGGGTCAGAGGTCAAAGGTGCTTCTGTCAAGCTTGCATATGGGTGAAATTATATCATTTTACTTGCATATGAAAAGTTAATTTCCAAAATTAGATTTTCCAAAATAATATAATTGTATTGTTCATTCCAATTAATATCAATCAAACTGCAGGTGGTTTGATTTTTATTTAAGTCATAATAACTCAAAAAATAAAGCTAACTAACACAATAAACATTATAACATAATTAAACACATGATTTGTTCAAAAATTGAGTTTTTTGGAAACAAACTCTTCATATATTCTCAAATCTTTTTTTACAAGCACTTTTAATCTTAACTCCTTTTGACCACTAACTACTTAATTTAAACACAGTATATTGAGATTAAATTAACAAATTTAAGATTCTGAAATATTTTATAAAAAAATTGAAAATATAGATAGAAAAATGTATTGAATGACACATTAAGATAAACTTTGCAATCTCATCTTCATTATCTCTTATCATTTGTGTCAGTAATTTCATTGACGAGATTGACACTGTAGGGACACACACCTAAGAGAGGGAACAAAACAAGCGTAATATTAAATTATAAAGCCCAGAAGCCTATCTGTGGTAAGCTCTCCTGACACTTTGTCATTGTACTTTACCCAACAAGTGCAGCGGGAAGCTTTTAAGTCTGACAATTGTATTTTCTTAACGTCAAAAGCAGTTTGACTGCGCAGATAAGCCGAAGCCTCTATTCAATAAAAGACCTCACTGCTGTTTATTTATGGACCTGCTTCACACAATAAAGCTTCAGCAAAGACGACTCTGACTATTTACTTCCAAGTGTTCCCTAGACAAAAACACGTTGTTTTGATTATGTAATAATAACTCATTGAAAACATAATTTGAAAACGTAAAAGAGGGAGATGTTCTTGCAAATAAAATCGTCAAATCATATTTAAAAGGATGTCATTTTAAAAGTAGAGTCATTCAATTGTGCATACAAATGCTTTATTGCGTAAAAAAGAATTAAACATGAAAACAGAGTTTATAGAAAACCTCACGTAAAGTGTTCCTTAAAACCAACATTTGTCATCTAGAGCAGGGGTTCCCAACCATTTTTGTGCCAGGGACCAGCATATTCATAAAAAAAAATCCAGGGACCAGTTGTCAATTTTAATGCCTCAATTTTATGATGCATCATTTGGAACTGTGTAAAACAACAGCCTATCATTTATTTGCAATGAACTAGAAACATTGTCAATCACTTAGTGACAACTTAATAACTTATTAACTTAGTGTTTTCACTCACCAACAGGTGACAACTATAACAGGTAAAACTATTTCAATGTGAGCATGAACTGCTTATTGATATTACTATATTTGTAGTTGTACAAGCTGTTCTTCCTGGGCATCCATAAAAAAACATATATGCATCCACAACAATGCACACAAATTTTAGGATACAATAAAACAAAATTAAAAAGGTCAGCTTTTTACAAATATGAACGAAAATCAGTTTACAATCTGATATCCATATCAATGAGACCCCTGGGATTGCTTGGCAGCCACAAGAACATCAAACCGGGGCTTGATGGTTGACAATGAGACACGCAGGGTATTCCTCACATCCAGTCTGTTTCTAAGTCTGGTCTTAGTGGCAGTCATGGCAGAAAAACCTGCCTCGCACAGATATGAAGTCGGGAACGGGAGCAGGGTTTTCAGTGCAAGGGTGCTGATCTCAATGTATTCTCTTGATGCTTTGATCCAGAAGGATGTCAGTGGTGTTGAATTAAAGACAGTTTTCAGGCCTCCGTCATGTCTGAGCTCCAGCAGCTGGTCTTCTTGTCTTGATGAGAGCTGGTTCTGGCCATCATCATCTTCAGAATTAGAATCAGAATTTACTTATATTAGCATTAAAGTTTTCACATACAATTAATTTGCTTTGGTGTTTTGGTCCAAAATAGGGATCTTAACGATTAATTGACGATAAGCGGTTCAAGCGCGTGCGTGCGTGCGTGTAAAGAGAGCGCGCCGGAGTTATGTTTGGGACCATTTTACACCATCATGAGTTTGCGTGTTCATTCGCAGCATTTTGTTTTGTGCAAATGTAAGTTGTAATATTGTGTTTATTTTGTGTAGGCATATCTATATCTGATTTATCTCATGACATAGGATGCATTTGGTTAAAAAATAATGTAGTAAAGTGTAGCTGATCCTCTTCAGCTTCAGCGCGCGCAGCTCAAACGGCAATAGCCTACATACACGACTAATTATTACTATTGGGACTGTCATATTGCATAACATAATAAAGAGAATAATATTGTAATAAAACATTGAATTATTTGGGTTTAGTTGCCGTGTCGTGTTGTTCCAGGAAGAGCGCTTCCACAACAGTCAAAATAATATATTTAAACTAAAGTAATTAAATATAAAAAGTAGCCTATTGTTGTTTGAAAAAAATAAATTTATTGAAATTACTATTTTGCCAAATGGAAAATTAAATAGAAAATATACTTTGGGCAGGGGCGTTATATGAATGTAATGTGCATACCTTGGAATGGGTTGCGCATCCATACTGTCAGATAGTGGAACATGTTCCAACTTGCTAGCTGCTTTTTCCCCCAAAAGTTCCCGACAAATATCTTTTGCTGCCGGCAAAATTAGCTCTTCTCCGATTGTAAAGTTTTTTTTAGCTTTAGCTATTCGGTGAGCAACCAGATATGACGCCTTTGTTGCAGCTACGTTTACTGCTGTTGAGGATATCAAAACTTGCCGCTGAGCGTCCAACTCACGTTTCTTTCTTTCGAAAAACTCCTCCGTTTTGTCTTTGAGAGTTGGGTGTTTGGTGGTTAAGTGCCGCTGAAGTTTTGACGGCTTCATTGCTTCATTGCAGAGTTTTTCACCACAAATAACACACAATGGATTTGGCGCCACGGAATCGCCTGTTGTGGTAAATCCATACTTAATGTATGAGGTATCGTATTTACAATTGAAGCTGGACTTTTTTTTCTTTTTTTTCTCACTATTTTCGAGTTGGTCTTCGCCTTTTCTTTTACCCGAACTGTCCGCAATGAAATTAGCCATTGAAGTTTGCTGAGGCCCGCTCATCTCTCACTTCTCTGTCACTTCAGGTGCACCGCACTTTTTTTGCAGTCCGTTCAGATACAACGCGTTGCTAAGCAATCGCAAGACGCCCAAAGAAACATATTTTAATCTATTTATTATTTATATTTTGGATTAAATAGCATGACATGTCATAGCACTTAAAAAAGCATTTAAAAAAGACAATTATTATTATTATAAAAAAAAAAAAAATTATTCTGGGAATATTTCAAGGCCCGGTACTAACGGGTCCACTGACCGGCACCGGTCCGGGGACCGGGGGTTGGGAATCACTGATCTAGAGGGCCGGGTGACTTCAAAGCATCACAATAAGCTAAACCAACAATAAATCAAGATGAGTGTTTGGTTATTTTACAACAAATATAAATACATTATTTAAGTGTAGGTTAGAGCCAGAGAGAGAGTGTTAGTGAGTTTTTTACTCAGCGGTTCTCAACCGGGGGGCTAAAGATGGATTCAGGGGGGCGCCAGATTTTGTGGCATTTTATGAAATATAGAAATGTATCATAATTGTTTTTATTAAATGGACAAACAAGACCACCAACCAAAAAGACTGATGTTCCAGTATTGTATAACTATGTCTTTGGTTTAATTAAAATTCCAAGTTTCAGATTATTAGCCTGTTTTTGGGGGGCCTCAAAGGAATCCACAGCACAAAAAGGGGGCATTACGACAAAAAAAGACATGTTTTAAGATGTATCTTGAATGAAGAAAGAGATGTGGTTGAGTAGACAATATTTGAAAGAATGTTCCACCAGCAAGGAGTGGTGAAGGAGAATGAGCGGAAGAGTGATTAAGTAGCTTTGAGTCATGATGCTCCCAGTCGGCGTTCATTCACTGAGCACAAGGTCCTGGATTGGGTGTCACATCCAACGGTTTCAGACAACGGTTGGGTCAAATATGATTTTTTAGGTTTGTTTAAACCAGTGGTTTGTCAATTCCAAAATGCTGGAATAGTTCAACCGAACCGTTGGATTGTAAATGAAATTATGATGTGTTGTTTCAACCCAAAATGCCTGGTTGCTATAAACATATTCTGGGTTAATTTAACCCAACTGTAGGGTTTGTCTATTTTTGACCCAATGGGGAGTTTAAATAACCCAACATTGTTTAGATTGCATGTGACTCAACTTCGGGTTGAAACAACCAGTGATTTATCATAGATCCCTAAAATCAACAATATGCTTAAAGTAAATCTGTAAAGTGAATATTGATTCTTGGTTTCGTGTCCGTGTGTTTGGTATCTCAACACCTAACGTTGTGTTCTCTGCGGTACGTCTGAAAGTTCTTTTGCGTTACATCTGTGCTGGTTGACTTTCTCTCTTGGTAATTTATTCTGTTCTATGTGGGATGTGTTTGGCGAATGAGACAGTCTCACTGATGTGAAATGACTGATTGCGGTCTGATTCACGGCTTTTGAGCAAGAAAGATCATAGATGAGAATCCAGATCCCCTTCTGAGCTAATGTTATCCACGTAATATTCAATTCATCCGACCGCATAAGTAATTAAAGATAATTCTATATGCACGACTTAACAGGATTGGTCTTGCAGTTTTCAATCTCGCCTTTTGCCTCCCATGTTACTACCTGAAAATCTAGAGAAGCTTTTTACTAAACAACGGACAAGTCAACGTGATTAAAATGAAGTGAATGTTGTGTTGACGCTGTATTCCCGTCACGACTGATGGGATTGTAGTGAATTGTAGAATGGAGATGTGTTCTGCTGATGAGGCAGCTTCACGTTTTTTGCTGACTTGAAACTCTGAGGTCTGGGAGCTTTCCAAGCAAATCTGTCTTTGTTCAGCCTAATTTGTAAACAACTTTTCTGATTTCCAACAAATTGTTTCTCCTCCCTCTTAAATAAGAATGGGTAAGTAAATGTGTGGGCTGGTTCTAAACAAAATACACAAAACTATAGAAAGAGATTATATTCCACCCCCTTAATTAAAAAGGAAAATCACTTATGAGATCTCTTTCATTTCTCCAAGACATCATTGAGATTAAAAGAAGTGCAAATGCTAATTTCTCAGATATTTCTATCTTTCTATAAAATGTGTCTGTCATTAGAGACGTCAACAATGTGTCAAACTGAGCTCAGATTTGTTTCGTCTACAAACAAAAGTCAAAATTAGTGAAGATTTCAATATCAACTCAATTTACTCAAATCCAAATGATTTCATCTCTTCAAACTACATTCATTTACACCTCCAGACTCTTCATGTGATTCATCAATTGCACTCATTTCTTTTTGATTTTAATTGATTTTAGTAGAAACATCTGATACTAAAACAAATGTATAGTGGAGTAATTCAACAATCCCTCATCAATTATTTCTCATGTACAACAATGCATCGTGTAAAGCAGTTGTTTGTCACTGCAGGTCTGTCAATCTCACGGGTATCTCACGTCGATTGATCATCCGATGAAATAACTGGATGAAAAATATCTCTGTCCTAGTAAAAGTGGTAAAGTGCCTCTGAGATTTGTTTACGAGGACTTCTTTACAAACTGTCTTTGATGACGAATGGACTGGTGGTGGGTAAACAACAGATTGGCGCTCTTACGGCCGAGACCATTTCAGCAGGACTGGAGGTTGCTTACTCGGCACGACTCTCATCTGTGTGCCCCGTGAGCGTATGTGTGCTTCGTGCCAGATGAAATCTGCTTGTTTGCGTGTCGCATATGGGGATGATGTATTGTTCATTTCAAACATTTTACAAAGGTGCAAGACATTACTGTTCTGCAGCTCTGTCTCAGACGTTTCTCCTAAAAGTGTTGGGTAAAATAATGTGGATTAAAGTCAATTTGTTAAGAAATGATTAGACTTAAGATAAAGTTTCCATTTACCTTCAATTTAATCTCTTTGGTGTTGTTCTTCTTTCATGTCACCCAACATCACTTTCAATAGAACATATTTAAGTTATGCGGAATCTTTTACATCTATAATACCATCTATAGTACCTGCTTCACAATGTGGCTTATTGGTGTGAATTCTATGATCTCATCCAAACGTGTGATGAAAAAAAGCATGAAAAATCTGTATATAAAAATTAGGAAAATTCAGTTTTTTGGACATCTCACGAAAAATCTTTAAAAAATAAAGGTAAAAATCTGTAAAGATGTTTACAGTGAACTTTCTATCCATGAACGCGAATCAGTTAATTGTGAATGTTGTGCCAATACAGCACGCGCTGCCTTGAGACTGGGATGAAGATAGTAATAGATATATTTTTGTGTTTGTGTGCATGTTGCTCAGAAATCATCAGTGACGATTGCATTTTGGGACTCTCCTGCATCTTCTCATGAAACTCAAAACACTCAAACATTTACACTTTATTACCTAAATGCACAAACGTCTAAATCCCCGAGGATTTCTGTGTAAATGTGAACCCATCAACACCTCAGCAGTCAGTTGTTGGAAGGCGATGTGTAGAGCGGGGGGATCAATAGGCGTCTCTATGTGTGTGTACTTGAACCCATGTGCGGCAAACCCCTTTTTCCTAAACGATGAGAATCTTTCTGCGCTGTGACTGATGGCATCGATTGAGTATGAGATTAACCCACCTGGAAGTAAAGAGTGAAATTACTCTCTCTCTTTCTCGAGACAGCCGCTGGAGAAATAATCGCCTGTTTTTTGCTTCTACACACTTATTTCTGCTTTGTTTACAGGAATTTCTCAATTTACGAGATTTAATCTTCTCTGCCAAATTAAGGAACTGGTTCAATGAATTGGGTTTATAATACTCAATTAAAACGGCAACTTGGTTTCGGCTGTATCTGCTGTAAGTCCATTTTTCATCACTCATTTGTGATCTGAAGTTATAATCAGTGAATCACTCTGACAAGTGAAAATGAGACGCTTGAAGTGAACTATAGAGGACAACGGCTTCAGAGGATTTCATTTCTAAACTTGGATTAAGATTTCTGAGCAGATTTTGGCGAATGACGTTGATGCGGTTTTGGGAGATTTTGATGCGAACATCTAATTCATGAATGAATGAATCAAATTGTAAATGTTGCGCTTTTCTTTATAAACTAAACACACTTTCAAACATGCATTCTAATGCGAGCGTCACTCAATCACGTTTTTAATTACTAAACTCTTTTTACCGTGACACGGCTTCTTTAAAACTCACATCTTGTGTTTCGCATTAAAACAGTGAGATCCCTCACAATAATCAAAAGGCATGTCTAATGCAACATTACTAGAAAAAAAATGAATGCCGTGCCGCTTCCGCTCTGAATAAAGCCTTACAAGTCAAGAATCTAAGTAGGGAGAAGACAGCAAGCTCACTAGGTTTTGAAACAGAGCTCTTGTATGAGACTGAATATTATCAGCGTGTCATCTGGACTGTAATCAGAGGTGAGGAGAGTTATGAAGTAATAGAGAGATTATATGACATGTGATTCATCTTGTTCTGCTCAGACACACTAATATGAATCTTCACTTTGACTTTGAGATCCCACAGGTTTCATTGTCATTTCATTTAATCAATTTAGTCAATTATCTCACGTTAAGCGGTACCTGCTTTTATCAACAGTCAACTGTCAGACATTTCCCTGCTAATAAAAACATCCATGTCCAAACACAATATAAAATCTAATGCTTTTAATGGTTATAATGACATTTGTATTGGTTTTAAAGGAAACTGTAATGGTTCTACTGGTATGTGATGGATTCTACTGGTGGGATGTTCATTTCTACTGAAATAATGCCCAAAACACACAAGAAAAATGTATTGTAATGGTTTTAATTGAAAAAGCTAATGGTTCATAATGTTATTTTAATGGAAACTATTATCATTTCTGTAATCATCTTTAAGCAGGGTTGTGACAAAAAACATAGAAACCCAATAGAAACCATCACAGAAATGAAAATGGTTTCTATTACTATACCATTACAACCCGCTTTTCCATTAAAACCATTAGAAAATTTCTTTTTGGAGTCCCCGCGGAGAAAAACAACAGAAACCAATACAGACATTCTAATGGTTTGCAATAAATTACCATTATGAACCATATGCTTTTTCCATTAAACCCATTACTGAATTATTACATTTGATTAATATTCCAGTAGGATATCACATCCTACCAATAGAATCAATCACCAGTAGACACCATTACAGTTTCAACTAAAAACAATGCAAATGTAAAAACAATGCCACTTTTTTCAGGATTTCTATTGTGTTTGGTAATTTAGCGTCTTAATTAACAATTTAGGATACAAAAATAATTTTCACAATTATTTTACAAACTCATTTAAAGGTAATATACCCTCTGTGAACATGGCTCTGAGTTGAGTATTATCCGAGTGCCAGTGTTTGTACCAGACATGATGTCCTGTGAATGTAATAAAGTCACGATTATGACTCATGAAGCATGTGAAGTGTTCATAATGTAACACTTTCATTTTTTCATCTACTATTTAGACATTTTCTAGAAAAACGAGAACATCAAGAACGGGCCTCAGGGTCATCACAACCTCAATAACCGAGGGGACACGAGGGGAGGGAAAGAAATGAAATGCCTGCACGCATCAGAATGTTCCCAGTCTTTAAAGTGTGCTCTTTCAGACGAGCGCTGAAATATATTTATCATTTCCCAACAGAACGAGAAAAAGAAAGGAAATGAATTATTCCGCTCGACCTTGAAGAGAGTAAGACTCTCCTGTCGCCTGCTGTGGAGTGAACAGATACACACACACACATGAGGGTTCGGACCTTCATCTCCAGCTAATCTCTTCATCTTTTTGCCCCTTTTATTCTTCTTCATCGGTTTGGCTGGCAGGAGCCGGCAGCCACTTGAGACCCGAGTCCAGCCAATGCACTGAACTCATTAGGTGATCTCCACATGTGTGACTCTTGTCACACGTCAGTGTTGTGTTGACATTGGTGCACCGGCTCACCTCTGGGAACGGCTCAGGTGATCACATCAGCATGAAGAGCTATCACAGGACTACAAGACACTACAGTTCACACACTGTGTTCCATGTGTTCATACTGGTCTGGACAAAAGTCTTGTTAGGATTTTCACCCCAATAAGAGAGTTTAAGACAGATATTTACACCTTTTTGTGTAGCGTCCCTGTTGAAAAAACACCATATGCTGTTGAGGTATGTTTTGATGCTGGTTTGTGCTGGTCATTTGCTGGTCATGTGCTGGTTTAAGCTGGTCATGTGCTGATTTAAGCTGGTCACGTGCTGGTTTAAATTGGTCATGTGCTGGTTTTAGGTGGTCATGTGCTGGTTTAAACTGGTCATGTGCTGGTTTAAGATGGTCATGTGCTGGTTTAAACTGGTCATGTGCTGGTTTAAGATGGTCATGTGCTGGTTTAAACTGGTCATGTGTTGGTTTCAACTGGTCATGTGTTGGTTTAAACTGGTCCTGTGCTGGTTTAAACTGGTCATGTGCTGGTTTAAACTGGTCATGTGCCGGTTTAAACTGGTCATGTGCTGGTTTAAACTGGTCATGTGCTGGTTTAAGATGGTCCTGTGCTGGTTTAAACTGGTCATGTGCTGGTTTAAACTGGTCATGTGCTGGTTTAAACTGGTCATGTGCTGGTTTAAACTGGTCATGTGCTGGTTTAAATTGGTCATGTGCTGGTTTTAGGTGGTCATGTGTTGGTTTAAACTGGTCATGTGTTGGTTTAAACTGGTCATGTGCTGGTTTAAACTGGTCATGTGTTGGTTTAAGGTGGTCATGTGCTGGTTTAAACTGGTCATGTGCTGGTTTAAACTGGTCATGTGCTGGTTTAAGCTGGTCATGTGCTGGTTTAAACTGGTCATGTGTTGGTTTAAGATGGTCATGTGCTGGTTTAAATTGGTCATGTGCTGGTTTTAGGTGGTCATGTGCTGGTTTAAACTGGTCATGTGCTGGTTTAAGATGGTCATATGCTGGTTTAAACTGGTCATGTGCTGGTTAAAGATGGTCATGTGCTGGTTTAAACTGGTCATGTGCTGGTTTAAGATGGTCCTGTGCTGTTTTAAACTGGTCATGTGCTGGTTTTAGGTGGTCATGTGCTGGTTTAAACTGGTCATGTGCTGGTTTAAACTGGTCATGTGCTGGTTTAAACTGGTCATGTGCTGGTTTAAATTGGTCATGTGATGGTATTAGGTGGTCATGTGTTGGTTTAAACTGGTCATGTGTTGGTTTAAACTGGTCATGTGCTGGTTTAAACTGGTCATGTGCTGGTTTAAATTGGTCATGTGATGGTATTAGGTGGTCATGTGTTGGTTTAAACTGGTCATGTGTTGGTTTAAACTGGTCATGTGCTGGTTTAAACTGGTCATGTGTTGGTTTAAGGTGGTCATGTGCTGGTTTAAACTGGTCATGTGCTGGTTTAAACTGGTCATGTGCTGGTTTAAACTGGTCATGTGCTGGTTTAAGCTGGTCATGTGTTGGTTTAAGATGGTCATGTGATGGTCTAAACTGGTCATATGCTGGTTTAAGATGGTCACGTGGTGGTTTAAATTGGTCATGTGCTGGTTTTAGATGGTCATGTGCTGGTTTAAACTGGTCATGTGCTGGTTTAAACTGGTCATGTGCTGGTTTAAGATGGTCCTGTGCTGGTTTAAGCTACTCATGTGCTGGTTTAAACTGGTCATGTGCTGGTTTAAGATGGTCATGTGCTGGTTTAACTCAACTCAACTTTATTTATATAGTGCTTTTTACAATTTTCATTGTTACAAAGCAGCTGTACATGAGACACATTGAATACAAGTTAAAAACTAAAGGCATATACCTGTAAAAACAAGAAAAAGGTGAAGACAACAAATACAGACATACAAATGCTCCACACACACAATATGCAAACATACATACACACACACATTGACATAGACGCACACACACACAGTGAAAGCACACATTGGCGATAAAGGAGAAAGAACCACAGGTCAAATATTAAACGGACTATAAATTCTTATGTGCAATATTAATTATGTCTAATTTCTGAATTCTATGTGCTGGTTTTAAACTGGTCATGTGCTGGTTTAAGATGGTCATGTGCTGGTGTAAGCTTGTCATGTGCTGGTTTAAACTGGTCATGTGTTGGTTTATGATGGTCCTCTGCTGGTTTAAGATGGTCATGTGCTGGTTTAAACTGGTCATGTGCTGGTTTAAGATGGTCATGTGCTGGTTTAAACTGGTCATGTGCTGGTTTAAGATGGTCACGTGGTGGTTTAAATTTGTAATGTGCTGGTTTTACATGGTCATGTGCTGGTTTAAACTGGTCATGTGCTGGTTTAAGATGGTCATGTGCTGGTTTAAACTGGTCATGTGCTGGTTTAAACTGGTCATGTGTTGGTTTAAGATGGTCCTGTGCTGGTTTAAGCTGGTCATGTGCTGGTTTAAACTGGTCATGTGCTGGTTTAAGATGGTCATGTGCTGGTTTAAACTGGTCATGTGCTGGTTTAAGATGGTCACGTGGTGGTTTAAATTTGTCATGTGCTGGTTTAAGATGGTCATGTGCTGGTTTAAACTGGTCATGTGCTGGTTTAAACTGGTCATGTGCTGGTTTAAGATGGTCCTGTGCTGGTTTTAGCTGGTCATGTGCTGGTTTAAGATGGTCATGTGCTGGTTTAAACTGGTCATGTGCTGGTTTAAACTGGTCATGTGCTGGTTTAAACTGGTCATGTGCTGGTTTTTAACTGGTCATGTGCTGGTTTTAAACTGGTCATGTGCTGGTTTAAGATGGTCATGTGCTGGTGTAAGCTTGTCATGTGCTGGTTTAAACTGGTCATGTGTTGGTTTAAGATGGTCATGTGCTGGTTTTAGATGGTCATGTGCTGGTTTAAGATGGTCATGTCCTGGTTTAATTTGGTCATGTGCTGGTTTAAGATGGTCACTTGGTGGTTTAAATTGGTCATATGCTGGTTTTAGATGGTCATGTGCTGGTTTAAACTGGTCATGTGCTGGTTTAAGCTGGTCATGTGCTGGTTTACACTGGTCATGTGCTGGTTTTAAGCTGGTCATGGGCTTGATTAAGATGGTCATGTGCTGCTTTAAAATGGTCCTGTGCTCATCAGCTGGTTTAAGCTGACTAAACCACCATCAAAACATACCTAACCTTTCGCTTTTTTTCAACAGGTGTGTCAGTGGTAAATATAAGTTTAGAAACGTTCATTTTGCCATTATTTGTAAAAACAAAACATTGCACATCCCTATGATTTTAAACCACAATGTTACACTGTACATCATACACATAGTATACTGTACTTATCCCAATAAAACTTCATGCCAGATTGTCTCTATTCTATGAGGTGATAGGTCAGGTTCAGGGCTTTATTAATAATGTTTGTTTTAATAACCATTTTTAAGTTCATATTGTGTGAATACATTTTAGTCACCTTGTAGAATAGTTACAAATGCCCTTGAGATCAGACTGCATAAGAGTTCAAAATGAGATTTTTTGTTTGTTATTATTGTGAGAATCTGGATTTCGTCCTGTCCTCTTTAAATATATCATCTGTGTCTAATAGAACATTTGTCTATCATATGTATTCATTTATATTAGTATAAGCTTCCTTCACCCTAATATGGGCCTTACTTTCCTGTTGTTTAACCTCGTTGAGAGTTGTACTGACCTGAGTGACTATCGGTCTCCATCTCAAGGCTCCTAATGATGTGAACTGATGTGTTTTGATACTTAATACGTACTTTGTAATCACATCTGATTGTTTCAGGAGGAATAAGACTAAACATAAAGTCTGGTGATTTTCCACTCTCTAGTGGTTTTATATGACACCTCCTTTTAATCTTATAAATACTAGTCCTTAAACAAATAAACTTTGGACTCTGATTGAACTAGACTCTTGTGTCTGTGTCAAACTTTGTCTCCTGGCCAGTAAACTCTGTGTGTTCCGTCGACTAGACTTTTCAACCGTAAAATAATATAAAGAAGGGGACATTGAGAATTTTACATTCCAACAATTATATTAACATATTTTTTGGTGTAAGCTGCATTTTTTTATCATGGCTTAAATCAAATCAAACCAACAACAGGTTGATTGATTATAATTGGAATGCACAATGAAAACATGATTTTGAAAAACTGAGTTTAACCATTTTGGAACCAAACTCTTTGTCGTCGTTTCAGAAAAGTTTGAGAATGTGGACTTCCTGTTCCTGTTAAAAGGCACCATTATTCATCTCTTTAACTTGCCCATTGGATTGGTTCTCCCCGCGCCGTGACCCAGACAGATACCCATCCAGTCAGCTATCAGTTTATAATGAATCCAGTTGTTTCTCAGACAGAGCGTTTTGTATGAGTCAGTGCATCTGCCCTCTACGTGCCCAGTGTCTCTGAAGGACACCAGAGGAGAGATAGAAAGAGCGTCTCTATGTCTTTTTAGGCTACTTATCTTTTTATGAGAAACGCTGACACGGTGCCCCTTCATTTCCAAAATCAAGATAGTTGCAGCCAAACCTACAACCGGGGGCGTTATTTTCCAGAGAGGCGACAACGTCAGTGGCTGCTTAAAGGATATTCACAGTTTAGAGATAAAATACAACAAATATTATAAAATAACAGGTCAAATGTATGGTGGAAGGACACAAACTGATTGAAAGAAGAGACTTAAAAACAACGTAATCAATATCAACACTTTCAGTCTGGAGTCAAAAAGAACTCAAAATTGGAGATGAACAGCACCAAATAAATTATAAATATTAAAGTACTATGTTACCTTCTCAGATGTTTTCTGAACGGTCTAAACATCTTACCGAGGTAATACAACAACAAAAAGAAGTCCAGTTCTCAGTTTCACCACACGTCACTGCTCTGAAGATGTTTTCAAACAGAGATTTTGAAGCGGCGTTGTTGGTGGAGACATTGTTAAACTGTTTGTAATACAAGTCATTTTTCATCCAGGATTAGGAAGCGTATCTCCTTCTGGATGGTCATGTGTTGAGTGTGTTTGTGCAGTTGATGCAGAGAGATGTTTGTTACGAAAATCATCATATTTACACACAGCAAACAAACCCGACTGCTTTACAGCTCACTGACTGCTTCTGTCAGCACAACCTTTCATCTGCCTGCGTTCTTCTTAAGGAATTGAGGTTGAAGGCAAGAACGCATGAAATCATTTCAACTTGTGTTGTCTGAATAACTTTAAAGCGAAAACTTTTAATGTCATTAAATAGCTCTCTGTTACATGCACAAGAGAACATAAATGAAAGCATGCAGTGCTTAAAGAATGCTGGACAAAATGACACCTCTCAAAATGATTTCCAGCATCCGGGTTACAGGTTGTTATTAGTTTTGAGCAGTTGTTATTGGCAAATAACAACCCTTGGAACCACGTGACTGGCCAATCAGAATTGAGCATTCAAATGATCCATGTTATTAGGTGTGATGGGATTAGGAGTTTATTCAAATGTGTTATTAATACCTATTTTAAAAAAATATATAAGAGAGTGAACATTCAGTATATTTCTGATGTACTTCCTAGAAATTTACTTACAATGACACATAAGCATACTTGATTTTACTGAGAGAGATACTTATACTCAATCTTCTGTAGATAACCTATATAAAAGTAGTATTCTACACTTGGCTTTTAGTTGCCTTTACTCAATTGTATTAACTATTAAATACTATTTTACATTGTTGTGCTGTTTAATAAACAAACATGTCTACGTTTATACATAAAATATAATAATTTTATTTCATGTTCTCTTAAAGAAAAACTATTACTTTACTTGCTACATAAAGTGTGCTTGATCTCCTCACAAAAGAACAGTATCCTGTCTTAAATGAAGTATACTTATGTTTTCTAAGGGATAACAGGGTTTGTTGTGTTCAATGTCTTCATCATACTGTGACTAAACTGTCAGTCATTCAGGAATACAGCGACACCTCCATGGCAAAACTGCAACCCACAGAAAACATGTTTCACACCTGCCCATGTGCAGAATGTACCCAAAACTGATGAGCCCATGCAACTAAACCATGACTACAGCCCGGTGACGGATCAGACAGAGATGTATTTCCATGTCAAACAATGCAATGCTTTAAATAAAATAAAGGTTAACTAGTACAGCTTATCTTAGCATTTTCCACCTTTCTGTTTCACCATATCATTAAAAGATATACTTATCTCTATGTGTGTTGAAGTCAAAGACTCGTTGACAAAGTCTAAAGTCTTAAAGGTGAGCGTGACCTCACACGACTCAAGTGAACTCTAATGCATGTGGATGTGATGAGGTCACAAGTGCTGTACAGGGTCTCTCAGTCCTGTATGTGTGTGTGGGGGATTTCAAAGCTTAACACTCAGTCTGATGGAATACGATCCGATGGGAAGGGAAGTTGTAGCAAAATTTCGCCCTGTAAAAAAAGCGATTATGTTTCCTCATTTAAGGACGACATCATCTGTCCAAAACGTCAGTAGTACTTAATGTGTAAAAGTTGCAGATATATTATTCAAGACATTCTGTATGTCACACAAAGTGAGGATATTAAAGACGAGGATAACGCACGCAGTTTCTGCCAATCTAATATTAATATCGAGTGCCTACACAGTAGTATTGCGTACTTTAAATCTTCAAAGAGTATTTAGTTTGATCACATTTATAAAGGACAGATAGAGCTGTACGGTTATTCACAAAAAAAGACGAGCAGCTAGAGGCAGACAGTGGGACGGAACTACAGCACGAGCACACAACACATCATCACATTATCCCTTCCTGTTGTTTACATTATGCACGTACACGCCCATTGTAATCAAAACACAGACGTATGACTTCCTGCGTACAGTTCATGTCTGGCATCTTATAGCGCTGGGACCACACCATCTATCAGTGTCAAACCAGCTCCAAATCCAGAGTCATATCCAGTGTTTATATAACTGTCATCAACCAAATGCAGAAAGCAAACAAACACAGCTGAACTTCCATTAGCCTGCGTGAAGTGGAATTGATGGGCGTGCTCTTTCTCACGCTGGCTGGTTGACGCGTGGGCATGCTCTTTCACTCGCTGGATGATGCGTGGGAGTGCTTTTACGAAAGAATTGTCCAATAAGGGACTAAGAACCCTTGTTACGAAACAGGAAACCATGTTTGAAATAAACTACGTAACCATGACGAACCCTGGCGGAGTGAATGGAGCACAGAAATAGTATGCATACGTTCAACTCAATGTTGACAAGTTAACCAAATTATCCTTGAGAAGCCAGCGCCTTTAGCAGTGTAAAGAAGTAAGAATGCATGTCATAGCATGTTACCGCTGCTTTAAATGTTCAAAACAAAAGGTGAGGTGCAGAAGAGTGAGCGCTGAAGCCAAAGGACAGTTTTGATTTTGAAGGGTCCACAAAGGACTGCAGAGAACAAGCTCGGATTCTCTACGTACTGTAAATAAGATTAAACACGTTTCCAAACGCAGAGATAAGATGCAATTTTCCCTGGCCGTGTGCCGACTTTCTACTCTAAATTAATTTGTCACTGTATATAAGCCACAGAATATGAACACAGAATGAAAACTGCTGAATGTGGAATAACAACATTAGGATAGTTGGGCCAACAGAATCATAAGTGCTTTTTGCACTGAAATAATCACTACACTGTTGACAACCTTTCTAAAAAGTTGGTTTATTTCAGAAAATAATGTTATTATGTATATATCATGGACCACTTATTCTCAACAAATGTGCAACTTTTACACAAATCAGAGATATAGTGTCCATTCAAATGGATCAAGTTAAAATTGTTCAGTTAAGTAAATTGAACAAAGGGCACAATGAATTGTGTCACCTGTTCAGTTTATTTAATTCAAACAGGATTTTGTGATGCAATTTCATCTTACTTGATCCATTTGACTTGACACTACTGTATATCAATCATTCGTGTCAAAGTTACAAATTTGCTACATGTAATTCTTACTTTAATTTATATTAGGACTGTCAAATGATTATAGCAATTAATCACATCCGGAATAAAGGTTTGTGTTTACATAATATATGTCTGTGCAATGTGCATATTCATTTCGTATTTATAAACACATACATATATACATGTACATATTTAAGAAAAATATCAAATATTAAGATTAATAAATGCTTATATATAATTAAATGTATTGATAAATATAAATAAATACATCTAAATATATAAACATGTATGTGTATGTTTTTGTGTTATTAATACATATATGCACAGTATCATGCAATTAATCACGATTAATCGTTTGACAGCCCTAATTTATATATTATTTTTGCACATTTTTCATGATTCATTTGAGAAATTATTAAATTATTGACTACATTCAGGTTTATTTCATATCAAATAAGTTCAGTTTTGAACTGCTCTTAAAATACATCAACAAGCTCTAGTACTGTGTTCTTTAAAAACTAGTTTTCATTCAAACATTCACCATTTGCAAACATAGTATTTTTTTATGTTATTTTGAGCAGTTTGTCTCGTTTTAATTGCTGCAAATACGTTTAAATAAAGAAGTATATTGTTATTTGGAATCTTGGAGAAATGGTCTCACTTATATGAGAATGAAACTCAGAATGAAACAAAAACTAACAATTAAAACTTTTTACTTTTACAAACATGTTTATAAGTAGTAAATGTAGAACAATTGGAAATAGATTTGAATCGGTTTCTTTTAACTCTTTCAGTATCTGTGTATATGTGACCCTGCCTCTGAAAACAAGCTAAAGTCGCATTATCTAATGAAATAATGAGAATCAAAGTTTAATTTGAACCATTTACCACACTATCATTTTAATTCTTGACAAGGCAATACTAAATACTAATAGAAAATATTAAACACAGAATGTTTTTTTACATTATAGACGATTTGTAGAAAACAGCAAATCCCAAAAAGGAAGTTGGCTGGTCTTCACAGACAGGGTCACATACACACGGCACATTTGGTTATTTGTGTCAAAGTGATATTACATGAATGCAGGAACACATCATTGGGCTGTTTCATAAATTGGCCAACAGATTTGTTAGGCTTTTAAGCTCAAACACTCACAGCATAAGCCTGCAACATGAAATAAGAATCCATCTTGACAAAAGAGAGCAAATAATCAGAAGAGAAACACGAACATGCTCTCAGTATCACGCGAGTCACAGCCGGCCTGACATGACGGCTTATGTCACGATAAGGAATGACTGAACGGAGCACATCTGTTTCCACGGCACTTCAATCACGCTAATTCCATTTCATTTCAGACGCTCTCCACCAGTCACTTACCCTCCGTGAATGTCTCGCAAGGTCATTCTGTTGCGTTTCTCATCATCTGCCTGAGCTAAACAGCATGTGTCTGCCAAATCTGACTCCATATTGTCAAGATGATCGCTCAAGACGTCTCGCCAACACGGCCGAGTTAGTCAGAGAGAACAGATTGGTTCTCAAAGTTTGACCGTTTCTGAGAAATTAAAATGTGTTTTTCTCTAAAGCTCGGTTTTGCTGCGTCTTAACAAGTCCTGAACGTTTGTAAAAAGTGTTTTAAAAGCACTGAAACGGTTTCTGGAGTGAGCAACCATCACCCCGGCCCAGCTGGAGAACCCGCACACCTGCATCCCAAACAAACATTCAACAAACACAAGCATTTCATTTTTATCCCGCCGGCGCTTCAGGGTTTTTAATAGCAATAAAGATCACATTTTCTGAGGAGAAACACCCATAAGAGTGAAATTCCCATATGAGATTACTTTAATAACTAGATTATTTTATTAAATGAAGAGCAAACCTTTCCTCACGTCTCATGTGCGTCTCAGATATTTCTACTGAGAAAAAAAGTTTAAAATGGTAGAAATGTTTGGATTGAGAAGAGATTTGAACATGTTCAACATCTTGTGAGCTATGAACGAGCGATCTCTGCACCAGACAGTTTAAAAAGAAGGTTAAAAACAGTTCCTCAGCGATAGTAATGATGTTTGGCACATCACATAGCAGGAGTTTTGCTTTTATCAAATGTCTCTGTGTGTTATATAAACAGTCATCTTCGATCTCAAGGATTCCTGTTTTCATCATCAGTTTTCTATGGATGTGTTGATGGAAAGTCATTTTCGATGCTGTTCAACACTGTTATCTGAGCTCGACAACATCACAGTGTCCCGATACGAGCGGACCTCCATCACAGCGCATCCAATTAGATCAGAAATTCATCCGAGAAACTAAATGAATCTCATAACACAGCACACACAGCCATCAGAAAACAATCTCTTCTGCCGTGGATCTTCCCAAATGTCTTCTGAGGACAGAGATGGCCAAAATCATTCATCATTCAACACCTTTATTTCCTGGGTGGCCAAGAGCATCATGGGAAGGACATCGGTCCTGATGAGGAGCTACACCGTCTTGTCTAGATGGGGAATTACATAGAGCTCGGCCCGACGCTCAACAATTATTGATTTATTTTGATATTTTTTCAGACAGCTGGCATTTACAATCAAACACTGACATCTGCCACGGCTCGCCCGAGGACATTGTCTGTCATGATTATCTGTCATATTCTGACCATTTGCTCGATGTCGGTAAAAATATCCTGAAAAAAACATCCTGCGTTTGGAAGAAAGAGGAAAAGCAACCATACAGCCAACACGACCTGTATCTGATGGTTGCTTTTCCTCTCTCTCTCTCTCTCTCTCTCTCTCTCTCTCTCTCTCTCTCACTCTCTCTCTCTCTCTCTCTCTCTCTATCTCGCATTCTCTCGCTCTCTCTCTCTCTCTCTCTCTCGCTCTCTCTCTCTCTCTCGCTCTCTCTATCTCGCATTCTCTCGCTCTAATTTCAACCTCTCTCTATCTCTCATTCTATCGCTCTCATTCTCTCTCTCTCTCTCTTTATCTCTCATTCCCTCACTCTCTCTCTCTCTCTCCCTCTCTCTCTCTCTCCTTCTTTCACTCTCTCTCTATCTCTCACTCTCTCTCATTCTCTTGCTCTCTCCCTCTCTCTCTCTCTCTCTCTCTCTCTCCTTCTTTCACTCTCTCTCTATCTCTCACTCTCTCTCATTCTCTTGCTCTCTCTCTCTCTCTCTCTTTTCACTCCCTCTCTCTCTAAAGTGTATGCTTAATATAATCTTAAATAATCACTGACCCATTGAAAAAAACACTTCAACTGATGAACTCTAGTGAAAAATAAATAAACGTCAACGTATTACAAATAAAATGAATTCTAAGTATGCTGCATGATTATGTTTATAAACACATGTTTATACATATAAGGGCTCTATCATTTTCATGTCTTTCTTGTGAAACAGTAGAAATACTACTGTGACACACAATAAAACAATAAAAACATTAGAAAATGATTTATATAGCACTTTATATACAATACATCAGCCTATTTTAAACAAAGGACAATCACAATCTTCTTCTATTGTTCTATAGAATGAGTGCTCGCTCTCTACACAGGAGCACAATACATTGGTGGATGTAGGTCATGAGACTCTTATAGGCTGTGACATTTATTTTAATGTTTGTTAAAAGTTAATGAAAATAATCCATTCTCCCCCTCACTCCCCAAATGTCCCTTCAATAGTTTGACCTTTCAGGAGTGTCTGCATCTGATATCAGGTAGAATGGCCACAGTTTGGACATTCACAGATAAAAATAAATGCGCTGTTATGGCGGTCATTCCAAATGAAACCTTTATTTTGGTTCTGCACAGAGTCCACTTAGAGGATGTCATGCACGTAGACTGGTCATAACTTAGTTTAGCAAGAATACTTTCCTCCTCGTGACCCTTAAAAATAGTTCCAATGCACTTTTTACATAAATTACATCTGATGTAATGGGCTGATCTCGCTGTGCAGGTCCATGTCGCGTCTCACCCTTCCATCAAAGCGTCTGGAAAGTTTGCATCACATTGACCGTTTCACAATACGAACTGTTATGTCAACATGTAAAAATAATCTCAATGCGAATATTTCACCTAAAATTCAATCAAATCCAGAATATTTGACAATCTTCATTAATTTAAACATCTTACTTTTTTTATCTATGGTCTAGAATCTTTCGTAAAAAAAAGAAGAGAAATTCCCTCCTTAATGACATTTCTCCTTTGAATGTTCTTTAACCTGCAGTCTCCTGTGCGCCGGGAGAATTAAACATGATTCTATTCCTCATTAAAAAGTATTTACCAAGATGACCATGACCGACAACAACATCAGAATGTGCCTGTGGCTTCAGAACTCTCGGGCTGAAGATGATATAAAGTAAATGGCAGCCGTGCTCAAAGGATGAAATATTAAAGGTCAGTGTGATTTCACACTCTCCAAAGTGCTAAATGAGGCATTATAGATCAGAACACGACAATATAAACACTGTACGGCCGCTGGAAAGTTGCGGGAGAAAAGGTAAAGAAAACCCATCCTGATCGCAGCGTGTCACTTTATCTGAGATCAATGAGTCTTTAGGTCATGTGACATCACAGCAGAAACTCTGTCACAGAAATCTGATATTTACATATTTAGTCTTCATAGACCCACTTTACTTTATGCACTTTTACATCAAAATTACAGATGCATTTGATATTCAAGTTAGTATTCTTTCATTTCATTACTGTTGTTTTACTTTACTTCTTTATTATAAAAAAGCTGCTTTTAATTACTTTCAGTGTTGGGTGTAACTAGTTACTAAGTAATTAGTTACTGTAATTTAATTACTTAATACTTGAAAAAGTCAAGTTAGGGATTACTCTATTTTCCTGTAATTTAATTACAGTTAATTCTCATGTCATTAAACTTAATTCTGTGTGTTTGTGTGCAATAGTGGAATTGACATCAACATTCTAAGTCTAACTTTAAAATCTGTGCTTTAATGTAAAATGCTCACATTTGTTATACTTTGGTCGGTTAATAATAATACTTTAAGTAGTTTTATTTTATTTATGTTAATGAATTAAAAGAGTCGTTTCATGTCTTTCATTGAAACACTGAACTTATTAAGGTTGATGTATGATATAGAAAGTCATTAGTAATAAGCTATTAAAGACATTTTGAAGAGAGTCAATTGTACAGTAATCTAATGAATATGTAATTAGTAACTAGCAATTCATTACTTTTTCAGAGTAACTTGCACAACACTGATTATTTTATATCATATGTGAATGACTGGCATGTTATTTCAAGCATTATATTTGTGCACAAACATCCGATAAACCTCAAGAGACTTGGGGTATTTATATATTTACTGTAAATCTGATTTTCACTACTGATATTTAGACTTAAATAATTAATGAAAATGATATTTACAGTACTCACTGCATTATAAAACATAGTCTTTAATTTTGTTTATTTGTGTATTTATTTTGTATTTAATTGTATGTAATTTTCTATAAATTAAGCAAATTTTATGTGGGTTGTGGTAGCTTGTTCAAAGCTGTCTGACAATCTGGAATCCATCTTAAGTGTTTAAGCTGCATTTTCCAGCATGATGCGTTATAGATGGTTCAACCTACATACTGTTTAGCTTGAGGTAAAAGCAGCTCATGTACATATATAACTGAAATAGATCAGAGGATCAAAGGTTCTTGTTTTTTCAATTATTTTGTGACTTCACAAGTCAAAGCTACATTGCTTTAAGTGATTGTACAGAATGCCATTCAGACACAGTGCAGGAGACTTTTTCTGCTCTTGCATAGCTCAGTTAAGCATCAATTTAGTCTTAGATGTTTAACGTTAAATTGCAAGAATTGAGAATAACAGAAAAGTGTAATATAGGGTTGAAACACATGAAAGGTCTTTAAGGGTTAAGTGAATGTAGATTTTTGAGGGCAAATAATCTGGATTTGAGTAAATTTGCTGAGACACAAGTTGATATTGAGATTTTTCATAATATTGGCTTTTGATAGCAGACCTGACAGGGAGAAATATAGGAGATGTAGAAAGCGTAATCAAAATGTTTCTTGTTTAATCTCATGGCAAAAAAAATAAATGATTAGAGATCATTTAGTCATTTATGATTAAATGCTGTAATTTCTTTTTTATGGGAAGTCCAGCATCCGATTTACATGCTAATACAAGGTTTAGCTTGAATGTTCTGACTTTGGCTGAAATCATTTGCTAAATGAATAAATATAAAATAAATAAAAATGTAAATCAGGGAGCACATTTGCACTTGGGTCGTCTCATATGTTTGAGTAGGTGAATATTGAAGAATATCCATAATTCACATGCACCCAAACATGATTAATATTTCATGACTTTTAGTCATGCAGTGACTCTCTACAAAATTAAAAATGTATGAATCTCACAGTATAGAATCAAATCATATCAAATATAAATATAATATATCATATCAAACATCAATATCCTATCTGTGAGAAATTGACCCTTCGAGTCGTTTGGGATTTTAAGAGTTGCTGGTGTCGAAGTGATTGTCAGGAAATTTAAGAAAAGAATAATAACCTTTTTTACCAGAGAAAAATATGACGACCTTTTGTGAAATATTAAACGATTTATAGATAATTACATTTAAAAAACAACAAAAATTTAAATGAAGATAAATAAATTGAAACAAAAAATATTTCTCCACTTACTTATAAATATTTTCTCGTTTTATCCTGTTAAAAAAATATATAATATATTTATTATATTTAATATAATGTATTGATATATTTTACAAAAAAGTATACATAATGCTTATGAAGAATTTCATTGATGATTTTACTAACACAATCTCGCACTAATAAATATCTAAGAGGTGCCTAATTGGGACTAATTCATATGAATTCCTACAATCTTATTCGTACATTTTAGAACATTTTTCTTTTTCACCATTGACGTTGGGTTTAGGGGCGGGGTTAGGGGTGGAGCTTCAGTATTGCTTTTTCTAGTAATCGTACTCTTCTTTATGATTCACAACATACTCATTCATACGAATTAAAAATGTGCTAAAATAGATAGAAATTCATGTTGGAGTTGAAAAAGATCAGGTTGGAGTTCACTTCACAACCCCTTTCTGCTCTTTTTTCTCATGACTGATCACATGATTTAACATGATAAAACCTCTCAAATGTGAGCTCATGTGAATCGGAGTTGAGTTTACTAATATTAATTAAACCCAGTTAAGACAGTAATGCACCCCTGATCGAGAGACTAGCCAAAATATCCCACCCAGAAAGGAAAGCCACTAAGCATCTTTAAATGTCACCAATCTGTCAGCGACAAGCTTCCTGAGGGCAAAGAAAGTAAACCCGCCGAGGCTCGACGGCTTCATGGCCATCAGTCTTCTGCTCAACCAATCCATAGCTCTCTGGACGGGGGAAAGGTGGACCTGATTAAGTGGCTAAATGATAGCTGACAACGTGTGTCTCACTACAGGCTCTTACTACAGCATCCCCCCGCACCCCTCCCTCCTCTACTAAAACATAATACCCTGCATCCCCCTCTGGAGCTGGGCTCAATGCCCTGATGCTGTTTATAAACCAAACATATTGATCATGCATTGCGGCACATTGTAGCACAATGGTGCGGAGGGGATGCTGGGATGGAACCGAGGTAAAGATCGGTTATTCTAATGCTAAAACATACATGCGTTCATGCATTCAGCAGATGTTTTTATCCAAAGCGTCATACGTGAATTCAAGGGATTTAATCTGACTGAACCCATGACTTTGGTGTTGCAAACATCACGATGTGAACACTTAAAGCATGCAGACCCTATAAACATTCTTCATGTGCACGTTTGCATCGCATTTCAGATCATCAAATTTTGTATATATTTATTTCAAAGAATCAAAGAACGACGAGTAGATTCTCTGCAAGTTTATTATAACTAATCTGATCCCAATTTAATACTAATTTAGTATCTTAAATTATGTAAATATACGTTTTACACGATCAAAATAATGAAAAGCTGCGATTTATAACTTCTGCCATAGTATCTGCATTTTTGTTTGAATCATACAATTCTGAATAAGTTCATTATAGTCATACGCTATCAAAAAGTTAGTCATTCTTTTTTTAAGTTACATAAAAAATATCATCATAGTAAGTGCAAGTTACTTATTATGGACTATTGAATTGGAAGTATGCATGCCTGACCCCCAGTTAACCACTGGTTTGTGTTTGGCTAAATATAATAAAATAAATATTTCGATTTTATTTAATTAATGTTAACATTTATTTGTATAATAATTGTAGTAAATAAACGATTTGTAGAATATTTTTGTATCTTCATTTTATTAAATAAACGATTTGTTGAATGGGTCCTGTAGTTCCGTGACATTTAAAGAACCATATGATACACTGACATCTAGTGGTTGAGCTTGGTATCGCTGACTAAATGTAAAATATTGGAGATACAAATTGAGCTAAGTAACACTTCTCGGTTTCTTTTGCTTGTTACCAGAAATAATCTATTGTTTGTGAATGTTAACCGGAAGTTAAGTTGGGGTCACAAAAGTGCGCATGCGCAGAAACGTTTGTTTATTTTGTTAAGATGCAAAATTTGTTGCTGACTTCATTTTTTTGGGTAATCTGTTTCTCCACCAAGATGCCAGTTTACTTGAAAAACTCTCTTTAAGATTTGCCCGAAGCCAATGCCAACACCAGCGTTTCCTTCTGTCAATGCTAAAAACCCAGCGCATACTTGCATTGCATCATAATTCAAATCCTGACACTTTCACACAAGACCATTCACGTATTTGCATACTTGCAAGTGTGCGAATATGAGAGGGACATCATCTTAATACTTCCATTACACATTCTGCAGGGAAATAAAAAAAGAAAAGAAAGCGAGCCGGCGGAGGAGGGGAAGAGATGAGGCCTACGGTGGAGCTTTGGCTTCTGAAGGTATTGTGTTGCAGTTTTATGGTGGGTGCAGACGGATTAGAAAACATCAGCTTTTTACTCTCTCACCTCTGTATCAGCTACGCTTTAATACAGCAACACTATAAACCCGTGGATTTACCTCCAGCTGAACATGTGTGGGCTGAAAGAGAACCCTCTCTCGTATAAATCAGAGGCGTCCGATCAGTTATTTTGCACTCCCGACAATCTGTGAAATCTGACAGGGACATCAGTTGTCAATACGGGTCGTGATGCGGGTGAAGGAGCGTGAAACACCTTTACAGTTTGACAACAATAAAGATTCATTAGCCGGAAGGAAATTTATGTTGGCGACGTGTTGTTAAAACAGCCATGCGTGCCGAGGCGGATCGATTCAAACCGGAAGGCCGTTGTCCCTTTTATGCCCTGAACCCTCATCTGGATATTTTTACTCAATATCTGACCTTCAGACGAAGTGGAAAGTTTCAGAGCATCGTCCGCGACGGCAGCGAGATTGATGAGCTGACGTAAGCTGCCGAGTTATTTTGGATGTGACGGTGTAAAATGTAATTAGGCTTTTATTGATGGAAGAAGGAGACAGGCTCATGACAGACCACCTGAAGATCAACATCCAGCACAAAGATGAGGTCAAAGGGTCAAAGCCAGTTTGTCTGTCAATATGCCAGCAAACCTGACAGCTCTTGACTCGCTATAATGGCTTGAGATTGAAATGGCATGCACCGGCTCATTCCTGTTATATTCTGCACCTTTAACTTAGAAGAAATAAAAAAAAATAGATGAATATATACTGTAAGCTTAAGCACTTGAATGAACAGGATGGAAATAAAGATTCTCAGTGAAGGACTGACGGCTATGTTGAATGAAGATGCCAACTTTACATTAATCCTGCTTCTAAAATCATCTTCTGTGACAGTAAACACTAAATTAAATGAAGCACACACTTCTAGATCATTAGGAGATCAAGAAGACTGTGTGGTTTGTATAGAATGTGTGGGTACAGTGTGTTTACATTCCACGTATACAACATGGTTTAATAGTCACGTGACCTGATGTTCATTGACCTTTGACGTACAAACAACAATTGCAACAGTAATTTAAAGATTACTTTTATGATTCTGTACATTTTTCAGATAGGATGGAAGGTGTCAATAAACACAATGGTATACCCCTTAAACCAATGAACACGTATAGATTACAGCTTTTAGTAAAGATTTTTGAACTATTAGAACTTCAACTATAATAATAATAAAATATCGGCCCAAATATTCAATAAGAAATCTACGGAAATTAGAGTGTCATTAAAACAAATATAAAACTGAAAATAAAAGAAATATAACTTAAATAAAGTAATATAAAAAACAAATGACAATATTGCTAAAATTAAATCTAAATATAACTTAATAGCTACAGTATAATATAAATGAAAAAATCTAAATATTTTTTTTTTTATAAAAAAGTCAAAATATTAATAAAACTACAATAAATCATATGAAATTCATAAATACTGTAAATTAATATATGTAGCCGATTTTGTTTTCAATATTCTAAACAGTTATATATTAAAAACTGTGCGACAAATTTAACTTTGGTGACAAAATAATTGTTATTTTTAAGAGAAGTGTGCATGAAGTCAAAAGCAAGACTGCAGTGTTTTGATTATGATTGTTAATGTATATATGTATTCACACCGATTCTGTGAGTAAAGAAAATGAAATTTGTCCGTCTTTATTAACTGTAAATTCAAGTTTATTCAGTTAATGAAATGACAACAAGCACGTGTATAGCAGAATATAATAACTCAAGTGAATGCACAGAACAGACTTTATATCAATACTATAACATTAGTGTCAGTGCTGCTGTAAAGCCATAACTTTCCTGAGGTGAAGCCCTTACGTGTTATATTCATTAGATAAAACTGCTGTTATTGCATGCAGCAAAAACTCTTGTATGCTTTTGTGAAACTGAAATACTGTGTATTTGTGTCTGAATAAAATTGAAATAATGAAATATATAGTACGCCACCGAACGCGAGTGAATGTGCACAGTTCAAATGGTCAAAGCGTCAGATGACATTCATGCATCGTCACTAAATCTATGAAGGACATCACACACAAAAGCTTGGATCTTTCCTGACAAACCAAATTCCATGCGCAAGTTTTCCAGGCTGGGTTTATACAGTATCGACTCTTTCAAAGAAAACGCTTCAGTCAGATGAGTCAGCGAGAAGCGTCTAGTCATTTTACAGCGATGCAGAATTTATGCAGACAATCAAAAGTCGGTTTACAATTCATGGAACTGTATGAATGTTCGTGTACTTTCATTTATTAAGCCAAGCAATTCATCACAGTAGCGTGATGAGTTTCTCTACAATCTCATTTGAGAGTCTGCAATATTAGTGACGACAAATTCAGAGAATAAACCCGACGGCAGGTTTGAGCGGAGATTGGAGGGTCATCGGGCCGGAACGACGCCTCGGCAGGAAGAGATGGACTGTGAGAACATCATCTCAACAATTGAAAATGAAACCGGACGAATACAGATAGACAAATGTGAGAAGAAAATATATCTTATTTCTCCAGACATCAGTGAGATTAAATCTAGAGCAAATGGAAACTTTTGCTTAAGTCTCATGTGCTTCTCAGATGTTTCTCTTCAGAAATGTGAGAAATGTGTGATGAGAGTTTGAGAAGAGATGTCAATAATGTGTCAAACTGAGCTCAGATTTGTCTCGTCTGCAAACAAAAGTCAATATTAGTGAAGATCTCAATATCAACTCAAACATTTCTCATCACATTTACTCAAATCCACATGATTTCACCTCTACAATCTACATTTATTTACACCTCCTGACTATTCATGCGTTTCAACTATGCACTGCTTTTAGGAGAAACATCTGAAACTAAGGCGTCGATCATATATGTATATTGTATCCTATCTGCGTTTCATCCAGTGACCAGTAACAGTGACTCTGATTAACAACTTCAAAGGCAATTATCTCAATATTTAGATTTTTTGCAGATTCCTGATTTAAATGGTTGTATCTCAGACACATAATGTCCTATTCCAAAAAATCATTCATCAATAGAAATCTTATTTATTAAGATTATGTTAAAATCTCAATGTAGAAAAATTGACCTATAAGACGGGTTTTGTTGTCCAGGGTCACATATATGATCAAGGAAACCTATAAAAAGGTACCTATTTTCCATTATATTAAAGATAACTTCCTATAAACTAAATAATCTTGTTACTATATTCTAACTATGTTAAATCATATGTGTCTCTGAAAAATATAGTATTAAACAAATACAACTTAAATGATTGTAATTACATTTGTAAGAAAACTTCAAAATCCTGCACCGAATTTGCTTCAAAGTGCGTTTGGAGAACTTGTAATCCAAGATCACACGATCACAAACAGAACTTAAATCCTTGAAGTGACCCTGGCATGTGCCCTTCACTAACAGACTTCTGAAAGGGTTCTTCATGAAGGGTCTCAGGTGTTCACTTTCATCTGGAACGCCCCACAAATGGCCCTTCAAGGACAAATAAATGCCGTTTGGAAAATGCTGTTCATGTGCATGCACCAAGTCTTCTTCTCTGTGTTTACTGCATCTCTATGGCGGAATAACAGCGCCACATACTGATTTGCTGTGTAGATTACATTGTTTTGAGTCGATTTAGCGGGTTCGTGAGTACACAGATATTTCTCGAGATGCTGTGAAAAGGTAAAAAAGATCAGATAGGGAAACCTCTGGCTTCATTGTCTATGTGAGCTAACTCCATAAAACACAAAACTCCATCAAATCTCTGAGCATAAAGTGTTTCTCTGGGTGTGCGGTTAAAGTGTGTAGCGGGACTCTTCTCTCACACTGTTTGCGGCTACATCTCGTCCTCTTCAGAGCGAAGCTGAAGGCCGGAGTGTCGGTTCAGTGGCTACATTTGTTTGAAAACAAGTCATGGCATTCTGTCTCTTTTGCTCCCCACAGACTGCTTGTGACTAAACTGTGATGCTCGGCAAACTGTGACCACCCCATCACAAACTAGTTATCTGCATCACGGCGGTCCAGAACACCACGTCAGAGCATTTGCATACCCCACTGACACTATCAAGCACAGACGGCAATGACATTTCTTGCTATAATATCAATATTTATATTCCTGTATGATGATATGCTTTGGACAAAAGCGTCTGCTATATGACTAAATGTAAATATTTATTGTTAAATGAGCAAAATGGAGTTCTGATGACTTACATAAGTTATACACGGAAAGTTACAAAATATTCCTGTGTGATATTTTAATTTAGAAGACAGACAGTTTATAAATATTATAAATCAGCACAAGAGAGATTTACTTTCATTGTTAGTTGTTTTTCCGTCACACCAAAGGACACATGTAAAGTTTATTTGTCAATTTCCCTTATGTGACTTTTTAAAGTAATATTTCATATATTTGTTATATTAAGAACAGTTTTTTTTAAATGGTAGACTTTGGCATATTCCAGCAAGACTTGTAAATCCAAATTTAATAAATCACATTTTTGCTCTATTTCGAACATTTCACCTGATATAATCTCAAAATCCTTCCCAGGCTCCTTTTTGTCATCTGTTCTCACATAGTTAAAAAATACAAAATAATTACTCCTCTAATTAATCCCTAGAAGATTAGTATGCCAAAAAACATTTAAAATAGTAAAAATAAATCAAATGAAAATGATTTATAATAACACCACGGCACTTTGTAAACATTAATCAAAAGTTTACTTTACTTTCCAATCCTTGGATAACTTTCCGTGTGAGCTACAATGAACAACATTTCAAGTCTGATATCATAACGCAACGTTTCTGTTAATAACAGATGAAAAAAATGATAACATCATAATAAAAGCAGACGAATGACTCAGTGGCCTCTTGACACAAACACCAACACACAAACAACCCCCCCTCCTCCATACACACATACAGCCTAATGGACTCGCAATTATGTTTCCTACATCCTTCATTGTGTTTTAATAAACGCTGGTCCGTCTTCCGGCTAACATCTAATGGAGCTTCTAATCAAACACAACATACACATGTGCATTAGTTAATGGTACCGTAGCTCTTAGGCCAGACTGGAAGTGCCGGATAAACACGGGGCTTCCGTGAAGCGCCGACTAATTGAAAAAGGTTGACAAAGAAAGTCTTAAACATAATGAATCAAGACAATGGCCGAAGTAATTACAGCCGTGGCGGACGATCATTACTGAGTCACGCTGAGGTGCCGAACTTCCCCACAAAGCCAAAACACATCCCTTTATTAGCTTTACATCTTCCTTGAACAATCGTTTGCCTCCCAGAACAACTCCATCACACGTGTATACCATACAGATTTATATAAAGCAGCGCTTCACTCTTGTACACAGATTATAAATAACAGAGATCGTCTGTGTTTGACTTTATCCACGTGGCGTTCAGAGGGATTATAGCGGCTGCTCGAATAAACAAAGCAGGAATCTTTCGGACAGAGGTTAAAAATAAGAAGATATCACACAATGATGTACACGTAGTGTTTTAAAAATATGTACGGTCTTAAAGCTTTTGATTATTCAGATGCTAAGAGTGGAATACGTTGCCTGTGAACATCAAAAGTGTTTTAAATGCAGTTGATTTTAGATCAAAAGTTGGTTATTAGAAAGATGTACTGATGTACGTGTGTTAGGATGTTGGGTGCATTTGCATTTCTGTATTTTACCAAGTTAACCTGTCACCATAGTTATTAGTGAAGCTGTGCATTACATCACGGACCACAATGGAAATAAACTTGATTTTTATTTTTGTGTTAATCCTTGACAAATGAGTGTATTTTACTACTTTGTCTACTATATCCAATCCATTGATGATTTTGAGAAGGTCTAGGGATCATTCTTTTCGTAGCACTGAAACACAGCAATCCTATTGCATCACTCTTGAGAGCTCTGGAGATTTGATAGAGTTCCCGGTTGTGTATCGACTGTGTCTCAGATGTTTCCCCTAAAAATGCTTTGGAGAAATAAAACACATGTGTGATGTGAGATGAAGGTAATCATTGAGATCACCAATAATATTGACTTTTGACAAATCTGAGCTCAGTTTGTGACATCACGTCTCTTCTGAAGCTCTAATGACAGACACATTTCTCACATTTCTGACTCGTTTTTTATGAGAAACATTTGAGACGCACATGAGACTTTCCATTTGTTCTCCATAAGGTCACAAGCTACATTCACAGCTCATGTGTTATTTCTTCAGTGAACGCCTGACGTGTATCTGAGCAGAAGATGGAGAGACTCTGGACGGGTGGTGATCTGGGTTAGTCCCCTGTGCTCCGTTAGGTTCTTAGATTGACTCGCTCAATCCCGGGTCAATACCAACTCAACTTAACCAACCAATATTGACCCAAGCTCAATTGAAAATGGTTACAGATTGCGCAATTTTACCTTTATCAGGGTCAGCAGATAAGGCCGCACACGTAAGCAGGGTTTTCTGCTCAGTAATCCTGACTGTTATCTCAAACACATCTCATTGATCGTTGCTTCTTGCCATCAACTGTGAGAAATCTCTTTAAAGATCAAACATCGGTTCAATTTATTGAGTAGATGCGGATTCACACTGGGTCAGCTTCTCGGACTGTCGTCAACGTCAATTTGATTCTTTTCTCATTTCGATTTTAAATGAAACTCAGAGTGGATATTTCCAGCGATGTGGTTGCTATGCGGTTGCTAGGGTCGGTTCAAGCCTTCATTTCTATGGTGTTGCTATGGCGCCAGACAAACACTATGTCAGTTTTGCGTAAAATGTCTGCCAAGTGCATGATGTAAATAACTTCCGTGAGCGCAATCACGGCCCGTGCGTTACAGACGGCGCAGAATCACGTCTCGTGTTCTACTTTGCTATTTATAATCCAGACGTTTCTCCCCAGTTTAATGTCCCTTGATATTTATAAGGGGAGCTGTACGGGTAGATTGAACTTTTGATGGCTGTGGCAGGTTGCCAGATGCTTGTCTGTCCTGTTCTACTTTACACCACGTCTGCTCTCAGCTTGTTCTCAGCTGTCTAGAATTCTGTCTGGCAACCGCGACCTGGAGTCCCTGGACAGAGAGACGAGCGCTGAAGAAGAAACAGGAGAAGTTGAGGATGCGGCAGGTGATTGGCATATGCCGGGCGAGTGGGAGTATGTTGTTTTTTACCGTGCTTTTACAAAGGCGGACGTTGCCTGAGGGGTAATGCTACAGGTCGAGTGCACGTCCCGGAGGGGACACGCCGAAAACTAGTGAGCTGCCTACGTATGCAGCATTCTAAGGCACTGTAGCTTTTGAAAAAAAAGTGGGCGAGCCAAAGATGCTTGCTTGTAGATGCCTGCTGTTAAACGAAATACATGACATGTCTGTCCACTCTGTTACTGCACCTCTGTTATAAAACTGCATAACATTTTCCAAAGCATTCATTTCAAAAGCATGTGACCTGCACCTGGTGATGTCACTTCCTCTAGGATGTTTCTTCTCTCATTAATAAGAAGAAATATTTTAGGACACCCCGTTAGCAGATTCATTTCGTCATTTTTGCCAAATGTGTTGAGGAAGAGATGCTTCAGTAAGACCTGACAAAATATAATTTGATGAAAAATCCAGCTTTCAGTAAGTGATAATGTAAAGGCAGCCGGTTGTTATGGCAGAAATAATCCCCGACAGTGTGATGAGGACTTAGGTGTCACGTGTCCTGACAGGATAGAATGTCCAAACAAAGAGAATTCCAAAATAAAGTATATTTAAGAAGATATCCAAATGAAAACCAGGACCCAGGAATAGAGACACACGGTGCATCAGACACACGTAGCAATAACAATACTAGACAAGAACTACCATCAAGGGGAGAACTTAAATACAACAGATAACGAGGGATCAACAGGTGCTGGGGATAAACTAATAATGAGACACGAGTGAAAACTAATGAACTAATAATGAAATTAACCAGGGGAGGAAGAAACCAAACAAAACATACATCAACTGTGACAGTTGGAGGGTCTTTTATCACATTGAAGGGGCTTATTTTGTGATAACTGCTGGCTGCTTTTACATTATCCTGCTTATTACACGGCCACATGCCACATGAGAAAAAAACTTCACAAGAAATGTGAATTTGAATATTTTATTAACTAATTTTTACTGAATGCAGACCTTACGCGAGGAGAAGCCGTTTATTCTAATTTGTAAATATAATGTCATACATTATTATTATTATTATATTATTCTTAAAAGACATATTTATCATTATTTTATGTGTGATATGAAACTTCATCTCTCAAAATGATTTGCAGCATCCGGGTAACAGGGCGATATTAGTTTTGAGCAATTGTTATTTGAAAATAACAACCCTTGGAATGTTGCGACTGGCCAATCAGACAAAAGCATTCAATTGAGCCATGTGATAAACATACTTACAGTATCTGGTTTAAGGCAAGTTTATTTATATAGCACAATGGTAATTCAAAGTGCTTTACACACATATTTTTATTTTTTTAAATCTTAAATAATCACAACAATAAAACAAGGAATTTAAAACCTTTAAAACTATTAAAAAATATGCGATTCTGGAAGAGACTGTGAACAACAGGTATTTGGTTCAGTCCCATAACAAACAAGAGAAAAAGATGTTTTAAATCGTGCAGTTTTTGAACGTCTCATGTCACTCACCACATGGTTACGTCAGTTAGGATGTTGCCTTTAAAGACAGCTGTCTATGTAGGCAGTATACAGACGTGCACTTCACAGAGACCCAGTGAGGACGCAGGGCTTCAGAAACACATCTCGTGGAGCGATCGTCTATGAACTACACAAGCCGGGTTTTGGTTTCCAGCACAGCAGAGATCAGCCAGTGACTCATTCATTTTGACGTGCAGATTGTGAGAAATGGGGAAATAATAACAGCAAGACGTTGACAGCAAAATGACATTCATCTTTCCTTATTATTTCACACCATGAGCTCTCGAGATCTCTGCCTAATTCTTACTCATTTATAAGAGTCAAGGTTAGAAATAAATGAATCGTACTTTACCACTGTTTCTAATAGAAAAGAAACATCACTAATGAGATCTCATTAAAATCTTAGTTGTTTCTCCACGGCGGCGATGAATTCAGATGGAGAGAAAATGGAGATTTCTACTCAGGTTGTCTGATTTTCCAGCACCTTTTTGTGCAATGAGAAGTAAAAGTGGAAGATGCTTCTCTTCTAAAGTTAAGAAAAAGAATTCAACAACATCTCAAAGTGTCCTCAGATTTGTTAAGTCAACGCAGTTTGCAATCAGTTGTGTCTGTTGTCGTTTCTCCCCAGAAACTGTAGGGACATTATTTAAGCTAATACAACATCCGCCATATTATCAGTGCAATGTGTATTACTTAGAATTGTACAGAAATTCCACAATACAGTCAAACATTTCATCCATCCACCATCCATTTCATTTACCATCTAGCAGCTGAATAAATGGCTGAGATCTTATTGGCTGGGCTATAAAATTGCACAGAATGAAAAAAGCAGAAATGCGACGTTGTATGCATCTCGAGCGCCGTCGCTCTTACCGAACGTCTTCACCTTGAACTTCATTGGTGACGGATGAACATCAATCCCATCATCTCAACCCAATGCATCTCACTGAAGCATCTCTGGTCAATGTGTACCACTGCACAAATGTTTAAAACAAAACATTAATAACCAAATCAAAATGTTGAAGTAATATCTTTAAACATCATTATAAACAGTATGTCAGATAAAAAATAGAAAATTGAAATTGAACTGTAAGTGCTTCTGGACCACTGTTTGCATCTTATGAAGAGGTCCAGTTTCTGTAAAGGTGTGCGTCACTTTCTGTGAATTCCATCAAAGAGATCTGTGCGTTCTGCCTAAGGTAAGCAAACGATTTTGTCTTTATAATGTAAATTTCTTTCTCCATTCAGTCTAAAGTGGGTTTACGGAATTTCGTATGTGGCCATTTGTGCACGTCCATCTCCGGAGCGGTAATTGTCTGTTTGATGTGGTATATTGTCAATCTGAAAATCCTGTTCACATTCAAACATGTCACTTTGAGTTGACGTAAATGCAGGGAAAGTCTCTGGAAATACTACTCAAGTGACATTCTGTAGCTCAGCTGTCAAATGCTGACGACACAGTTTGGTCCCTCACCTTCTCTGGGGGCTGTGAACACCGTTCACAAATCACTTTAAACTCTCCCTACGAGCCTCCACAGATAAAAATCACAAGCCTAATTTTCTGGAAACGGCACCATTTACTATATGACTTACTGCTGAAAGAACTAGCTAGAATATTTTAAGGTTGTTATCGCCTGTGAATAATGTTCTGCGCTGCCGTGATATCTGATGGTAAAAACCGTCCATACCTTCTATCCTGTAAAGGAAAAGTTCATGATCTAAACAATCTTTTGATATGGAGATGTTCTGATACTCTGAATGTTTATAATTATGAAGATAATTTATTTTATTGTGCAAACGTGTTTTCTTTCTACTATTGTGAAATAAATTTAATTTAAAAATATGTACAAATATCTATATATAAGTATACATGTATAAATATGCATTGTATACAGTGTTTCAAAGTCTAATTCTAAAATCGGTCCTTAAATATAAAATTCCCAGTTAATAATTATACTTTATGTAGTTTCATATTATTGATTTGAATGAATTAAAAGAGTCGTTTCATGTCTATCATTGAATCACTTAATTAATTAAGGTTGATGTATGATATAGAAAGTAATTAGTAATAAGTTATTAAAGACATTTTGAAGAGAGTCAACTGTACAGTAATCTAAAGGCACTATTGAATATGTCATTAGTAACTAATTAAGTACTTTTTCAGAATAATATGCACAACTCTGATTGCATATGGCATTAATAAATATTCAACATTTAATACTATAAAAATTAATACATATTTATTTTATATAACACATTTGATACATTTTAATTGATGTCTTGAAATGCGCCAATTAAAGCTCAGAATAAATGTGGATTTATCTCATTATTTACTGTTGTTGTTGTTATATTTATGAAGTTCTGTTTTGATATAATATCATCCCTGTAAATAAGTTACATTTGTGTTGTTTTAGTTTTGATAAGATTACTTTTATTGAGTGGTGACACCAAACTTTTGAACATATTTACAATATGATATTTTTGTAATGTTTATTTCTGTATGTTTTTTATGTACACACACGTAAATAACACTGTGAGATTTGATGGCTAGGCACGAAGAAAACGACTGAAACAATCATATGTTGATATAAGAAAGTGTCATGAATGATCCAGATGTGTGCAGTGGTATATTTTTGCACATCGGGAGTGTGTGCTCAAGAGCTCTTCGACATTTTGTTCTGTGTGACCCAGAGTGTTTTCTTCCTGCCTCTTCAAAGCAAGACTTTCAGTATTTCAAAGCTTCAGATATTGGCACAACAGAGCAAGAGTGAGGAAGGATACGAGAAAAAGAACAACTCCCACATAAACCCAAAGCTGAGCTCTTTACGTTTCTGCTTTTCTTTTCTTATTCTGTTAGTGGGTCATCCAAAGACCCAGTCCTAAAAAATGAAAAAATGACATACATTATATGTCTTACAGCGTAACGCATAAGGACCCGGGGGTTCGAGCATCGTTGGCGGACAGAGAAAAAGGATAATGGGGAGGAATGCGGGTGTCTGTGAGTTATACATACGAGGGTCTGAATCCCCCAAAGTGCCTCCAGATCTCCCTCACGCACCCTAACAAGTCCCCGTGCTAACATAACCCCCCGACAGTATCGCTGTTTAAACGGTGTCACCCGTGTTACCCGCTGCCAAACACAAATCTGGTGGTGCCCATCATCTGCTACTACCATCTGTTTGATATTCCTGCCCGCTTGCTCGCCGAGGACCCCATCGCTCACTGCAGCAGCCCACCCCCAGACCTCAGCAGCCAAATCCATCTATAATTTACAGATTTACGTAACTGACTCTGTGTGCCCTACTTTCCCCAGCAGTGCCTGTGTTCAAGTGAATCAGAGCTTCTCACAGTCGGACCGATGCTGCTGTGCATGACACAACACGTCAACTCTGTCTTTCAAGTGCATAGATGACTATGTGTGTCAGTCACTTTAATCCGGAAACATTTGAAGCTTTATGCAAATAGAAAAACAGCGTCAGCGACTCTAAAGAGTAACAGATTATTTCAGATTTCTTCTGGCTTAAAAATATATGCAGTAAAACCCTAATCGATTTTTTGTTTTTAGTATGAATGTGTTAGCCTTAAAGGGATAGTTTACCAAAATATGAAACATTTTGTCATAGTTTATTCACCCTCAAGCAAAACCTGTATTTGAGTCTTTCTTCACTAGAAGACAAAAGAAGATATTCTGAGAAATGTCTCGGTGGAAGTTGTAAGCAATGGGCATTGTGCCAATTCATCCTATCCAGCAGGTGGCCCCCTCTCCCCCTATGGACTATTGACTGTCTCCCTCTACACACTTCCTGTTTGGTATGTCTCTGAGCCATAGCTGTGTCTCAAATGGCATACTAAACACTTAAACTTTGCTCTATGCACTCAAACATCTAGTATATGAATTAAAGGAGCGTAACATCGTCCCAAATGGAATACTAAACGCTTTTATACTAACCGGAAGTATATCAGTTTTCCCAGATGAGCCCCATGACGTCAATCACACACAACAATGCGTTTGAATAAAAACATACTTGTGCATTGTTCATTTAATATAGTTTTCATGTAATGACCATTTTGCCTTGTTTATTGGATTTCTGCTTTTGGATTAGCCTCTTGTTTGTCGTGTGGTTGGACTGTCTCACGGTTTATGGATTTACCTGCCTGCCCTTGACTACACTTTTCCTGCTGTTTTGGATTGTTTGCCGATTGGTTTTTATCAAAGTGTATTTGGATGCTCAACTCTCTGCAGTGTCTTGATCGTGACAGGAGTTCAGTGTCATTTGGTTACTAACAAAATATCTTCTTCTGGGTTCTGCACAGGAAAGAAAGTAATGTATGTTTTACATTACACGTGAAGTCGATGAAAGAATTTTATTTCTTTGACATTTTCAGAAAATGAACACTAGGAGGAACATATGAATTAGGCCATAGTAGTGAAGAGAGAATAATGTAGTGTGATGTATCTCAAAATTACAATATAATCCTATAGTTAAGAGTTTTATTTAAGGATACATGGTAACCTTGTAATCCATAGCCAAGACATTCCAAGGGCTAGCCTTCTATTTATAAAATAATTAAGATTTAACATACATCTGTTTTTTTCTACCATCTGGGTACTTTACTCATTTCAGCATACTATGACTTGGGACATACAAATTCTGATTTCGAATACTACTTTGGGATGCAGCTAGTCTTATGCTTCAGCCAATAAAAGTCAATGATTTTTATGACATCATTCTTCACTTATTTGCTCAGTGATCAATAGGAATTAATTTATGTTTAACAGTTCAACCCCACCAACACTTAAACCCAACTCCACGCCTTTGCTCATGTGGTGAAACAGAAAAATCACTAATGGTTATTCAGAATATTAGCAGCAGATTGTGCTTAAAATCTAATATATCTATAATGTACTCAACGTGGAATCTAAATTGCTCATAAAATAAAAAAGGTCCACATTCCTTGTGCACAATTCATCAGTGCATGTTATATCATGAAAAAGTCTTTAATAAAATAAAATAAAAAAAATAACTCTATTAACATACGCCTGTGGCATAGTTCTGTTTTTTACATGAACGCAAGCGTACAAACGGGTTTTGACGCATGTATATTACTACATATTGCAATTCCTCACCGGGCCTACGGGGGTCAGGTTTTCGTCTGCTACCTTGAATCGAAGCTCCCAGAACACAGCTCCCACCTGGTGGTTAAACTGATTACTGCAAGAGATGGAACATGGGAATGCGCGTCCTGTAACAAAAATCCCGGTACACTGTCCCTCGGGTTTATAATTCATATCACACTTTATCAAATCGTGTTAACAAATCCAGTCTGCCATCTCTTTATCCTCTTTGAATAATACGTTTCACTTGAAAATCTGACACATTACAGAAATGAGTTGGGAACGCCAGGGAAAGTGTATAAAGTTGTGTGGCGCCGGTCCCAAAAAACAATTTGGGCTGCGAGCCCTGACGTTCATAAGAAGCAAGTGGATGCAAATCAGTCTGTGTGCCCATAATGCTTGCAACCTGGAGATACAACACTGATAAATCATCCTGTGCCGTATACCATCCTCACACACAAGCAGCCCACAAGACTGGAGTCGGACACGTGTCCCATGAGCCAGCCCCACATATGGAGCATGCAACAATTCCCAAGCGCTGAAAAATGAATTTGTAATTCACCTGCGATTTGGCACAGGACCTGCACACGTTCATCATTGTAAACTACTTTCTGAGCATCGAGTTTGCGTGTTCGTGTGGGACAGCATAAGATAATGCGTTTGCGTGATTGGGTACGTGAGCAACGTGAAATCTTCATTTGGATATCCGTTGGGAACAGACACCGATAAATCACTTGCGTCTCGTGTTGTTAACGCTTGTAGAGCGTGAGGATAAACTACAGTAACTCTCTTTAATGTTGGGCTGTTTATCTATTCCAAGTGCACTTTCCTCCTTTCCCAATTTAAAACCTTATGTGTTTATGACACATTTAGCTACTGTAGCTGTCACCGACAACCCCCAAATGACTTGTGCTTGTAGTTTACCAATAAGTAACTAAATAAGGTTAACAAACTATTTTAGCTAAATGTTAAAACAGAACTGCACCCTATCATAATTGAATGCTGTTAAGAAACTAGAAAGTGCTCTCTGGCGGTCTTAAGACTGTTTGTTTCGGCACAAGAAGGCTAATATACTTGAAGAGTTAGCATTCTCATTCATCTCAATGGCAGATGCTTGGCTGTGAAACGCAGCAACATGCGTACACAACCTGCATGTGCGTCTTCGATAATACAACAGTGTTCCCTTCACATGGTGAAACATTTGTCTATTTCACAAGGTGGCTAGTTCATATAATTGATGTTATGTGACGTTATGTGATTTAGTAATTTCCTAAAGACTTTATATTTTCTGTTTGATAAACATTGTATGATTTCATATGAATAAGCCACCTTGTAAATGGTTTCATTTACATTGACAGATATGCACCGATATATCGGATATATCAGCTAATAATCGGTAAAAGCAATTTTTGATTCCATCTGGTATCGGCGATAGTTAGGGCCGATATATCCTATCAGTCAAAAGTGTTTTCAAAGTATCGTCTCATAAAGCCCAGCACATAACACCAAGCTGAAGTTTTTTTAAGGATAGAAAGAGTAAAGAAGAAACAGAAGTCAGAACTGATCGGTCAGGTGCTGACAGAAATGGTTCTTAAAGATGGCCACAGAATCTGCTGATCTTGTAGCAGTAGGCATTAACCACACACCGAGTAGGAATATCATTCTAGCACCAAGAGTATTAAAAAGTAAATGTTCAACATTGCTAACATTGTGATGTGCAATTTACAGGGCTTTAAAAGGAAAAAAGTGACACAAGAAATGTTCCTTGATTTTAAACTGAGAATGACACAGGTGTGTCATTGAGTGAAGTGTCCATTAATACCTGCAGACATCAAACAACAGAATACGGGTTCACAAAAGTCTAAAGAAAAAGGTCTGGCATTGCCAATGAGAAATCAACATTTTGTCAGTTTTACATTTTCATTAGATTGAACTGTTTTACTGGATGTGTGAGCGTTAAATGCTCAACACTTGACCACGCTCAAAATCAAACTCGCCAGTCAAAAATGATCTGTGATTATGTACGCCTACTTTTGTCCCCAGAGTACTAAAATCACAGGCGTGCAAAAACTTACATGCAAACAACTTTGACTGTTGACTTTTAAATCAAGTTTCACTGTTCGGATCACGTAACTGTCAGCTTAATCTTCATCATTAAACTCGGGTTGTTACTGTCATTCAAGCTGATGTTAATAGTTCAGGCAAAAATGAAAATTACGTCGCTATTAACTCACCCTCATGTCGTTTCAGACATGCACGTCGCCGTCGCTTTTCCGCGGCACATAAAAGGAGAGTTTGAGGACATAATGACAGAGTTTTAATTTCTGCGTGTTATATAATTTCTTTAATAAGTAAATTAATACGCACACCACACCATAATGGCAAAAGCACATAATAACCCATGAATACAAAGTGAAATATGGTCGATTCCCGCAGCAGTTTGTTCGTCAAACCGAGAGGTGGCCTGCAAAAACATGGTTTCATCTGCGTCTGCCTTTGATGAGGAAAGACTTTTCTCCAGCTGCTGTGAAAACACGTTTGATTGGTGCTTTTGATCAGCAGCTGTCCACGTCCACAGACATCTGCTATCATTCAATCGCACTGAACAAGCCGCACTAGCTCACATCGTATGTCTTTAACCTTTTTAAATTCAATCTAAAGATGTGAGGGCTGATAACGTGCGAGGCATGTCACTAAAGCTAAAGCACAAAAACACTTGTTTACTTTGACTCTAAAAAGAACCCAGAGAAGGTTAGAGGAACGTTTCAACCTTTGGATTTGTCAAGTCTGAAATCAGATGTCATTATTTAATGAAGATCTCAAATATTTCTCATCAAATTGACCCAAATCCACATTATTTGACCTCTACAATCTACATTCATTTTACACATCCAAACTCTTCATAAGTGTTTACTACCGTAAATGCATGATACATTATCGGCCATAACAATAAGTTGTCTTTTTTCGTGTTTTTGGTATCGGCCGATAATAACATTTAGACCTATACATTAGAGCCGATAAATGATGAATAATTTTCCCTGGTTAAATAACTTCATCTACACGCTGCTCACAGTTTAAATCCAGGACGTGATCATGATCATTCACTGCTATTAGCAAAATATTGTTGATGTTATTATCGTATGTAGATATTTATGAATGTGTCAATTAACTAATTAATTAACTAAAAGAGAATTAATGGTCACCTTGTTTTCTGCCATGAATATTTCAAATTAAATCATCTGTCCACTTTTTGCCATGTGATATGAATATTTAGATACTGTATATCAGCCAATATATTGGTTATCGGCTTCTAGTGTTCCATAATTATCGGTCATCGGTCAAATTTTACCAATCGTTGCATCCCTACGTTTTACTACGATACATATTAAAATATACTACAGTATTTGCTACAATTGATCCAATTACTGTAGTTCTGTCAGGTTCACTAACGTCAAAAATGATTGACAATTAGCATACATTTTAGATCGGTGGTATGGTTCTGGTCAAAAACTCTGCATCGATAACCCACTTTCACTGTGTCTACGCGACGCATTCAGTGTGGACAATATTTGATATCATAATGGGTTCTTATGCGTTTCTAATGTCTTTTGTCGTGACGCGCCTGTCTCGTCCCGTGTACACACTGTGTTAGGGTAAACAGAATAGAACAAGCAGATTTTCTTAAAGATATTTAAGTGTGACAATGTAAAGTCATCGAGACTGTAAAAAGGAATAACAGCCGAGTCCCAGTTGAAAATGTCAAGTGGAGTTGGGGATGGAGGAGGGTCTTTTGCTCCTGAGCAGCGCGATAAGCTGTTTTTGATCATTGAAAATGTAATTTAAACGGAAGCTGTGATTGCGTCATTTTCTAAGAAGATGAGGTTCAGCTGATGAAGCTTGACTCACGTGACCTGCCAGAACTTATTTAATACTACAAATTGTGTACAGTATAACACAGTTTACTTTAGTATGTACAAAACTTTTCATTTAGATCTATGAATTTTGTAGATAATATTTATGAACATGGCACAATAGCATCATAACACTTGGTATCGCGATACTTTGGCCATTTTAGCATCATTCTATGGTACCGTGACAACCCTAATCTCAACCATCTCTATGACTCTCTCTCTCCAGTTACCTTCTCCATGTGAGCGCCGCCCGCGGTGACAAAGTGACTGTTTAATGAAGTATGAGTAACACAAGCAGGGTCCTTTATCCCAGCAGTTAGAAACACATGAAAATAAAGACGTAAAGAGAAAAGAAATGCGAACAGAAACATGCTGACAGTTTGTCATTGTGTTCATATGCACACAAAAGCTACAGTGATGGCGTTATTAGTAAGAAATTCTTTTTTAACTAAAGGCCATATTGTAATGAGCTAAAGAAATTCACACAACCTCACTGTAACACACTCATGTATGACCTCAGGCTACACAATGGAAATGAGATCTAGACACAGATTTGTCTGTTATGTTTATAGCATGCATATTGACGTGTGGGAGTCATACACAAGAGAAGATATTTTGAAAAGCCTTCATAATCAAACATCACTCACCTCCATTGTCTTCCACTGTATGAACACAAAACCACAGAGACATGTCTCCAAATCTCTTCTTTTGTGTTCCACTAAAGAAAGACTCAGTTTACAACCATGAGAGGGTGAATGGATATTGTGATTATTGGCTGAACCATCCCTGAACTGTGTACTTCTAAAACTTCACATCACAACACGAAGTGAACTGAAGCTTTACTGGTATCATAACAAAGAACAATATTTTGCGAGTTTCATGATGTGTTTATAAAAGCGTTGCGCACTTGTGAAAAAGCAAAAGCTCTTCCAAATGACATCTTTTATTTGTTTGTAGAAAACAAACGTATTAGAAGAACAATCTCATTTGATCAGCAGTGCTTTGGTATCACAGTGGAGTTTGTGTGCTGAAGTGAAAGTGTGAAAGTTTCCTCTCAGTATGTGCAGGTGTAACTCATCTCTGTTCGCTCTGTAAGCACTTTAGTACGTTTGTTAGGAGTCTCGCTTTCCAACAAAGAGCCAAAAGAGAGGACGCTTATTCTCTTGTCTGCTGATTTATGATTTTCTGTCGAGTTTTGTTCACTTTGTTCGAATACTTAAATGCTGTCGTGAGAAAAGCATAAGCATCTGCTGTTCTGGTGGAAGCTTTTTTCAATCCCTATCAAACTGTATCTACTCTTCACATGCACACATTTGACAGATGCTTTTATTTGAAGCATTATAAGTTCAGTTTCTACAACATTACGTTATAAAGTTCAGAACGTTTTTTTTATTTCACGTCCACATGTTTGACAAAGTTTCCAGCCAATTAATAAATGTTCAATCTGCTGCCATTCAACGTCAACACCGTATTTCAAAGTACGGTATCATCTTAAAAACTATACAAGTATGGTTCCCTTTTTACACGTACTCGAGGGACATCGTACAGTGCGCATGACCCAGGTTTTGTCATCAGCTACTCCATTTTCACTTTGTTGTTTTTATAAATCATTACTCTGGTCACCCTTTATGTTTGTCTGTGGGTTTTGCAAAACATGATTGTCTGACCTTATCGGCACTTATTGTGCTTGCTTTTAAAACATTAATATCACAACGACTTTGCTCAATTAATTGTGAAAAAGCTATTTCAATTTATTGAGAGGATAGCTTTTGGATCATTTTCAAGAGGGTTCTATAAAAATAAAACAAAAGTTTACAACATATTCAAAAAATACAAGTCACAATATACAATAGAAAAACACGCTCAACCAGTCCCACTCCCACAGCAATAGATAAACAAAACAAATCTTTATCAGCCCTGTCCTGAAGTGAACTTCTGCATTGACAACACACCGGTCTACTAGAGCACATTTCATTCACGTCATCTCAAAAGACTAAATATGAGGATAATGACTATGAGAAATGTTGCCATGGAAATCACATCAACATCAAGTTATAAGGTCAGTGCTGAACAATGTACTGTATAGACAATAGGACACTGTATATTTACTGTATCTGTAGTCCGTAACAAATGTGATTGAAAATAAATAAGTACACCAAATGCTACAGTGATGCAAGTTGCTTTCGTTGATGAAGTTCTGCGTTTTTCGATTACACTCCAGATGCAGCACCGTCATGATTTATAGCTCACTTGTCAGTACATGATTGCTTTAAAGAGTTCGTCACACTGTACACATTATATCCTCAAGGACATTTTAGTAGAAGTGTACGTACTTTACAAACGATTTCCCAGCCTGTACAACATAAGGTTTTCCAATCTTAACTCAAGTTCAAGTTCCTCTGTCATGTGGGGACACACAGAGCAACAAGATGTCGTGCATCACAGGACCACAGTGCTACACACATGTTGAGTCAAGAATAAACCTATACACAATCTAACCTCCTAATTTACTAATCAAATACATTTGATATTAGTAATCTAGTAATTTGATAAAAGTAAAGTATTAAAGCTAAAGATGTGCTAAAGCTATAACCCATCAGGGTTGACAGATCTGCATGAAAAACTAGCCAAATGGCAATCAAGCCCAACAACCCCACCCCTATTAACAAAACTTCATCTAACCTTAAAAATGTCCATTAACGAACGCAATTTTAACCTGTGAAATAAAAAATAACCCTTGGCAACAGTTTAAAAGTATCCCAACTCCGTGTGAAAACTGCAAACTTGGCAACCCTGAATGCAGCCTGTTTACATAAATAACTACATCTAACCTTAAATATGACTATTAACGAACAAAAACTTCCACCTTTAATCTGTGAAATAAAAAAGAACCCGTGGTAGCAGAAAACTGCAAACTTGGCAACCCTGAACCTTATTGCTGCTAACGCAATGCTACATCAATTTAGACTACATGACAAAAGACAAAATGTAATCTAAAGAATAAGTTCATTCCAAAAAGGATAACCGGTTAAATTGACCAATTAGAATACAAATAATATGGACGTTTCTCATTTACGTCTCTTTCTGACAGCGTTCTGCACCCAACCTGCTTTTCTCAACCGGGTTTTCTGTTGGCTTCCACTCCACCGCCTCGACGGGAAAGATTCTGATAATTATCTGCCGCCAGATAGAGTCCTATGTTTTATTATGGAGAGCGGGTCTCTCCACCAGATCCGTTACTAACAGCTCGGGTTTGCTGTTAGAAACATTAAGTTTCTCCATCAAATGCCACTCGGCAAGCTCATTCTGGTTGGAGTGCCTGCTCAAGGTAGCTCCCGCCGGATGAAGCCGTTCGCGTTCAAGGAAAAAGTCAGTCCGGGCGCAACCGAGTGAACTAACTTTGACGGGCAAGTTTCAATTAAGTATACCTGTTCCTTGGTGTGTCTGAATAAGTTTATGCCCACAGATGTTTGTTAATTGAAAACCAAGTGGCCGTGAACTCGGCGGTCTCCTTCGAGGCCTTCAAATGAATTCAGGAATCCGAAGCATCAGGGAACGCTTCTGAAATCCTTTCAGTGCTCTCACCGGACTCTTAGAAACAACCTTTCCTGAACCGCTTCTCCTTTCTGTTCACCCGCCTCTCAATCCCCTTCAAGATTGAACCTCTTCCCCTCGCAGCTAAAAATATGCCGTCTAAGGTTCGGGTCTCGGCGCTGTAACCGCCTCTGTCTCTGCTCTTTGTAATTTCCTTCTTCTCGCTGTTGTTAGTGTGTGCCACCTACAGCCGAACATTTCAGCTGTGATTATTGTAATTGTTTCATCATCAGTCATCCGCAGCTGTCACCCTGAGTTGTAAATTAATAACCAACTTTTGGTGCTCTCGAGTTCCCCGCTCGCCTTCACGCTGTGCTGCTGCTCGCCGCCTACAAGAACTCCGTGTGTTTGCTGCCTCGCATGAGCTTGAAATATGGGAACATAGAGAACGAGGTAGAGGAGGAACACCAGAATCTCAGATGAACGGCATCATTCTTGAGTTGTGTTTAAAGAAGCCTTTTCTTTCTGGAAAGGATGATGGGATATTTGTTATTTCTGACATCACTTTCACAAGACTAAAATGTCAGGGTGTCTCCAAGTATTGACATGTAAAATACACACAGAAACATTTGGCTATACACTACAAGGAATAAAACAGCAACATATTGTGAAAGTTTGAAATATACTGCTACAGAAAAATAACCATTCCAAATGTTCATCATCATTTCTACATTCATTACAGTCCAGCGTGATCAATCCTCAGGACTGACAAAGTCATCCAACATCAATGTGATGACAGTCATAAACATCCAGATTATCATGAAAATCAGAAGATGATTGTTGTACACTGAAAAAATGACATTCTTACGGAGTAAACTTGACTTTATTTATAAAGCGCTTTTTACAATTTTCATTTCTACAAAGCAGCAGAAATAATTGAAAGAAAAACTGAAATGTTTTTTTAGAGATGTCGAATAGCTGTTATCCAAGACGAGATTATTAAACGTCAGTTTCAGTTTTCTATTAATTACTTAACAAATAAATATATATAAATCTGAATTAAATATAATGCAAACATGTTATCCGACATCTTCATATACAGTTTACAAAGAAAATAACTTATGAATGAACTGAAAGTTAATATCTGACTGTATGTTTCATTGTCTATCCAAACATTGGTTTTATTCATAGAAGACACATTGGTTTTATGCAAATGGTTCATAAACACCCACAAAATTTGTATGCAAGATTTAAGTTCCAATATACACTCAAAGTTTCCGGTATGAACATGGAGATCAAGCGCAGACACAGAGACATGCCCTGTACATACCGCAGTGTCTCATTCTTTGAGTAAATTGTGTTAGTGATGGATAAGGTCAGCTCCAGCGACTGGTACAGAGTGCCGCTAATTATATGATGGGATAAAAAGAACATAATTCACAGGTCTGTACGCTTTCCACCAGATCTCCTTATGGGTCACGACGGGCCTGGAAAGTAATTTACTGAATAGACACACACGCACACACACACACAAACTCGGTGGCTGTTGGCAGCACCTGAACTTCAGCAAATCCTTCTTATTAAAAAACATGGCTCAACGCATGCAGTTATTAATCTCTCTGTATCCACATTTGTTGAACTGTTTAAATGTGTAACTTCAATGTACGAATTTAGTAAGTCAGGCCACACGGGTTTCAATTCATGGCTGGATAAAAAGACAAACACAACCGTTGATTTTAAATACATTTTTAAATTTTAAAAGTTTGGAGAAATGTAAATATTTTCTAGGTTAATTTAACCAACAGTTGTGTTCGTTCAGATTTGAACCAATAATGAAACAACACGGCACACATTTCCACTTGTAATGTTTGGAGATCTGTGCTATTTTACATGTAAACGCACATGCATGCATACTCTGCACAAAAACAGAACAAAATAAGCACGAGTAAACAATGACAATTTAAATGTTTCGCCTGTAAGTCACTGTAGTCTTGATTTTCACGATAGCACAATTTAAGCATTTCAGACTTGTGTTCATCGCATACAAATTGCGTTTAAAGGAACACCAACGAATAGGCTTTGGTACAACAGGAAGAATCACTATTCATGCTACTTACACCTGTCTACGCCTATGATCGTTTCTCAATATGTGTCTTAGTACTCAAGAACAGAGAACGCATGAAAGTACCCGGATGTGTTCTCAAAATCAAGAATGCATTGAATAGAACCTTCCACTCACACCGAATCTGTTTGAAGTCCCAGAAGTCACTGCAGCGTAGTGTGTCCGAAACATGCGAAAACCTGAAAGCGAGAAATACCCAGATGGTTTACTACTTCCGTCGAGATTCGCGAGTGTGGATTGGATGGACACTTATCTATCCCATGATGCCACGGGAGCTGAGCAACGGTCACATTTAAAAATGAAATCAAATAAATAAAGCGGAGAACTTTAAGGCGGACGTCCGTTTTTAAAGTAAGTGCCAATCAATGAATTTCTCGTGAATAAATGATGTTTTTATAAACGCACACGTGCAGGTTGTTGTAAAATGACCATAAAACATATAGGGGACGCATTATGTCCCAAATGTGTTCATACTTTTCCCACTCAAACTATGGAGAATGTACTGGTTTAACGGCTGATTCAAATTCAGTACATACCGTTGTTTACGATTCCAGACGCAGCCACAGTCTATGTGTTAAATCTTTCTTCTTCTGTTGTCGGATGTGGCTGCATTACTAACAAAAAGCACAAATACGCCATTCATGTCGCTCCTCCATCGAGGATATTACGTAGTTCATGGTTTTGCTCTCTCATAAGAGCGTTTTCATTTATTCCAAGAGAAGAAATGTCTGTTGAACACTTTGTTTAATGGTGCGGGTGCTGAGGGAAACCAAAGCAAGGCAATTAGTTTCTCTTCTCCTGCCAATCAAGAAGAAACCCAGGAGAGAGCACACGTCTAACACGCATCTAATGCGTATCGCTCGCACCCGCATTCATGAGCTCTCGCCCTAATTAAAAATAACTGATGAGTGATTTTGGAAGGGCAGAGCAAGAAGAGTGTTTTCAAATGCTTGGAGAACAATATCTGAAAGCATCAGGTATAAAAGAATATGATTATAAAGAACACAGGATTTCAGTTTTTCGTCCACTGGAACAAACTTGTGATGTAAAGACACGAGGCCTCAGGATCGATACCTTTTAGATTAAGAACATTTCCGCAAAAGCTATATTGCGTTAGAGGCCTGAAGGGATTTGTAATGCCAGCGTGAGCATCACTTTTTTACAATGATGCATGTTACAGAATAATTTGTTACAGTCAACATAAACATTGATTTTAAATAGTTTATTAATTCATGTTCCTGGTTTTACTCGTGGCGTGATTCATCAGCGCATGTTATTCCAAAGAAAAATGATTGTAGTCTTCAAGGAGAAGCCACTAAACTGATGTTCCTCTTTGGAAGAAAACCAGGCTGAGAAAATCATGTCAATCTGTCGCGGTTAGACATTGTTTCAAAGTGATGTTTACTAGGTAATTAAGCTTGTGTTAACCCTTGTATGGTGTTTATGTTTATGTTACTCAGCCAGTGTTCAGAGGTCTAGTGGGCCCACAAAAGTATTTGTTTTTAAATCCACACACACATCAAATTGAATGTAAAATGACTCAACAGATCTAATTACAAGCAACTTAGTCATCATATATGCTTAATTTGTGTTATGTACCTATATTTAAAAAATGAAAAAAAATAGTTATATGGATATAAAAAGAAGTTTATCATAAAATGTAAGTATCTCTGTTTAAATGTTTTTTTTGGGTAACATTGAAAACGGGTCCACAGACTTGAACAGCAGGCAAGGGTAAAATCTTTGCATAAGCTAAACAGTTAATGATACATGTTTGTTATTTTAAATGACATAAAATATATGTTATATATTTTATTAAAAAACATATTGGAATTTAGAAATGTAGCTTTAGCAATAAACTGAAATAAGTTTAAGTTAAGGCAGTGGAAATAAATCAAAACTAAAAAATGTTAAACTAAAAGAAAATCACACCTACAGCGCAATTTTTAAGGTAAAAATAATATTGATAATAAATAACTAAATAAATATAATAAAATACATTATACGTAAAATTTTGAATATAATTACAACGACAATACAATAATGACAATAATACAATTTCAAACTTCTAAAAAAACTTACATTAAAATTACGGCTAAAAATACAAAATAAAAGCCAACTTAAAATATTTATAGGACTTCAATAAAACTATGAAATAATAATATTGGTATTTAATAAAAACGATCTCATATGTTACGGTAGTAGATGATAAACAATCATTTACAAGAGAAGAATCATCACTGTTGAGATAAGACTCAGATGTGATGCATCAGTGAGGGCCAGATGTTTCCAGAGGTGAGCAAACGTCAATTTAGGTCTGACATCATTTAAGCCTTGAACATTTCCACAAAAATGACTTTGAGGTTTCAGTGCCTCCATCGTCCATCAATACCCAGAAGTGAAAACAAATGATGTCCAGTCCTGTGGATGTGTGACGGTGGGTGAGAGGTGTTGGGAACAGTGGTAACAGAGATGATGATGAAGTGAGGGGGCTCCGCTGTGAAGGAGGGCTGATAATACAGAAGGTGATGTAGAGATATCAGTGGGAAAGTATCAGCAGACAATGTAGCCAGGTCACACTCTTAGCCGGCCAGATCCAACCCTCATCCAAACACACAAAAACATCACGTCGACTTGCCAACGGGGTTGACGACAACATCTTTTCAACCCACGTCAGACAAACATAATAATAATTCAGCTGAAGCTAACAACGCTCAAGACATCATCAGTATTCACAATGAGGCAAAAAACATCCACTCCCTGAAATGAAACTGGCTTTTCACTCATTTTGCATCTTAATTTCGACCTGTTAGACTTGACACAGATACAATGAAAACCCATCTGGCCATGAAATTAATAACACGCTTTCCAATATGAAGTATGTTTGCTTCAATCGTTTCTCTCTCGAACCCAGATACGTGAAATGGAGTTAAATCAGTTGAAATTAGTGTTTGGCTTCATCACATGTGACCGAATGAAAAAGTTCACAAAATCATTCACAAAACAAATCAGCTGCTTTTAGCAGACTTGTGTTTACCAGCAGACATGATCGCAGATACGGTACGGAGAGGAAAGACAAACAGGTAATTAAGTTACGTGCCCGCCGGCTGTTAACTTCGGCTAATGTTGTCATCACGTCTTTTGTGATAATGCCATTAAGACAGAAATGAGATGCGTGACAAACGCTCGCCCGGCCGGCGCCCTCAGAGGTGAGCGTTACTTACCCTCGGGGTGGCGGGCGGTGGGTATCGATTGCACGGCAAATCGTTGCATCCAAATCAAATTTTCTACCGAGATGAAAACATTTCAGCATTGTGCCACGCTAATGGCCTATGGATTATTCACACGACAAGAAAATGAAAACAGGAAAAATGTTGTGTACAGGTGTTGGTGAACACTACGGAGGGAGCGTCTCAGCATGACGCTTCGGTTTCTGGTACATTTTTTTCTTGAATGGAAGGATGCCCTTTAAACACTTGAAATATTGATGTTATTGTAAGAACCAGACTTGCCTTTGGTATGTAGCTTTTATGTAGTACCGTTAGCTGCTGTTATATCGCATTATATTATTTACAGTGACCCTGTAGCTACAGCACTCTTGCATGACGCTGGTGGCTTTAAGGTCACAGGATTGATTCTCAGGGACTGTTTGTACTTATAAATCATACTGTATGTAGACTGAACGCACTGTGGCTTTAAATAAAAGCACCTTGACAACTGACCCATCGGTAAGCCCCTCCCCTCTAACGCAGGTGAGCCAATGGCAATTTATTATGAGTTGTACTTTTTTATATCTCTATGACACTTGAATCTCCTCGACGACAGAGCGTGTCCACAATGTAGGGATGTAACCATTCACTCGGCTCGCGATGCGATTCACGATTCTAATCTAACAATGCGATTTATCCATCTGGGTAAAAAATGTATTGCGATTCAGTTCAAATTTCAAACGAGATTTGATTTGGACGAGGTTTTCACACCGACAGTTGCCACTGAAAAACATTAGAAACTCTTGTCACTTGTCCAAGATAGCAACAGTAACTAAGGGGGGCGGGACTTATGGATAGGTTAATTGCAATTTAGCGTACTCAATAACATCTATTATTTTCGTGGACACTCATACTAGAGATTCCGTGTATCTTCCCTCTCATTTGATCGTGTCATCACTCTCATCACCTTTGGTGCCGTCCCCTGCCAGTCACGACAATGTGTCCGGTATCACAACACAGTTTGCATTGATTGTGTGGGTTAATTGAAATGTGAGGTCCCTCCGCCGTGCCACACGTCTGCTCCGTTTGTGGAGTTGACTTTGGCACACTCACATCTCTTCCTATCAGAGTAAAGTGGAGCCCAACACTGTCTGAAAAGATGCTTTTTTATTCAGATGTGACCGTACACCAGGCCTTCAGGGTGTGGGACGAAAGGCTCGGTTCAGTATCCAACGAATATTTCCAGCCATTCTAAACCCTTCGACCTTCTTTCATGATACACTACACAATTTAATATTGCTACATTTATTATCGTAGAGATAAAATAGGTTTGAAAAAGACACAAATTAAACTAAACCACCATAGTTCATGACCTTTAAAATGGGTGAGCCTATTTATAAAAACCCACATGACGTATTCTCTCTGGTGGAAAATGCAGATATATGCACAGACGCAGCAGGTGGAGGTAAAGTTGCTCTCTTTATGTTTTTCAGTATGAAATATCTTGTATAAATCTAAAACTTAGTATTGTTCTGGTCAGTGCATTGTGGGATTGAATTTAAAAGTCCTTTAAAATGAAATGTTACCTTACATACAAAACAAGAAAAATATCATTCTAATGTCGTTGCCTTGAGATGGGGAAGGTTTATGGAGGCTTTGCCTCAAGTTTTCCATTCAATTGATTCCATACAGATGTCACTGAGGTCTGGAGAGCAAGTCAACAAACATCAAGAAGTTTGGACTTAAACAACTCAATATTAGACTTTAGCACATAAGGTTTTGGACATTTGGACAAATTATGTGGCTTATATATGTATATATATAATGACATATAATAATTTTGTTGGCAATGGGTGCGCACATGCTATAGTTGGCCGTGTGTTTTCTGAAATAATCATACATCTGTATCTGTCTTTTATAAATACTATCAAACAAAAGACTCTACAGATATTTGAAGGGTGCGATGCTATTCTGTGCAAGCTCAAGATTAACATGAGATGTTCAGACACTGTCTGAGTGACGGCCACTTGAAGAAATATCTTGAACCTCGATGGGGTTGAATATTTGGTTATCCACGTTCTTCAAACTATCTTCTTTAGTGTCCAGCAGAAGAAAGAAAGTCAGGTTTGGAATCACATGAGGTAGAGTACAGTAAATGATGACAGAGTTGGGTGCACTATCTCTTAGGGCTGGGTGATATGAACAAAAATTATTCAACGTTTTTTTCCAGATGGCTGTATTTTGTTTACCACATTTTCTACTGATTGAGAGCGGAAATAGTGCTGTTGATTAACTTGAAATGGCCTTTTATACTGTAATGGTGATTGTATCCCCTATAATAACTCAAATGTTTAGACTTCTCTAACAAATGAATAGCATGCGAAGGTAACTTGTATACATAATATTTAAGCAAATAAATAGAGGAGAGGACTGGAAAGTAACTTCTTACCTTGGAAGCACTGGTGCTCACAACTTCAAGAGTTAGAAGCATCCACCCAGAAATATATAGTTGAATAGTAGAAAACAAACTCAGAAGAGCTTTATTTCAGTAGAGCAGAATTGTAACAAGTTTTCCATTAAAACATGCTGGTAAGGTCTGTTGTGTTTTACATAGTCACAATGGCTTCATGATTTCCTAAAATCATATTTTTTAATCATAAAACAAAGGATATTTCATACGTGCGAAGAAACCGATCGCATCACGCCGTGAATCCTCCTTCCTCTACTGACCCTTATTTCTCATCACAGCATACAGAGAAACAGTTCAAACTAAAAACAATATGACAAATATGTAATCGTAAATCGTATGATAAAGTAGAGCCGCAGCATACAAAGAAACATTTTGTGTGAATGGTCGTTCACACTGCAACAGTGAAGAGGGACCCCACTGAAACGGTGACACGCTGCTCCACACTCTGCATGTTGTTTATGCGACAAACATCGCTAATATAGTATATAAAAAATTCATATCATAACAAAAAAACACACCGGTTTTTGGTATGGCCCAGCCCTACTATCCCTTTAAATTATAGTGTCTATCTAACATCTCGTCTTAAAAACTGTTGTACACTCATTTCCTTTAGCGAGCTTGTATTATAGAGCAAAAATCACATCTCACTTTTTCAGTCTTAACTACATTTACATTGATGTTTCTGGCAGACACATAATCCAAAGCGACTTCAAAGCTATACATTTTTTATGAGTATGAGCATTCCCTGTGTATGGAACCCATGACCTTGGCATCGTGCTCTTCCTGCTGAGCTGCAAGACATCTTAATTCAAAGGTCAGAAGTGATCATCGTGAATGTCAGAAAGCCGCAGTTTAACTGTTCGTCTACAGGCTCGACTTTTCATTGGCTTAACTGGCCGTGTTTCGCTATTTTCTGCTTCTTTGCTTTCTGGAATAACAATCTTATTCCGACGGAATCAATAATTTCACTAATCTGGGACTCTGTCGGGTGAGCAGTAGTTTGCAAGACACGCTAAATTAGCCTCCATTCCCATTAACTCAGAGAACTGTGTAGATGTGATGGTATTTATTGGAGACGCTGAATTACTTTAAAGCCTATTTTGCATGAATACGCACGTGTTTGATAGTTTTTAAAACAACGTCTTCATGGAGTCTCACATGTGCTTTCTCAAGAGTCCTTTACATCTATTTTTCTTCGAAACATGAATATTTTATCTTGTCAGTGATCAATACGTGGCCAAATTGAATTTTCATCTTGAACGAGTCTTGTAATATTCATTTAATTTTTACATTCAATGCTCATGTGCTTCATAACACACTCGCACGTGCATTTTGTTCCTTTCAATTTCTTTCTTTTACGTTCTTATTATCACAGCCAGAAGAAGGAACAATACAGACAGTTTCATCTGACGAATGCACCTTACCTGAAGTTACCTTCTGCTCCGTGTTTGGTTATAACACTTTGTTTTATATTTTACTTATACAGGTATTAATATTTTATTGTATATTAAGCGTATTAAATTAAATGGAAACTACTCTACAGTTATTGATTCTTTGCAGAGATCTGCCTGATGTTCCAGGCAGATAACTTTTGTGTTATTACTGATAGAACCATTCTAAAAATAAAAATAAATTGAGGAATAAATGAATATACATTGTGGAGCAAGTTAAAGAGACAGTTCCCAAAAAAACGAAAATTCCGTCATCAATTCCTCACCTTCGATTTAATCCAAATCTGTATGAATGTCTTTGTTCTGGTGAACACGGAGAAAGATATTTGGAAGAAATATCAGATTTTGCCCCACATTGACTCCCATTGTAGGACAAAACAGTCAAAGGTGCCCCAGAACGGTTTGTTTTCATACATTCTTCAAAATATCTTCTTTTATGTTCAATAGAACAAACAAATGATAAAGTAATGTTTCCTACCATGAGAGTCAATGGGGGGAAAAATCTGTCTTGTTATAAGCATTCTTCCAAATATCTTCTCTGTGTTCATCAGAACAAAGTCATTTATACAGATTTGGAACAACTCAAAGGTGAGGAAATAATAACACAATTAAAAATTTTGGCTCAAATATCCCTTCGCAGTTTTACTGTTTTACTTTTTTATTTGCATGCGCCCTACTGACACTCTCGTGTGCATACACACACTTTAAAAAATGAAATCTATGCAATGTTTAAGCCACAGGACCAAACTAGATAGAAAAATCAACAGGATCGATTCTGAGCATACGGTAAATTAAATGATGCTTTGAGATTCCACACAAGCCCTTCAACCAACATACCATTAACAGAGAAGAGAGAGAAAACACTGATGAGATCTCTTTAACATCTCAATTCTGTCTCCCAGACATCCATGAGATTAAATTGAGAGCAAATGAAGAAAAGAGTCATAAATGTGTCTGTGATGAGAGTTTGAGAAGAGATGTTAACAATGTGTCAAACTGAGGTCAGATTTGTCTCGTCTGCAATCAAAAGTCAATATTATTGAAGATCTCAATATCAACTCAAACATTTCTCATAGCATTTACTCAAATCCACATTATTTCACCTCTAAAATCTACATCCACGTACACAATTAAACTCTCATGTATTTGATTTACCTCTCACTAGCAATTTAAGTCCATTACATCTCCATTAAATCTTCTGAGCTACGAAACATCGACCTCAAAACAATGCAACCTTTCTCTCTCTCGGCTTCTTTAAATGAGTGTAAAAGCGTTTAGTACCTAGAAAAATGTACTCAACCACACGCCATATTCCTGTCAATACTAAACTAAGAAGTGTGGAAAAATCTTTTACATCCAATGAAGAAATGCCTTTATTTCTGTCGTCTACTCCTGTTCTCCTATTGTCTCTCATTACCTCTTATTGCAATCCATCCCTCAGTACCCTTGATGAAACTCTTCTTCTAAAAGAAAAAAATCAATGCTATCGAACAGAATATCTGGATATTACACACGACTAAAGCCTATTATGTCAGAGTAGACAATAAAAGTATTTCACATGTGCAAACGTATTACAGATCTCAAGATTGAGGACGAGTGAGGTGCCAAAACAGATTGCTGGTGGGCTGATCCTTTTGTCTTTTATGTGCATGATGTGATATGTAGGATATATCTTACATGATGGATTATTTACTCATCCTCATGTCATGTCAAAGCTGTTTGACTGTCTTGTTTTCTTCAGAACGCAAAGAAGATATTTTGAAGTATGTTTTAACCAAGCAACACTGAACTCCATTGACTTCCATTGAATGAACACAAAAGCACCGAGACATTTCTCAAACTATCTTATTTTGTGTTCCAGTGAAGAAAGACTCACATACAAGTTCAGAACCACAGTAAACGATGACAGTGTTTAGCTAAACTATGAATGTTTATCTGGAGAACTTTTTTCAATTCTTTCGACTTGCTTTAAATGATTAAGAGTGTCCTCGTTCTGTTAAGTGTATACATGAACTTCTGACCCCCAGCTACACACACACAAACGCACACACACACACATGTAAACGTTAAAGCGCAATAGCATGTGTCATTATAGAGCAACACTTCTCTGAGCACATCTCTAAAAACTTTCCCCCTGAGGTGTCTGACAGGAGAAGGCAGTGACTGGATTTCATACGGTGATAATAACACAATCTAATGCTATCGTGAGCGCTTTTCCCGAGCCGCTGACAGCAAGCCGTGATTCTGGAGACTGATATGAATGAATGTAGCTGGTGGCGGGAAGAGCGGAGCTGGATTCTGAGGGCGGATTCATGAGCGCCGCTTCCATCGGCCCCCGGAGGAACATGAGCGAGTCGTTTCTTCAGAGCAGCACATCTTTCTCACATCTTCTGGATTGTTGTTGAGCCTGAAATGGGCTGGAGATGAGAGACTAGGAAGTAAATAACAAGACGAGTTGTAAAAACGTCTTGTTTGACTTTATCACAGAGGGAAAAAAGCTTGAGAGAAAGTAAAGTTGTCTTTTACTGCATGTGACCCCTCGGCTAGTCAACATTTTTCTCCATAAAATAAACAAGTTATAAATGAGATCTCTTTAATGAATCTGTAATGTCTTATCAAAATCAAGATTGATTCATCATTAACGTATATTTGACTTGTTCAAATCTGTTTAAATGTCCTTGTTCTGATGGAAAATATTTGGAAGAATGCTTATAGCCAGAAAATGTTTGCCCCCATTGACTCTCAAAGTAGGAAAAAATGTCAAAGGTCCACAAAAGTTCCTCAGAACTGTTTTCTATCCTTCTTTCTTCAAAATATCTTGCTTTGTGTTCAACAGAACCCTACAAATGATAAAGTATTTTTCCTATGGGAGTCCATGGGGTGCAAAATCTGTCTGGTTATAAGCATTCTTCCAAATATCTTCTGTGTGTTCATCAGAACAAAGACGTTTATACCCGAAGGTGATGAAATGATGAGAGAATTTTCTTTTGCATGAACTGTCCCTTAAAGTCGTCTGAGAAAAAGCCCCCGAAATCTCACAAAGTCTCTATGAGTTTCAGAACAGATGACCCAACCCCATCTGCATAAAACTACAATCAAATAAAAAAATCCACTGAAAATATAGCAGTCGCACAGCGACCGTCACAAAGAAAAAGATGTAATGTAAAAGAACACGTGTGCTGTGTTCTGCGTTACATCAGTGTGTTCTGTATCTTCAGATTACTCAGAGAATAAAAAATACATCCAACTGGACACTTTCATAAAAAGATGCTGATGCAACCCAAACGTAACCAATGTCTCACATTTGTTTTGCTCTTGATCTCAAAGATCTTCTGAAATCATCTGGCTGTTTCATCTTTCGCCATGATTTTGACTCCACTGGGCAAGATTCACTAAACCGTTGCACTTCTTCTGCATCACATGCGTCTTACATGTGAACTTCCTTCTGAAATAAGTCTTTAAACGTTTTCTATTGAACTTACAGTGTGACAGCAATTATGTATCAAAGGATGTATGAGAAGATGAAACATTTCTGTGTATAAACAAAGTTAACAAAATGACCTGTTCATTCTTATCAATGTGATTTAAATCATTTTGTTTCTGCAGTTTTCGTTAAGCACGCTGCTCGCAACGTCTACTTCATGGGTTTGAATCGCAGGGAAAGCGAGAGTTGATCAAACGGATACATTTGGAGCTTACACACACTGAACATCATCTAGAATCAAATAATCTAATGCACAAATGTAATTAATAGTGAAACTCAATTTCATCTCTCTGAATGTATAGTTGTTCTTATATTATAATGAAAGATTTGATGTGTATTATCATGAAGCATTTTTACAGTGAGAACATTTCATCAATGGTCAGACTTGTCTTCTTTTAACCCTACTGGCTGCTTAGCAACCGGCTGGATCTGTTTCAAGAGCCACAAATGCAGAGGATCACGTGTGTGTGTATGCGTGTGTGTGTGTGCGTGTGCGCGCATGTGTGTGTGCATGTGGGTGTGTGTGTGTGCATGCATGTGTGTGTGCGTGTGTGTGTGTGTGCGCGCGTGTGTGTGTGTGTGTGTGCGTGTGTGCATGCGTGTGTGTGTGCATGCGTGTTTGTGTGTCTGTGTGTGCATGCGTGTGTGTGTGTGTGTGCAGGCTTGTAGCAGGATTAAGTTAGGACGGTACCTAACTTAAATGTAGTCTACTTTAAACAGGTTAGACTGATTCAAAGATTTTGTTGATTTTACTTCAGAACCACTTATCCACTACAGACATTCAATTTATTTCATTTAGGAATTAATATGTGAATTGAACCGAAATGACAAACCTGAAATCTGGACACAATTCATGAATCTAATGAATGAATTTGCAAAACTCAGAACAGAGCCTCGCACAAAAATATAGGTAACACATCACGCTATGGGACCTTTGTGATTCCATTAAGAACTGTCGACATCTGCAGAAGGTTCTGTTTCGCAGAAGGTTCTACAGAAAATACACACAAACAAAGGTTTATTTGTTTTATGTTCATTTTATTAAACAAACAATTTGTTGAATACGTCCTGTAGTTCAGTTATAGAAATAGTATGGCACACTGATATCTACTGGTTGAGCTTGGTATGGCAATCTACATTCAAAATACCGGGGAGACAAGTTTAGTCAAGTAGCTTTTTCTCAGTTTTTATGATTGTTATCAGAAATAATCTACAGGCGCTCTATTGTTTGTGAACGTTTACCGGAGGTTAACTGAAGCCCACGAACGTGCGTGTGCGCAGTAACGTTTGCTAAAGTTGTCACTTTGAAACCGTATATAAGGAACCGCTTCTTTTAAGAATCTTTTATTGAATAGTTCATCAATTTTGTGAAAAAGTCCGCTATTTAATATACTTACATTTTAAGTAAAGTTAAATCAAGTTAATTGTAGTATAATAGAATTACTAGAGTTGATTAATAATAGCGCAGAAAATATAGCTAACAGAACAAAAAATGTAAAAAGAAGTTATCTTTTTAAATTAACTCTTCACTTGTCTTCACTTAATGTGTTCAACACAACTACAGTGAATCGATAGCGTGAACGTAAGGTTCTATGAATTTTACTGCGGTGAACTATAGTAAATCCTAAAGTGCACTACAGAATTTTTCCTGTACTTCTTAGAGTCTATTTTAGTTTCATAACCCGTCCGATCCGTGTTAAAGCCTGACTTTTTCTTTCTGAAAAACCTTTGAGCCGACTACACATTCTATTGTTCCACAAACTATATATCATTATAAAGGTCGAAGGGTTTAGCTCTGATATCCAAGCACCGTTATATAAAAAATTGCTATAGCGACAAAAATACTATAATAAGAAGAGAAAATCATAACGCAACTATTATTTAAGACTGCGCTCCATTCATTTTTCTTCACGTCAAAATATCCTAACTCTTCATGCAGGAAAATAAGTAATTCCTCAATGTTTACTCCTCACAATATGGAGGAACTGTGGAAGTCGAAGCACGGATGATTTCTATTTTGCCCGAGAGCCAAGTGGCGTTTATAGACTCAAACACTAAACCTTTAATCAAGACGTTGTATTCATGTGTAGCCAGTACCTTGAATCTCTGAGCTGGGGGCCTTGTTGTCTGCCTGTCGACTTAAAACCGGCCGGCCAACTTTTTAAATGACAGTGCATTAGAATGCATATGAATCGTTTGACGTAGACATACTGGAGAAAATAATCAACAAAATGATCAGAAGAAAACACTTCAGAAGACAGAAGACAGATGCCACTTAAGATGAAGATATAAATGAACTCATTCATACCATATATAGTTCACATGCTCAGATCTATGTACTGTAGTGAGCAAACAAATCCACAGTCCACATGACCATTTAAAGTCTCTCTAAAACCAACCAATCCCAGACTAAAAAAGCGTAATTGACGTCTCTTGTTTGATGTATCCTCTCTGCCGGGCAATCTCTCTAATAACTTCGAGGGCCTTTGACGTCCAATGCTTCATTTATGAATAATTCTGGTCAACAGCGCATCCTCCCACATGAGAGGAAGAGGAGCAGTGATGTATGCCAGAGTCCTGACAGGCCGGGTAATTACCTTTGTCTTCCATTGTCCAGGATGGCTGCTGTCATTCGTCTCCATTACGGCCGAGATGTTGCCGTGGCCCTCCTCTTTGTTTAACAAATGAAAAGCTTTTCCACCTGAGTGGGCAGCGGAAACCGTACGGATGCCTCAAACTGACAGAGAGACGATGGAGATGAAATGAAGTTCACGAAATACAAGGTAATGAGAAAATAACTTTCTTTCATGTCATGACGTATTTCCTCTTGAAACTGGAAGCTGGGGTGGGCCGTTACAATTAATTTCATTAAATTACCAAGAACTTTGACTCACTATTAGGAGGAGACTCTTGAAATCGAAACTGCTTTAATTGTACAAAAAGCACATGGATGACCTCAAAGCTAACAGAAGGACTAAAAACAACAAACCTTTGATTTGTATTCTTCGAGTTGTTTAGAATTCATCTTTGCATTAATCCTAATTCCAGCATATGCACTTTTGTGAACTTGTGTCGTTATAGAAAATAACCTTGGAAACTTCAAGACAAAGATAATTGTGCCTCTTTAAATAATAAAACTATTAATTTAGATCTAGATCATACAGATACAGCCGTGCCCAAAAGATGTTAGGATGCACATATGTAAAGACATATTTAGACTTAAATCATTACTTAAGCGTCATTTATAGATTACTAATAAAATGTGAAAACAATAATCTGATATGAACAGGATTAAAACAATACTCTGATGTATAATGGGGCGTGTAAACAGAGCTTTTTGATGATCTGAATCCATCTAAACTCATAATGGTAGTAAACACAAATGAAACACGTATTACATGTAACACGAGAACATGACAGGTATATTCTTAAAGTAACTCATGCAAATACCATAATCCTAATATTAGATTACTCACAATAAGGAAAATAATTTGATTACTGACGTGGTCACTGAGTGCATTAACATGCACAAAATTTTAATTTGGTCTAGATCTCTGATTTCACTGTGAGGAGGGTGAATATTTTTACAACTCACCCGTTTAACTTATATTCAGCCTTAAAATTCTGTAGATCAGTTGCGTGGCCACCAGAGTGACAAGTGGGTTCAGCAAATCAGGCGCATCAGCTCTAACCACGTCCCGCCTTTTTGCCCATTTCTGATGATCCGGGAGTGACGCGTGATGACGCAATGCCAAGATGGCGTGTCCGCCCTCCTTTGGCTTTCTTTTTTTTTTTTTTTTGGCTTTATTTTTACTCTTCACAAACCTATGGGTGACGTCACGGACACTATGTCCATATTTTATACAGTCTAATAATTAAAAATACATTTTTTTAAATTAATCAGTCGTATCTTTATATCTTTTCTCATGTAAACAGCACATGCATATGGAAAGTTTTTTTTTTATGAATAAACCGGTGAAGGCGTTAACATAAAAAGCAAAATCAGTGTAATGGGAAAAACCACCTCCGCCGAGTGAGTTTTCCGGTTTTATGACCATTCCCTGATAAAAGCGTTTACACCACCTTACCGTCTATCAGCTCATTTAGCATAACCGGATTAAAACTGTGCATGTAAACACACTCAATGACTGTAGTAACGGCAGTAAAGGAAAATGTCAGATTTGATTGTTTCTATTGTTAGCGCACAAGCTTCATGCGGTCTTTAAACAGCAAACGATGAACATATCAAATAATGAAAATTATCTTTCTGATCACAATGTTATTCTGCTGGTAGTAACACATATTATGACATGAGTCACCAGTGGATGTCACTAATATGAAACAACAGTGTTCATGACAGCAAAAGATTAATTAATTTCATGACACCCATTAATGTTTTGTCGGTAAAAATATAAATACTGCTTACATTTGATAATAAGATTCAATTATTTGTTAACGTTCACATAAATGAATAATCTATATTTCCACAGCTCTTATTTATCTCAGTACATTTTCAATTCAACGTTCATTTTATATCATTAGTTGTATCTGTTAGTATCAGCATGTATGTATAATGTTGGTATTTAACATTGACAAAGATTAAACGCCGTTAAAAGTTGCCGTAAAGTTAGCTAATGCGTTCACTGATGGACTAAATATGTAAGCAGACCACATGTACAGTACACACAGAATGATTAAATGTATTCCTTGACTGAAATGGTTTTGCATAGAAGCGTCTGCATAAATGTAATGTTAATGAATGAAGCATTATTATTATTTACATTTACTCATTTAACTGACGTATTAATATAAAGTATTAAATCACCTTAGTATTACACTTTATGACTCTATGTCTGTAACGCTTTAACTAAAAAGCCTTTTCTCACTTCTGTTTGGCTTTAACACAATTATGTAGATGATTTTTGCAGTAATGTTTTACAGGCGCAACTGCTCACGTTTTCTCACAGCACATCTTCTGATCTTTACTCAACAGATCGACACAAACCTCACCATAAAACCCCTCCAATGATACCTAACATTTAAACAAACTTTTGACATTTCATATTACAGCTTTTAGCGTGTCACAAAGACACGACCTCCCACCCGGCCGCCAGATGTGGAGGTATTTATATAGTTGCGGTGGATGCGGGAGAGAACAGTGTGCTGGAGGAGAGGGGGCGGCACCCGGCCACTTCATCTGTTGCATAGCAACAGGCAGCGCATTGTGACAATTATGATTCATAATGTTGGCGTTGTGTTTTTTTCTGTTTTCTCCCTGGCAGCGGCGCATCGAAATCCTCCCAGAAATCAAGCAAACAATGTTAATTAGTAGATTAAAGAGGTAGAGCAAACAATGGCTGATGTTTGAGTCCTGCTTCACACGCACACAACAACAGACATGCATTCATGACAATGAGAACGGCTGTCACCTGAGGACGTGTTTGACATTCACCACTTTAAATCAAAGTTTCATGGATTGGAAAACAAAATGCTATTATTTAAATAATCAAATGCATTCATGAAATATTTATGAAAGTTATACAACAGGAAAAGGTGCAATTTATAATTCAGACAAATGTTGCTTGGGTTTAATAATGATGGAACGCTCATTCATTTGACTGTATACATTTCAAAATTGAGAATTCTTTACACGCCCCCCCACAAAGAACCATCTCTTTTGTAATTTTATCATCTGAAGAAGCTTTTTTCACCACAAAGAACCTTGTGAAACAGAAAGGTTCTTCAGATGATAAAGATTCTGAATGAACCATTAGGATGAAAAGGTTCTTATATGGCATCGAAGAACCTTTTGAATCACCTTTAATTTTAAAGAAACTTTTAAGGAATGGTTCTTTGTGGAACCAAAAATGGCATTGCTGTGAAGAACCTTTTACAGCACCTTTATTTTTAAGAGTGTTAAGTCATTCCTTCTGCAGAACACAAAAGAAGATATTTTGAAGAATGTTGAGCTAACCGAACAATGCTGGCCCCCATTAACTTCCGTTGTATGAACACAAAACCACTCAGACATTTCTCAAAATATATTTTATTGTTAAGGAAGTAGAGCCTAACTTCTCCATAACATCTAAAACTTTCCTGAAGAGAAACTATTCACATCACATCTTCAAAGACTGACTCAACTTCATTAAAAGCCGACTCTAGTCTTTAAAGGCCGCTCAATAAATGGACATGGAGGGATTTCATTGTACCTCTCAGCAAACTTTTCTCTGGCCGGAACTGTAAAGAGTTGAAAATTTAGTTCAGTGCTTCTTATTCATTTAAAAACTTGCTAATGATTGTAATGAGTAAGAGAATGACATGTCTAATATCCAGCTTCTTTTAAGACTTCTATTAAATCCATGAATAAGGTACAATTGTAGGGCTTGAATACAAAAAGTTGGTGTACCTTAAATATGGCTGTCAGACCAGAATCCAGAATAAAATTTTGACGTTAATAAATGTAAGTGTACTTTGGATATTAATTTGGTATTTATAAAAAATTGAATAAAAAAACATTAATATATCATTTCGATTAATGGTAAATATTAAAAAATACTTATAAATAGTTATATACATAGAAGATGGATAAAAATGTTATTGGACTGAAGAGAAATGTGGTTTGGGTTTTATGATGATTGTATGGTCCTTCATTTGAATGTCACAAACAAAAATGTGTTACTCACCCTAAGGTCATTCTTAAGTTGATTGAATTTCTTTCTTCTGGTAGAACATAAAAAGAAGATATTTTGAAGAATGTTGGCAATCAAACGACGCTGGTTCCATTGACTTCCATTGTATGACGCAAAACCGCTGAGACATTTTTCAAAATATCTTCATATAAATGCATGTATCTGTATGTTTGTAAACATACAAAGTTAGTATGCATAGTACACAGACATGTATTAAGTAAACACAAACTTTTATTCAGGAAGTGATTTATCGCCATTAGTCGTTTGACAGCCCAATTACAATCTATTTAAAAAAGAAAACAAAAGTAGTTATTGAGCAAATATATAAACAGACCAGGCCAGTAAACTTGTCAAATTGTTTCAGCCTTAACAAATGTGTCACCGATTTGTGGAAGGCGCAGATTAATTCCCATAAACTCCCATTGGAACATTGGTCGAATTGACCAAAAGCCTGAAAAAGAAAAAATTCCAGTAACAAAGACGGCCGACCTTGAGTAAACACATTCTCAATCACCATTAATATTAATGATGCGGCCCGGAGGTTAAAATCCTTGGCCGATAACCAAGCAGGTTGTAGGTTCAAATCCCATGAGGTGCAATTCATGAGCGGATACTGCTTAGCTCCTGCTTTCTTGGGCTGCGTGAGGGAAAAACTGAGATGAAAGAAAAATGACAGCCCACCTGAACATTATTTTCATTAAATCACCCACGGGGGAGGGCGAAATGGGGAAGTAATGACAGGGACATTACATTTCATCTCAATCAGAACATGGGAACAGCCTGTAGAAATGAGCGAGCGATGCTTCATAACAACACTGTTAGCCCAAACCCAGCAGCCGCATCGATTGGATGGATGGAGAAGAGAAAGAAGTCTTTGAAGTGAACTAAAATCACAGCGAGGAAGTAGAAACCTATAAATATACGTTACCCTATCGACCCCATTCCGGTCTGACGGTGACACCTTAAAATGTCAATGCAGATCGAGGAAGTTTGGAAATGAAACAAAAGCTGGAGAGAGGGAGATTTGACCCGAGCGTTGCTGCAGGCAGGGTGTGTGTGTTATTTCTTAAGAGTAAAGGTAAGGGCCTTGTGAGTGCCCGGGGGTCTGATTCTAGACACTGATGAAGGGTCTGATGTAGAAGGGCAGTAATCACATCCCTGGTGTGTGTGTGTGTGTGTGTGTGTGTGTAGTGGAGCAGGTGGATTTATGCGCAGTGAGTTGTGGACCGGGTGAGGTACATATGGTGGGGTGTGGACTCAAGCATCACGCCAACATCCTTCTATAAGGCCTTCCAAAGGTCATCCAGTAGCCAATGCAAACACAAAATAATGTTCTTTAAAGATGATTATATAAATATTATAAAAAAAATAGTAGTCAATGCAAACATTCATTGGAGTGTATTAACACATGGAGAAACTGGAGAAACAGGTGAAAATAATAGAAAGATGTTGTTTCTTTTTTCAGACCTCAAATGCTGCAAAGAAAACAAGTTCAGATTCACTTTTAAGCAACACAACGGTCATATTTCTACATATATTAAGAAAAAAGCATAACATGCTTTTTTCCACTGTTTTCAGACTGGAATGACAACAATACTCTGTTAAATGAGATTTGGGAATGGTTTCTTCATTTTTTCCATGGTTGTATATTGAAATCACAGATAAATTGTCAGTTTTAAATAGAACCGACAACATTCGAGGTTTAATTCAACTCTCTACATTATCAAAAGTAATTCACTTTAAATAAAATTAATAAACATCTTATATTTTTTATTTAAACGATTTAATGTTTTAAAACATGAAATTAAAACCGAGAGCAGAAGAATACATTTTTCTGTAAAATAAAAAGCACAATCGTGAAGCAATAATACCCAATGAATGGAGAAGTGATGTCTCTTTATAGAACATCAAATAGTGACTTTATATTCATTTTCATGTATCTTTTCATGAGGAATATGTAGTGTTATGGATGTGACAATCCTGAAAATGGCTCATGAACTAAAAATAAAACAAATGCTTTACAAATGTGAAGAGAGATCTCACATGGGGATTTCAACCACCAAATATTCAAATCTGTGATGTTATCAGAGTAAAAACCGCTGGTAAAACTTACTTTAATACCCATATTGGGTATTATATTTTCATCATGCCACAAAATAGTGTTGAACCCCTACAACATCATTAATATTCAGCTCATGGGGTCAAACATATAGAAAATGATAACTGGGCCGGTAAGACAAACTCCCTAGCGCCATGATTCAGAGTTTTTGGCAAAACACAAGCGTTTTTATCCACTGAATGAATATTTAATTGAGTCAATTAAAGAAAGAAAAAACACAGCACATGGAGGTGAAATGCGGCGATTACAAGCCTTCCTCTTTGAAGATGCTTCACACATCCATAGGCTTCAAACAGCCATATGTTGTTTGTGATAATCGTGTCCAATGTGCGTGTGTGTGAAAGCGTAAATACATCACCGTTCACTCCCTGAATCACAATCTTTTGATGTCGGCTATTTGTAGGCCGGGCATCGCCAAACAGATGTCTTTAAAACAGAGTCAAACTTTGACAGAATTCAGCCCCAAAAGAAAGTTTCATCATCAAACAACAACTTGCGTAGTGAGAAATAAATCACATGCACTCCAGCGATGTCAGTCTACTGCATGTGTTTCAATCATCTTACGGCCTTGCTTAAATATGCAACCTGAAGCATCGAGCAATAAAAACTGTGATGCTTGCCTCACTAACCCCGCTGGCGATTACACAAGATTCATGCTGAGAGATCGATGAAGAGATCTCCAGTCATTCTTGCATAGCAGCACATCTGAATATTTATTTCAACGTAACTACCGAGGGGTTGAACATTCGTGTCCTTGATTGGAAAACCGTCAGTCAAACGAAAGACCCTGCGCTGAATCTCAATACACGGCACTTCCACTTAACGATATAAATATCAAGCAGAAAAAAATGACTTGACACTTATTAGGATCGATTTTGTCTAGGCGCTCTGAATTCATTTGTAAAAGTCGCGCAGCGTGTCCACAGAATTTTCTCCCAAAGGACGTCGAGTGGCAAAGTAGATGCAGGCGGGCACATCCTCTTCTCTTCTCATGTTTTTTTATTTAGACACCCTGTGACGCTCACGATCTTCTTCTTCCTCCACTTTTCTGCTTGCGTTCAGGCCGAGGTTTGCTGTGCTGCAGAATCATGGAGTGGATTTGTTTACCCTCACTAATAAGTACCATTGACCAAAGTGTGGATCAGGGGATTTTGGGCATCCGCACAGCCTCTATAAGACACTCGCGAGAGGCACGTTATTGACAGAGATCTTCCCCCAGGGTGCCTTCTGTCTGGAGAGGAAAATCTCATAATTCCTCAGACGGTGATGTTATGTAGTGCATCTAAATGACCTCATTTCCCAGACAAAAGTAGAAGTGCTCAGTGCAAAAACAAGGATGTCTACAGATTATCGATTAGTTTGACGGGTTACAAACGACCGTAAAGATGGATGCTTGCTGCATGCGAGGAGAGTAAATAATTCGTATAGAGAAATAAAACTATTATTTCAGATTATTTCCTATTAAATGAACCATATGTGACCCTGGGCCATAACATTGAGATTTATACATCATCTGAAAGCTGAATAAATAAGCTTTCCATTGATGTAGGGCTTGTTTGGACGATAGTTGGTTGAGATTCAACTATTTAAAACTCTGAGATTTCCAAAAAATAAAAATCTTGAGAAAATGGCGTTTGAAGTCGTCCATCAGAGGTGATGTATCAGAGCGTTGTTAAGAAGAAACAGGTTCGTTTATTGGCCTACCGCTGTAATGACGTTGTGCAGAGTAGATCAACCTGAAAGCACAACTTCTTCTTTGTAGGTTTTATGGTCGGCTGCAAAGCAACTTTAGTGCGTGGTGCCACCTACTGTGATGGAGGAGTGAAGAGAAATGTCTATATGTTCTTAAATATTTTAATATGACCTCACTGTAGCTAATACATCTCCTAGCTCGTTTTCCTGAATGTGGGCAATCATAAAAGATATTACTTCATGTGAATTCCATGCCGCGAAGGGTCACGTGACTTTTTTGTAAACCACATGACTTGTGAATACGACTAAAAGTGTTTCCGTTGCAGTTTTGCGAAATATGGCTTTTATCGTGTTGCCTGATAAAACACAAAAAGCGATATTTTTGCAATAGATGGGAGTTCTTGTGATGTTGACGTGCTTCCATTGTGCGTATTTTCAATGCGCGATTTTAATTTGTGCATTTTGAAGAATGATGGAAACGCAGCTACTGATACCAAACTCGAGACGATAATTCCCAAAGGGGAGTTTGTAGACGTGTTTTTGCACATTTTTCTTAGTGATTTCACTGCATCCACTCAGAAAAACAAAGTTTTTTATATATTTACGGTAAGAAATTGACAAAATAACTTCATGGAACATGATATTTACTTCAAAATGATTCAAATGATTCAAGCCATAACATAAAAATGGATAATTTTGAACCATGCTGTGTATTGTTGGCCTTTGCTACAAATATTCTAGTGCTGCTGAAGATCTTGTTTACAGAACAGATATTTAAACTCTGTTGTGGGCGGATGAAAATGGTCTTAAACAAACAATACACACATGCAGGCAAATATTGACAACACATATGACAGCGGTTCTATTGTGTAAACAACGCTCGCGTAAGTTTAAAAATGTCTTAAAATGTCGAGGGACACTGAATGTGCATCAATCATTTTTCTGTCAGCTGTATATCACAGATTCTACTCGTGTCAATAACACACTACACAAAACAAGCACTTTCATTTGCATCATATCTGCAGCCTCCATTCACATGTGGTCAACATCCACTTTTCATCTTAGCTTCTGATATCAAATGTGAGAAAAGATCTCAGCGTATGTGAGAGACGGGAGATAACCGCTGGCTTAATGTAAACATAACTTTTGTAATTCGGAGGTTCGGCTGCAGCTTGTGGAAGTTGTGCTTGATCTTTCCATCCATCATCATTTTCGGCACTCTCCGTTATAAATATGTCCATTATTTTCCAGCCGTTCTGAATGTCCGATAGCATGTTGCCATGGATACTGCAGTTGTCACAAGAGATAACTGGCATGAGCGAGACTCATTAGTGGCGAGTCGGCTTAATTACACACTCAGAAAAAGTGAAAAGAGAGAGGTATATCAAGAGATTAAACTAGTGCACAGTTCTGATGTCGATAAACATCAAACAGGAAAGGAACAGAATCAGACTACTAAAAACATCTTGTATGTTGTTCGTGCCAAGGTAAGAATCAACAGTAATTATGCTCATTAGGACAGCAAATTACAGTAAACAAACCCTTGACCCCAGGTATTAAACTTCATCCCACGTCGTTTGCATTACAGACATGATTTATTCTTTAAATGGTGTGGCCTGTCACTAAGGGTGTTTTTCTAAGCGTTCAGAAAGGAAATAAACCAAAAGCAAAATTCGTACTGACTTGCATTGAATGATGGACCCGAGTCATATACATGCTGGATCACTGAGCAACCGTCAAACACATCAGAAACTGTATGGCAACAACCTGAATTCTTAAGAAAAAGAGTTTTCAGTTTAAAGAGGCGCTCCGTGAGATTATACTGTATCAGAAATAATAAATATCAACAAAATGCAGAAGTAGACATGTGCACGATTAATCGCGAGTACAACTAAATCCTGCTGAAACTGAGTTGGCTGCGATTATGAAAGTCATCCATTATTATATTCATACGTAGCTTGTCTGTGAAATACGGCTCTGGCATCAGCAGGAAATGCTGCTCGATCTAAAAGTGTGAGTTTGAGTCGCGTATAAAGTGCATTTGAAAAAGCAACACCCACCAAACATCATCATTATACATATACTTTATTATCATGAAAATACCTGAGGAGGCTTGAGCAACAGTGATCAAAACATGTCCTTAGGCATTTCCTGGAACTACGTGTGTTATGGTCTTCTTCTGTAGAGGGTATTCGGAGTTGCTGCATGAGAGCGCCCTCTGGCTTTCTGATGCAGCAGCATTTTACTGTACTTCACTCACAAGTTGTGCATAACTCACGCGATATATATTTAGGTTAATCATGCACATCCCTCTGCAGAAGTGCTATAATTGTGAATGGGGCAAAATGCAGCGCTCAACTCCACCCAACACAATTTCACGTTCATTTGTAACTATTTTATGAGTTGGCTAATTTGTACGAATGTGTAAGATCGTACCTTTTAGTACAATCTGCTTTTGTGTCAGTGATGTTTATGTTTAGGGGCGATGCTTTGCTAGTCCTTTATTCTTAGAATTAAACATTTCCATAGGATTCACATAGGTACAATGTTTGTTTAGTTTGCATGCTTTGTCTCACATATAATACTTTTGTATTTATATTCTTTAGCATTGGCTGAAAATTATTTAAAAAACTATGTTTACATCGCACAGCGTCATTATTAGTGATAGCTGTTGTGTTATATGAAATCAACATTCCGCATAATGAGAACTATTTTCTATCTTTATTTGAGTGGATATCGCTTCAATAATATTCTCAAATGTGATGTTCAATCCTTTGTGTAAAACTTTTTAATTACAATCTAATTACTAACTGCAACTTTAAATAACCAGCTATAATAAAGTCTATATATAGTTTATGATCATACAGAAGGAATCTTTGCAAATCTATTTCTAGCAATTTCTATCAACAGCTTAGAATTAAAAACATAAAATATGTAAATGAGTAAAAGAGAGTGAGAAAAATAGAGACATATATGGCGAGTGTATATATATATATATATATGTGACCATAACCAAGATGTTTATCTCCTAATTGCAAATTGCTTTTGTTCCAATGAGATTGTCGTCTCCTAAGGTGATGCATCACATTTGTATTACAATCGTATTAGCGAGCGCTACGTGGACAATCAAAAATAAATGAAAATAGGAAACGGGGGGCAGGCAATAATCATTGCTGAAGTTTCCCTGGAGCAGACACAAATAAGCAGACGTCAATTTTATCTGTCACAGGGGACAAATCATAAGACGCAAGAAAACCATCAATGTCCATCCCAGGACGCACAATATCCCTTCCCAGCGGTCCTCATTTCAAGAGAAAGAAAATGATTATATTCATGAAATCTATGAGGTTAGACACAAAGAAAAACATTAATTAAAGGTGCGAACAGCAGTTCCTTCCTTCTGGGAGTGTAACGTCTATAAAAATTGTTTGGAAAGAATATTGGAATGATTCAATGAAAGTCTTTAAGAGAAACTGAATGTTTAGATATCGGCTTTCCTTGACATTGGTTTAAAGACCTTGTCAAAGTAACTCAGCGGGTTACGTAACCCGTCCTCGCTCTACAGCGCATGAATCAGGCGGTATGTGTTGACTCCACCGGCTAGTGCACAACCGCAAACAGCACCAGGCAAATCTTTCTTCTAAGTACGCTTCATTTGTAGCCCGTCCTCGAGTCAACTCTTGCTGGGCAGAAGTTGCTTTTTAAAGTAATTAGCCAAGAAGGCAAATGCAGCTCTTGACAGGATACCGCAGGACGTCTTGCAGAGGTCTGTTTGTTCTCGCTGCGCCTCTGGTTTATTTGTGCAGAATGAGGAGAAAGTGACAGACGTGAGCGCCTCTTGACCTCTCGCTGTTTCTCCTCACTGGGAGTAAAGCCCATTACTGCGCTCCTTTACCACCACCTCAAGATGTTTGGGAGCTATTAGACTAAACAATGTGCTCGGTGTGGGTTACTTACTGTCTCATTTAACAGCGGGTTTCTGTTGTACAAAAGGCAAGTCAGCACAACATTTCCAAACCGTGAAAACATAGCTGCCACGTTTTTAGTTTTCTTAGAAAATGCAAAAAAATAAAGAAAAATAAAACAAACAAAAGACTCAGATTTTCTCACATTTTGTAGATGGTGCGTTTTAATAGGGATGGGTATCATTAAGACTTTAACGGGATTACTTTTTATCGATACTTCTTTTCAGTCCTGTAATTTAACAGTATTCTTATCAGTACTTTTTGATATAAAAACAAAGAAACTAGGAACAGAATTAACAGTGCTTTATTTGAATTAACAAAATTAACAAAAATAAGTCATTAAAAATTAAAAATATAAAAAAGCGATTAACAACAATTGCACGTGTGTCAAAGAGCATTGTCACTGTTAGCATCAACTTTGGTGAAGTGTAACCACACTTTTGAGCATTTAGTTTTCTCCGCCATCGCTTTGAATTAAGGCCGTGTTCAGACTAGGCTTCTTTTTCAAAGCCGAACGCGTCTGTTTTACATTATAATCCTATGGAGTAAACCGTGTTTTCAAAAAACGTCCTGAGCACTTTTTTTCCGCAGATCAGAGCTTCTTTCTATATTGAAAAAAGTTCTACTTTTCAGAAAAAAAGCCCTACGTCAAGCTCCTTTTTACAGCTAACCAATGACAAGCGAGTAGTGTGTCGTTTCCATGACAACATGAAAGGGATGTGATTTGTCGAGCAGGATCAAGCTTGAAAAAATTAAATGGCGGCCGAAACGCCGGTTACAGAATAGTTTTGATTTAAGTTGAACTTTCATTTTCAATAACGCTTCCAGCGTTTAGGTTTAGGGTTTTTCTTGTCAAAAATGACGTCAAGTGTGTTCATGGTCTTAGAGCATCTTTCCTCCATGCTGTTAGGGTTAGGTTACGCGCTATGCTGGGAATAAGGAATATGCAATGCACCAAAGTACAAACTTTTGTTGAGATAAAATGAGCAAGATAGTGCTCAAATACAAATTTATTTTAACTGTTGTTAAAATCCAGCGTGATGGCAAAACAGAAGTTCTTCTTCTTCTTCTCCTTGTTTGTTGCAAGACTGATGTTATGATACTCTGCTTTGAGAACAGGCAGAAGTTAAGTGATGTCATTGTTAAAAGGGCCTATTGCATTACATTAGAAAGCATTAAGCAGACTGTATACACTGCAAAAAAGTGGCTAAGAAGAAAAATATGTTATTTGATTCAACATCAGTACATGTCAACTTACAGGCTAGATTGTGACCATAACGTATAAACAAAATAATAAGGCTACAATAGTGTTTTTTTCCCGAAGCTGCAACTTAAGTGGCATTAAGTATATTTACACAGAATGTTTAATGCAGTTCTGAGGGGCCTGAATGCATTTACCCCGCAATTACAACTGCATGAATAAAAACTCTGCTATCAGCCAAAGTCCCTGTATAAGATATGAACTCAGTAGAAATCACAATAATTTGAAAATGCCAGATGACTAACATTAATCAGCCGGCCTCTGAATATTGTTATAGGTGAGCATATGAAAACACACCAGAGAAACAAACAACGGCAGTAAAAAAAGTGCACATCAATTCCACCCTAACAGATGACAACACATCACCAATGTGGCCACACGCTTCAGATATCAACATACATGTCTACTGACAGGTAGTGGACTCTAATTAGATAAATGCATGAGAAACATAGACACAGAAACAACACACGTCACGCTAACACACATGTAAAAAGCCTGTAGTAAAGGTGCACTGAATCTGTCACAATCACACTCTATGTCCATTTAACTCCAGCACTCAGATTCATGTTCTCTGCTCGTGACTGTGAGTGCATTTACTTCTTGTAGCATGAACTTAATGCACATAAAACAGGGTGAGATGGAGACACGGCACTTTGGGCCAATCTGTGGAATGATGTGTAAACATCTCTAGGTAAAAGTCCACATATTGAGCTCATCTTGGGATTGATCTTCTTGAATGTGAAACAAATTAAGATCACAAATGGCTTCTGCCAACAAATCTGTTTGAAGTTAAAGTGCAAACCTGTTGTGATGTCCCATTAGACACCAGTGAGCGCGGACACAACATGACTGTCATCATGTTTACAATTAGACTTTGATGTTACAATAGATGATAATTGATCTCTGGAGACACTAAACAAAAGACTTTAAGTCTATCTTAGCATATATTATCAACTGACCGCGATAGGCAAATCACTTAATGGGTAGCCTACAAAGAAAACAATGCCACTTCTTTTAACACAGAAGAAACTCATATTTAAATGATATTTTCTATGTTTTTTGAGGTTCATGGCTAACTTAAAATGCACTAAAGGGTCTACAGCAGATGCATAAAATGTGTATAGTTTATATATCACTTACATTATATTCACCTAGCAAAGGCTTTGAACAAACTTGAAATAAAATACTTGTCCTGATGCTTTATGATAAAAATAAATAATAAACATCATAAGACAACAACTAAATGAATCACTAGGTCATAATCTTCAATGGTTTCAACTAGAGATGCACCGATCGGTATCGGTCGATAAAAGCAATTTTCACACTATTGACCATCGGCCTTATAATATAATTCCAAATGTATAATGGACGCATTACAAATGCATGATAAACACATATTTGAGCGTGTTGTGAACTCTCTGGTGTTATCCACACAGATCTGAACATACAGTAGAGGTAACAGAGGTAAATGAAATACATTAAACTATTATTCATTCAGTAAATTACATGAAACTTTAAGAACAGTGCTGTGACATTAGACGTCTGAATTATATATAACTGTCTTATTATAGTTCGTCCTCCCTCGGCCATCAGTAACGCCTTCAGACATGTAAGGGCACTTCTTAAAGAAACATAACTTGCCGTTATATATTTATTTATCTTATTAGTTTAAACTATCATCCCAGATCAAATGATACAGTCAGATGTAGAAGTTATTCTTAAATCATTTTTTATATACAGCAAAAACAGTGTGCATGAAAAACGTTTTTAAAAGATGTCATGTCACAGGGTGTGACAAAGATTGTATGATTCATTTTAAAAATGATATACGTGTAAAAGCTTTGTTTCAATATTTTAAGACTTTTTATCTGCACAACCCTCAGCATAAACTGAATATGTTCCAAAGATTGTCTTGTGTGCTTTAATAAAAGCAATGACATCTAACCTTTTCGGACAAAGTAGTTCAGATGGTCAATGTCACAAAACATTTCCTCATATTTGGTAAATGACCTGGAATTAGTGCAGAAGCTTACAAATCGCGTCCTTATTTTACATCAGTGAGTTTCCATATTTAAAAATCCTCAAACTTTTGTCCAGATAAAAATGCTATTGGGTCAAAGACGAAAAAGGTTTAAGCATAAAAACAATAAGTGTAATACTGCTTTAAATTCTTGTTGCTTTAAAACGTTTTCTGTTTAATTTAATTGCAATGTTTCTGTTTATTGGACCAAAAAATAAATATCACATATTGTCCTTGATATACAGAAGACGCCCACTAAAATGTGTTATCAGTGTAATAATCTTGTCAGGCATATTAACAAAAAAATCAACTTATGAGAAATTTAACAGCTTATTACTTTGACTACCCAAATTCCAGTTAGTTGTAATTTTTCCAATACATTTAAAAAAAAAAAAGGCCCATTTGTCAAAGAAAATGTTTTACTCTTTAATGCATAGTAAAATGTAATACGCTCCCTTATTCTTTATATATTTTAATATGTACAAGTCAGAATCAGAATGTTGTTTCAATTTGCACATAAACTTTGTGTTACACTGAATGATAATATAACATTATTTCAACATATTTTCTTTCTCCAAATACTTAGAAGTTGAAACCATAGAGAGGACATTTTTCTCATATTTAATGTGCTTTCTATGGACATAACCTAGAAAACTCATACTGCGTGTGTGTGTGTGTATACATGTGTGTATTTTAAATGCAATTTTATTTACTTTTAATTATTTTAGTTTTAAGTAAGGCACTATTCAGACTTTGCCAAAGTTCACCATAAAAAATGAAAATGCTGTCATCACCCCGCTGTTCTCAATCCAAGTTCCTGTTATCTTCATGAGACACTATTGTATTGAATGTATCTGAGGACGGCTGGCAAGAAGCTCAAATAGAATTTGACGCCTTTAGATTAAGGCCTATTGCAGCCTATATAGCATTGCATCAGGTTTTGACTTTAAAGATATTTGTGTCCAACCTCACACAAGGACCAATGACATTTGTGTCTGTTCCTAATATATAGAATCAAGAACACTTTCGGTTTCATCATGATATCTGTAACTTAAGAGCAATCCTGTCCACTGTCACTTTTATAATATCTGCAAATTGCTGTCAATCAAACAAATTTACCCATCGTGTTTTGTGCTTTAAGAATCACAGCGCATGATTTCATTTTTTTTCCTTTTGGAGAATTCTTCCTTTAACTCAAATGTACACCAACCAGGTCTCTTAAAAAATCTTCAAGCAGCCTTGCCGCAGGACGCCGTTTCAACTGTCGACTCAACAATGTTTTTCTGTCTGCTCTGAGCCAGCGGTAAGATTTGAAGATCATCGTCGTCCCCTAGCATGGACGATGAGGTCTGATTTTATAATGATCTAATTAAAGGCAAAGACCTGCCCTGGCCCTCTGCTCCCTTATTAGTGTTTGAGAGAGATGAGGAGTGTGGATGGAGTCATGGGGCGAGATGATATGGTGACTGTGTGAAGAGGCCACGCTTCCAAAATGCCTTTGAACCGCCAGGTGTCGAAACGGATGTACAAAAACACTCAAATGGCTTCAGAGCAGACTGCCAAGTCAGGACCACGGATGGGAATTTTACATGGTTTGCCCTGAACTCCCCGAAGGACATCCATGCTATCAGTGCCATGTAACTACGACACAACATGCCACACAATCTCAAATTTGGTACTATTTGAGAAGGTTGCTTATTCGTACAAATTTGTACAATCTCACAGATTTTAGTATAATAAATAGCTATACTATACAATTTTAGGAACACAAGAAAGCCCAAACATACAACAGAAGATCGATAATAACACATTCTGTGACATTTCAAAACTATCTTACAGAAATTCGTAACTATTTTACGGTGACTAATTTGTATGAGTTCATATTTGTACGCTTTATTAAGATTTAATTTCATGCCAGGGACGTTAGGTGTAGGGATAGCGAAGGGGCTTCAGTGTTTGTTTTTATAATCGTGCCTATTTGTACGATAATTCATAGAAATTTCCCACCTTTCCCACAATTTCCAAGAGATCAGGTAGCACAGTTTACATTAAACACACATTTAAGTAGAAGAAGCATCAATGCTATAATGCCCATAACATCACCCACAGGGTTACCGCTAATATTTATATAAAGAAGATCTGTACTAGCTTATCCTGTTTGGTCTAACACAATCTTATGGCAATTCGTAATTATTTTACGAGGTGGCTAATTCGAATGTATTCATGCAATAATATTTTTTATGGTTGAGTATGAATTACTCAACCCAGTACCCTTAGGTGTATGGGTGGGCTTAGGGGCGGGGCTTCAGAATGTTTTATCTAATAAACGCATTTTCTTTAATTCAAACGAATAAGCCTCCTAGTAAAATAGTTACAAATTCCTGTGAGATCAGATTCATGTAAAAAGAAAAATAGATGATAAATAAATATCTCCTACCTTTTACCTGTTTGTATCAACACAATTTCATGGCAATGTGTTACTATTTTACAAGGTGACTAAATCGTAAAGGTTTGTACGTTCTTATTAAGTGAGACCGGTCTACACTCCTTCTATTGACATTTTGGCTAAGGGTTCTTTGTACAAATCAGACACCCCATAACATATTAATAAATTCCAGTGAGATCAGGCTGGAAATGGCGTGACAGCACACAGAAAGGGGCTAACACCTTATTTGCGCTTTAAAAAAAGCCTTCTAAAAGAAACTCCATTTGTTGCAGGGTAGTTTGCTCATAGTATCGTTTTTTACCACCCAGTGGTTCGCTAAGAAGCTATCACTTTCAAACTATGCTGACACCTGCTTCCTAGCATGACGCCGCTCGTGTATCTGAGGATTCTGTCATCTTTCAAGAGGAAAAATACCGTCTTTTCTTTGCCACATTCTTTATTCTCGACCCTTTGGAGCGTTCCTGTGTTAAAGACACTTGTTGTAAAGCAAGTCAGTACCACACGCTGCTATAAAAGACCCCGAGGGTTGATTACGCCAGCCCCTCTCCATTTAAAAGAGATTCATGCGAGATGATACATTGTTTCCCTCAAGGCGCAACAACTATGAGCCGGTTCTTTTTAAGCACCATGGAATGTGTGCGTTTGTGTATGTGAGTAACCATCACTCTTGCTCAAAGACCCCGATCGGGGGAAGAAAACAAAGTCTTGATGCTGACAGCGATGGCTGTAGAGTGCTAAAAGCGATTAGCATTGCTAATGAGGACATAACCCCAACCGCATATCTGTACACATTAGACCCTCCCTCCGGCGGCTCAGGCCGAAAAACAGAGCCGGTAGAAAAACCAAACGGTTATTTTCCTCTATTATAACATCTGACCAACAGTATCTGGATTCCATCAAGAGTCTCTGACATGAAACTAATTTGAAAATGTTATTTCGACGTTCAAATGTGCAGCAGGGTTCTTCTGCCAGGCTGAATGTCATTTAGGTAGTGAACGATGGAGGGTGAGCGCAGGGAGGAATTGGAAATAATTTGCCTCGGAGGAAAAAGTTCAACCGTGAGTAAACTGATTCAATGAAGTACACAGATTCACACTCTCATTTCCTCAAGCAGGACAGGTTCTTATGATGAACATCTTTCAGAGCAACATCAATAATTGAGGCCTGATTTGACCCTACAGTCTTTGTGCGATGGTTAGAGGGGGACTGCGTGATATAAGATTTGGATTTTCTTTAGTACAGTCTTACCAACATTACAATGGGTAACTTCTATCTTACAATAGAATCTTTAAAGGGGGTCATATGGCGTGGACACGTGTTGTTCTGTGTCTTTGGTGTGTTATAAGTTGCTCATGCGTGTATTAGACACGTATAATTGCAGAAATGAAAGTGTGGGAACAAAAGAGTTATTCTTTCTAAAACCAAATGTTCACCCAGACCTGAAACACCTGGTGTAACCACACCTCCACAAATCTACGTCAGTTGGTGGTCTGATTTGACTAAGACCACCCAAATGTATACTCAGGTAAGGTGGTGTACCTGTCAGTCCAATTGAAGAGGAACCTGATGTTCCAAATATGGTCAGAGGCGTTACATTTCCCTCACACGCTTGCAGTATTCCACCAATCACTACACACTTGTGAACTGGCCAATCAGAGCACACCTCACTTTTCGCTTCTCACCATCTAGCTAGCTTAAATGTTAACATCACTCTGAACACGACGTAATAGCACATTTAAAAACTTGCAGTTTAGGACCTTAGGAGTGTAAAAATAGGCACCGTTAAATAATTATATTATGTAATTATATATAATAACTATATGTGCGCCGTTTGTCAAACAAACGAGGAAAAAGAGGAAAAGCATAACATGTTCATGTTCACATGTCCTTTCAATATTTTAACAAAGCCATCAAAATGACATTCACCTGGCATGCTTGGTGAGACCTGACCAGAGCCGTTTGTCAAGAAGTATGTTTGATTCTATAAAGATTTCACGATCTCGTAAACGTGAAGGGTCGTTCGGTTTGACTGCTGTATAAACGCAGACCGTTTCAGGAAGTCATATTCAATGTTTTAGCTACTACAGAGAACTTTCAAATCCCATTCATAAAACCCCAAAGTCCAGCCGTACAACCACAAAGCAAATTATGGGATTGAAATATTCATAACCGTGGTTTTCTACAATCCACACTGGAGGGGTGTAACGCTAAATAATTGAGTGGAAAAGGTTAGGATCATGTGCGGTTTCACTCATATCCTCTTGACAATGAAATGTTGATGCTTCCGTCAGCCACCTGATGTTCCCTTCGCGCTCTCATGGTCATTTTATAGGCACCATTGAATCCATCACGCCGGCAATTATGGGGAATAGGTTATTGAGCCCTCCAGAATGAATGACCTTATTATTGATATATTCATTTCGGTTTGGCCTGGTCATATGAAATGTTTCTGACCGGCATTTGCGCCAAGATAGATAATGTATTATGCATTCTCTGCGGCGTGTATATTGGTGATTTTGGAACGGCATCATGGGATGGAAATTATAACACTAACTGTTATGTAATGTAAGCGGCGGTCGCAAAGCAAGACTTTTGAATAGAAAGATACTCCCTCAAGGCTTTGCCGTATTAAACATAGATGTGAGATATGAGCTGGAGCCTGTGGGACTGTTATATGTAATTTATTCTAATAGATGCAGTCTCACCAATACTGAATATAATAGAGTTCAAGTTGGGAGATAAATTTAGTTTTATATCACATGAATGTGTATAAAGTGGTAGAGTTTGAGGGTTCTATTTTCTTTTGGGTAACTCAAGGTCAAAGTTCATCTTTTCTGCATTTTCTCATTAAAAATACACTTCTTAAATGTTCATATAATTCATGAGAGAATTTTTTTTATACAAATTAACTCATCATTTATACAGAAGTTAACTTTATATATTTTGTCAGTATTTGGTGCATCCCCCTCCTAACTCAAACTGGCATGTACTCTAAAACTTGTTTAAGAAAGAAAGTATTGCGTTTGATCCAATATAAACTGGTTATTTTGTTCTTTTGTTATAAAAAGTTAACAATGTTACAATTTTGCTTTTATGATTAAAGCAATATTTGAATTAGAAAACATGAATGTCTGCCATTTTCCAATGTTTATTCATTGAGTATTTTGGCTGATCGTGCACCTGTCCTGAATGTTTTGGGATGTGCACTGATGTTCTGAACTTGAAATGCAATAGTTTAGCCAAAATGAAATTCTTTGAAAAATATGCCAGCCCTCCTTTGAAATGGCTTTGAACATTCCCAGATTTCAAACATAAAGTACAAACATATATTTTGATTTAAAATAATGGGTTTATGAAAAAAATATACACATTATAAAAATTGGCTTACAGACACATTCAAGGGAAAGAGATTAAGTACCATGTAAAATCGTGTGTCTTTGTTTGACATTCTTTTATATCTAGAACTTTCTCTTGTTAGTTTCAAGTATGAATTAGATGTATTTAAAATCCCAGGATGGCTGAACAACACAGTACTTTATACATAATTGCAATTTTCTACCTGTCTCATTAATACAGCTCATATGGGAAGACTTGGAAAGAGATGGAGACTCTTATTGGCCCACAGATACCGCAGAGACTTATAATCACATAAACCAAAATAATCCGAACAGACAGTTTGACTCGAGAGAGTAGCAGAAAAGATGTCTTTCTATACCTTGTCTACAAACACACCTTTGAAGTGTCTTTTATTTCTTGTAGCTCTCGGCACAGGTTAAAGCCGGGCACTAAACTACAAAAGATGGCTATCGTCACCTTGAATAATGAAGTTCCTACAGTACGGCGGCTGGTAGATAACCAAAAAAACCCAGAAGGAAACTAAAATAAATGGCACCTTCCGAAAGGAAAGGCAGGCAGGGTGTGTACAAATGATGTGCTAGATTAAAAAAGGGTTGGAAGGGCAAAACATAGAAAGAGAGGCTCGTGTAGGAGTTGAAGACAAAGATATGATCAGAGTGTTCCCTCAGACCATTAGCTAGAAGGAAAGGCCGACTGCAAATCACTTAGCAGAAAACCTCTCTCATCTGCTTTTTATCTCCATTGCCTTCCGTTTCCCATTGTGTGATGGATGCAGCGAGACACCTCATTAATTCTTCCTGAAAACTCCGTCTTTGAGGAAGCACGGCATAAATATAGAATGTGGAAATGCGAGGGGGAAGATTCGGGCACGTCCGTGTACACCTGCTCCAACTTTTCAAAGCTAGAATTTACAAAACGAATGCGTAAATAGAAGAGATTGCATCATTAAAGAATGCAGTGAGGATATTTCTGTGTTTATATGTTTGTAGATCAACATTAAAGCAGGTTTATGTTGCGTGCCTTTCTGTTGGAGTGAGAACATCACTTGACATTTATTCTCGAGACAAAGGCAAAGACAGTCCCTCATCTCTCCTGAAGACTTACATGTCGATGAAGGGTCAGAGCAGCTCACGATTTACATCTTCATTAGTTTGTTTAAACGTCAGTGGATTTCTCTGTGATTATGGTTTATTACGTTGTTCTCTTCCACACCATCTCAGCAGCGTGAGAACGTGTCAACACATGCAATGAAATAGTTGCGCTTCAGGTGAGACCTTGAGCCGGGATTAGCTGTTATACACTTAACATTTCATTACGTCGGGTTTTAACAGCATGTGAGAATGAGAAGCATGTTTGGTGATTGCCTTTATAACGTGACTCTTCTGACTTATTTCATAAAATACATTGTAGAGCGCTTTATTTGAATACATATTTCACCCAAGAATGAAAAATTGTTTATCATTTACTCACCTTTGAGTTCAGTATAATATGTATATATATATCTTTGTTCTGATGAACACAGAGAAGAATGTTTTCTAACCAGACAAATTCCCCCCCCATTGACTTCCTTAGTAGGAATAAATACAATTATAGTCCAAAGTGCCCCAGAACTCTTTTCTGTCCTATATTCTTCAAAATGTCTTATTTTGTGTTCATCAGAATAAAAAGAAAAAATACTACTATGTATTACCTACCAAGGGAGTCAATCGAGGGGAATAATCTGTCTGGTTATAAGCATTCTTCCAAATATCTTCTCTGTATTCATCAGAACAAAGACATCTATACACATTTGCAACAACACGGAGGTGAGGAAATTATGACCGAATTTTTGTAAATGTAAACAGCACACAACCCTGTGTCCAGCAAAGCAATTATTTGGTGAAACAACAGTGGGACCCCAGAAGCACACTTTAATTTAACAGGATTTATTCTCTCTAGTTAAACTTCAGCTTACACAGCAGTGTACAGAGTGTGACATTAAAGGTGAACGATGTCATTTCTGTGGAACGAAACAACACGGCAAAATAATGGCTGCTGTCAAACGGCCCTTCCACCTGTCTGCCATTGCTTGGACAAACAAGATGTCCCAACTGAGACTATCAGCGGTCGATACTGGGCTGCTCTAACGAAAAGCAATGAATTGAAAGTGCCCCAGAGATGCTGTGTTTATACTGTTTGTTTAAGGAAATCAATCACGAAACAGAAGAAGATTGAAAAAAAAGATTACGATAACTGCAAATAAAAATGATTTTAAAAATCATTTGAATGATAAATCCCTTACAGCCAAACAAAAAAACGTTTCAATCGAACAGATCTATTTAAGCGTGCAAGCTTAGAATAAACAGAACATCATCATCTGCTGTTCAAGATGAACTTATCTGTTATCAAATTTAAAGGTCATGCTGCTTTGTAAACAAAGTCAACAAAGCTTTACCAAAAACTCCCTGTCAGATTGTTACAGCGACACATTTCATCACTTTGACCGCCTCTCACCGCTCAAATCAATGATGCAATTATACCATGTAGTTGCTTTCATATAGAAGAATCATTTATTTATAGCGACTTCAGTCAGCATTGTTTAGCTGCCTTGTTTACTCTTACGCTTATAAAGTAACAGTATATAATGTAAACAGGGTTATATTTCCAATGTCACCACTTGTTTTCCCACACTAAGGAAATTACATTCAACTGCAAATGTTGCTGTAGTAATGTCTGTGTAGATATAGATCATAACTCAGAAATACAAACTAATATCACCTCATGCAGCATTAATGGGACCAAAACACCACTGTGAGGATGAAAATAGATTTGTGGAATAGACGGCTTACAGCGAGGAACCAGTAGAACAAGTTTAGGGGTAATTCAAAAGCTAAAATGAACCATGTTTATCAACATGACTTCATAGTCAAAACCTGGTGGAAATTGTAAATTCGGGTCAAAAGTTAGTTTAAAGTTGGCATTTAAATTGAAACTTCAAACTCACGTTGGCCCAAACCTGTCCTGGAGGCCATGTATTTGATGTCTTCCTTATCTGTCACGTCATACCTCAACTGAAGACTTTATTTGGAAAACATCAAACTATGCCATGCTGGAGGTTTGAGAAACACTGCCCAGGAGGCTTCGAGAAACCGATCCCAAATTTGGTCATATAAATTTTAAGTTGTGCAAATTTGAGAACTTTTTCCCGTGCGGTTCCAGAGGAGAGAGAGAGACTCACAAAATAAAGAAAACCAAGTGTATTGCCAGGAAAATAAGAATTACAATATTTGGAATGAGAAAAAATGTAATCTACTTTTAGATCTTAAATGAAGGATATCAATGCAATAAAACATATCTCTTTCGTAGATTTACAGTTCAATCATACACTAAACAATCAAGCATAAACTAACCTAGATTATAAATCTTTCTTTCATAAAACAAGATCTGAATATCTTGGGTCACTTTTCTTGTTATGTTAATGTATCGAAATTGAAGAAGTTTTAAATATTTTGACAGAGAACAAGAAAAAAATGCTTAGGAAGAATGTTATTTTATGCAGTTTTGATGAACTAATGCCAGACTCTTCTTATTCATTTTGAATCTCACAAGTCAAAGTAAATGCAAACAGTACTAATTGGAAAGTATATTGAGTAGTAATTAAATCTACAGTAAATTACTGGCAAACCTTTTGCAAAAACTACAGCAAAGTTTTACAATGCAGTCAAACCGTTAAACCAAGTTCCTTCAATTCTCCTCTTGAAAATCATGCATCTCATCTTGACTCTTGTTGTTCTCTTGACCATTCACATACTATGGCTTTGCTAGTCTATTTTTTCACACTGTCTCTGACACATTTCACCACAAAAGACGAGTGGCAAAAACAGGCAAAAAACAGTTAAACCCAGTGGCTGCCATCCGCCTCCACACAGTATCCATGATTTATGACTGTCTTGAGGGTAAAGAGACTCAACAGGGATGTCTGTTCTCAAGCTCCTGGACTCTTGACATAACACACACAAAGTATGAAAGTTTGTCTGTGCTCACCTTTGGGCCTGATAAACTTCACAATGTGTTGAACTGCTGAGTAAGACGGTTGAATGTTTCCTATCCACATACTGTCAGGATCAAATAAGACCCTGATCGCTAAGCGTCTGATTTCTGTACAACTCTGCCTAAGTTTGTAATTCCTGGGTTAAAAATGTTTTTATTGTTAGTCAGAAGCAGTAGATATTACAGTACCATTTAATTTCATACAATTTGCAGGTAGCAAACATGACTTACAAGGCATTAAAGCTATACTCCATGTGTCTGGAATCGAATCCCTAACCTTCGCGTTGCTAACACAATGGACTGCCACTGGAGATACAGGAACATTTCCTCATGTTGTTTTTGTTAAAGTCGCATGAGTTTGTATTACTCACTTTGTAAAATTTCTCTACCTAAACCAATAGCTGATTTTTCAGAGTGACATCTGCCAAAGATGAAGTTCATATTTCTTAACTTTCTGAATGTTATTAATTCATATGATGAGTAATTGATTATGTTCAGGCAGCCAGTTATTATGGCAGAAATAATCCCCGACAGTGTGATCAGGACGTGAAGCAGAGGGTCTTGTGTCACACTGAAGGGGCATATTTGACCATAACTGCAAGTTCCTTGTACATTATCACGCTTATTACACGGCTACTCGACAAATGAGAAAAAAACTGGACATGAAATGTGAATTTGAAATATTTGATTAACTGAATGCAGACCTTCAGCGATGACAAAGCGCTTCTTTTGGTTTTAAATCACAATGAGGAAAATTGATTTAATCTTTTGTAAATATTATGTCATATATGTTATTAAAAGACATGTTTATAATAATGTTTGTGTAATATTAAACTGCCATCCTCAAATTGATTTCCAGCATCCAGATTAGAGGGTGTTATTCGATTTTTGAGCGGTGGAATGTCGCGACTGGCCAATCAGAATCAAGCATTCAAATGAGCCGTGTAATAACTATTAATAATGAACATCAAACTGGTAATGTTTCTTAACATGTACAGAGATGAAATTCAGTGCATTTTCCTGTACTCTTCGGATTGACACGATATATTGACTCTGATCATTGGCTGTTTTTAAACTATTGGCTGATTATATCTGTGCATTATAAAAGATCTGCCAAATGGATAAATGTATGACCAAGCCAATGTTCTCATTTTAAAAAGAAGAAGTCACTGAATGTTGAAAGTTGATCTTTTACATTATACTGGCATGTATGACCTCACAGCCACAAAACTCCAATTTTAATTTCATGAGTTTATACAAAATCGTCAGCTTTTCATCTGGAATATAACACCTGATTATTTAAGATTGCCAAATTCTAAGGAGCTTCGTCATAGTCTCGATTTAACTGCTCTGACACAAAACTCTTTTGTTATATAATGGCCAGCAATTTGCAAAATGAGAATAACATTTACATCTTAGCAAATCCATTAGTGATCCGGCTATTGACCTTTTCCAAAAGTCATTTATCAGCCCCAAAGTCTTTTGTTGTTGACAAAGTGAATCATTTTTATTTTTGATGAGAAACATGCCACTGGCGCCTCCGACAGACGCGTCTCATTAATTGCCAAATCTGCTTGTGTTTCACCTGTTCCTCGGCCGAATCAGGCCTTTATCTGCCTCGCAACATCTCAACGTATTTGGCGTCTTACCCAATTTTTTAAAAGACTTCTCAATAAAGCTTTCTTATTCATAAATCATGCGTCGGGCGTTTGGCTAAGTAAACTCTTTGGGGCAATCATAGCAACTCCACAAAAGCTAATAAACTTCACGCTTGACTGTAATTCATCTCCCGAGGGCTAAGCCCCGTCGCACATAACTCAAAACCTTCAGATATCTCACCTGCAGATTCAAGAGAAACACATCAGTGCTGTGGTCATCATCTCTCTAATGACGTCTGCTTTGGGAGGAAGAGGTAGAAATTGAGAGAGAATTTTAAGAGTTGTTTGAAAAGAGAATGAGTTTTTCATTTCGCTGCTGTTGGTTTCCTACGCTGGACTGGGCCTGCAGCTGCATCAGACGATAGACAGATGAAGGACTGTAATGACGCTGAAACAAACACAGTGCCGTGAATTACTCCATGAAATGTGAATTTAGTTTACGCCACCTGCCGAGTGTCAAATTAACTAAATCAAGATATAATTCAGATATGTAGTAGAGCTCGGATTGTGTAGACTGCTTGCTAGTACAAGAAAACAAACGTATCTTCGGGTTATTACGTTAACTTGGAATTAAAAGAATATAGAAGAATGACTTCAGGAAATGTCATGAGCTCAGGCCGCCCATGTTTTAACCACATGTGACAATACAGGGCGTTCTTTTTGGTTGCCAGGAAGTTTCTAATTAGTTGCTAGGGGGAGCTACTGCATCAATGTCTTTATGATATGTTCAGCGGTATATGAATTTTGTCCATCCTTTATTGCACATTATTTCATTTTTATGCAGTAAAAAGTCGAAACATGCCAAATAAAAATTGTGCGGATTTAATACAACTTAATGACTCATTTCAACATTTCAGAAAGCGTTCAGAAGCATTAGTTTCACTTTAAGCACAATCAGATCGAATTTATGCATTAACAATGCACGCCATTTGAATCCTACCACTGGAAAATCTTTTATATCTATAAGCTACAACAAGTGAACACGGCCATGTTGGATGTAGGAATCTTGTTTATTTCCTTCGAGCCCTGGAAAGACGGATCATTTTCTCCGATGTTGCCAACGATTTGTAGCATTTTCACTCCACTGAGTGACTGACTTTCTATGTTCGTTTTGACAGCCCCACATTACGACAATTACGATTTTACAATCTAACTGGACGATTCTGGTACTGATTTGGTATCTCACAGGCCAAACTGGCTTTGGCTAATAAAAAGAATAACTGTAACTATCTGAGATTAAAGGCAGTAACTGCAAGATAAGCACATTTAATCCAAACATGGATGCAAAAGATAGTTAGCATTAGCATTTAGCTTTTGTTTTTAAATTGGGTTGAACCTTAAATGAATACATCAATTGGATCCATGTGAAATTAAAGGCAATAACTGCATAGATCAACAATTTAAACAACTTAATCTATTCAATACCAATAACCTGAACAAAGACGTTTACTTATCAGCACTCAGTTTTTGTTTTTAAATTTGATGTAAAGAAATAAGGGTTTTTACCAGCGAAAGTAAATGAAACCAAAGTAGTTAAATTAATTATTCCAACATGTAAAATCAAATAGTGAAATAAAAAGAATCATCCCTAGCAGAACTGACGTTTATTTCTGCCTTGTTTTCCTTTTCAAGAAGAAGCATTTCAGCTTTGTCACAACTTGACAAAGTCCGTTTTATTCCTCATCCAAAAATGTGAGAAGCTGAACAAATGTTCATGCTTGTGCAGTGCGAGGACAGGTATCCTCTCGCGACTTCAGCAAGAGCAGGAAAGCGGCTCCAATTTGTGTGCCAGTACACCGACGGCTGTCCGCTTCTTGGTAGCTGTTCCTCAGACAGATAGCTCTGTGCTAAAGGGCCGCTCGTGTCCTGAATCACTTCAGAATTTTCTTCCAATATTTCATCGTGCATGGCCAATGATGCGCTTGCTCTGAATGGTATTTTTTCTGCTGGTGCCTCTGTGTGCTCTTCATTCCCTTCAGCGTAACTTGTCTCTTCCATCCGTCCTGTTTCCGTTTGTAAGACATTTCAAAGCATTTCTCTTACTTGATATTTGACTGTGCTGGTGAAAAATCGATCCTTGTTCCTTTTTATAAAAAAACAGATGTCATTCTGTTATAATCTAGAGAGCCTCCCTCTCTCTACATATATTTTTAAATTCATATTATGTTGTTGTCGTCACCTTAGATCGAGGATCGTAGCCAGAAGTCAAGGGCTCCAGCTCAATATCACCAAATCTTTTCTCAACTGCTTCCAACAGATAGGATCTGAAAGTATAAACACCATGACCTGTTTCAGCACTTTTTCTTAGAAACCGTTTTAGTGCAACGATTGAGGGAATGACGTCTGCTACAGTCGCAGTGGAAGAGCTGATTTCTTTTGTAAGCTCCTCAAATGGTGCAAGAAGAGTCAATATATTCTCGATTAGACCTCATTGGTACAAAGTGAGGGTAACACGTATTCAAAGTCTGAAGTATACACCCCAAAAGCATGCTTCTGCTCCATGAGACTCGACAGCATACACAATGTGCCGTTCCATCGACTTGGATCGCCTTTTTGCAGCCTTTCATAGGCCATTTAACTACAAAACCCTTGGTCTTCTACAACGGAAAACGGCTGGTCATCCAACACAGTCAACTCCATCACTGATTTTGTAATGGCCTGGGCTTTTGGACTATCTTGGCTAGAACTTGTTTTTTTAAGAAGAGTGACTGTTAAGTGGAGGATGAAGGTTTTGCCTGTTTTGCATCATTAAAAGATTTTGATGCTCATATCTTTCTTTTGGATGGTGAACTTTCAAATTTCAGATCAGGTTGTTGTGCCGAATGTCTTGCTGTTCTCCCTCCACGATTAATGGATGAAATACACTACAAGACTTTTAATATCGGAACAGATTTTTTTAAGAACTAGACATCACACACTTGCAGACTTTTAAAAGTTTCGGAAAGAAACACACTAACTGATCAAATCTGCAGACTGGAAAAGACTTTGAGATTTTTAGATAATGCTCACGCGTTAGTCGCAAAAAATATCCGATTCCAATTTATGACCAGTCAACCGGTGCATCCCTACATGTGAACTTCATGAACTCGTGACTTGTTTCTTCGGCTTGTGGGTGGTATCTTCCTGCCATCTGTCAAACACAGCGCCCCTCGGGTCTAGTTATTAATCGTATTAACAGACCATAATATTGTGCAGAAATCTTACAGTTGCCTTTTGTTTTGATTCATGTTTCATTAGCGCGTGTGCAAAGAGAAGACAAACGCTGTGAGCGGAAACTATTGGTTTCAGCCGCCGCAGAAGATGAAGGTAATTAATTCAGTATTAGACTCCAGTCAGGCATGCGTTGTGTTTGAAACTTACCTCTCTGCTCAATTTCATCCCCATTATTTTTAGCGCGATGTGCATTCTAACCCACCAGAGAGCTGTTCCTCTCCAACCCACGGCTGAACGTGTGCCAGAACAAGTCTCTTCATAAGAGTTAACGTTTCTGTCTGCTCATTTTTGAGAAGAGACTTCAATCTCCGCCGGTCCCTAGAACTTGCGTTTCATTGACGTTTTCCCAGGTCGCCTATTTGGTTCAAAACATGCAAATGTCAGTCAGTCGTTTGATTTCTTCGCGTTATTAGACAAACTTAGTTTATTATCATTTATGCCTCAATGTTTCTGCTTCAAAGTTATTACAACGAATCTTAAAGACCCCGTACAACATTTAGATGATTGTGGTTCCTGCCAACACAATCTCAAAGTAACTATTTTACGAGGTGGCAAACAACTGTAGAATGAATATGTACGATCTGATCTGTATGTTTAGTACAGTCTGTTTTTGTGTCAGAACAGTTACGGATTCCATTAAGATCAGGCTGTTCCTGCATAGACATATTTCCAATTGAAATAGGAAGTTGTTGTCAACCATGTCAGGCTCATCCTTTTGTTTTATAGCTAACAGACATTAGTTTATGTGACAGCTATGCGCCGTGATTTATTATTTGCTATAGCTGCCTGTTGGCAAGTAATATTGGGAATATTCTACCTACAAAAACCCTTTTTTGTACATTTGGATGAAAAATAAGTACATATTTTACCGTCACTGCAGATGAGTCATCGATATTTTGGCCATATTGTCTCATAGAGAAAAACATTAAATTGTAAGTACTTTGTCTGCTTAGTCGGCCAAGCTTGGTCATTTTTCAAGAGTACAACATCAGCAGATTTGGAGTGATATCAACTAAACTGCGCAAATAAAATACATTTCTGCCAAGATTACACATAACATACAGCCATGTTATTTTGACATACTTTCATCGCAATTTGACATCAACACATAAAGGAAGTCACTCTTAGTTAGATAGCTTTGCACGACTCCAAAACAAAGAAACTTTCTTCAAAACATCCCTCAGCCTTGAGTTAGTAGAGCAGAATAAAGGTTGGCCGCTCTCTCTGTAGATGTGAATCGAATCCGTGTCTTTGGCTTCCAGTGAAATGATCTTACCGTCCCGATGGCACTGCCACGGCCGAGCCGAGGTTATCACCAAGAGTCTCTGTCTTACAATTACCTTTCTTCTTGTTTTCTAGGGAGCATGTAGCTATTGTTTTACCTCTTATGTTTTCTCCTCCTATCTCTTCTTTCCCTCGATTCATTTTTTCGGCATATTTCCGCCTATTATTGTCTATCCGTTCGTCCCCAGCGATCTTCTTCCTTTTTCACTTCAAACAAATGAATTTTGAATCATATGAGCCATTGTCTGTTCTCTTTGTAAATGGACTTGAATATGAGTCTTTTTGCATATTGCTGACCAGAGAAACCCATGGTAATTAAAACTTGGTTCAGTTCTTCAGAGATTTTTTAAAGACAAAGTAGTTGATGTTTGTGTCATTAGTTAAAATAGTCTAACTCTTTAATACTTCATTACATTTACATACACATATACAAGTAGTGTACATATGAAAAGTTGGGTTCCAAATGGAGATTTCAAAAATCATGTTTTTATGTGAGCATTCCAATTAATATCAATCAGTCAACAATTTGTTTGTATTGATTTTACCCATAAAAACTCAGAAAATACAGCTAACACAATAAAATACAATAAAAACATAAAATCTCATTTTGAAAATGGATATACATATACACCAGGGCTCCAGACGGCAAACAAACAGTTGCATTTTGTGACTATTTCTATTTGGCATTTTACGACTGCCAAACATATCATCAATATATATCATTTTAACATGTCATAAATTTAATGCACAGAAATTTTATATTGCACAAGTGGCGCGTCACTCCGCGCGTTTCTCCCTTTATTATGCACGTACACACTGATTATCTAAAAAACACAGACGTATGCAATTGACCCATACTGGTATTGGTATCGGCCAATAATTGTTTGTTAAATCGGTATCGTCCCAAAAAATCCCATCGGTGCATCCCTAAAGTAAATCATAAATAAATTTTACTTATGACTATTATTATATCATATTAAGTATATAAATTAAATTCTAAATTTACTAATGACACAATGGCTCTATTCCTATTGTGTGTTTTTAACTATTTACATAAATAAAATGCAAGGTATTGTCACTTCAAGGTTTTTGTCTTTGTGTGGATATCTCATCGCTCTGTTATATGTTATATAAACATCAATATATAAAGCAATATCATTGGGTTTTAATGTAACCGAGAGTGCCAAAAGGGAAATAACATGTTCTTTTCCTAATTAGAACGGCTAAAGTCTCCAATGACCTTATCGTTTGATTTAGTCGCCCTGCGTAATATCTGCCCATCGGCAAACCCAGCGTCCCGGCGTTATGAATATCTTTTGTGAGGCTCTTTATTACTCTCATATGGTGGATTTATGTCTCGAACTCTGTGAGATGAGCAATTCCCCACGTAATTATGAAAAATACGACTGTTATCACAGGCCATTTTTTATGCAAAATTAGCATATAGTATGCTCGCATATATGTCAACAGATCCGTTAACACACGCCAGCGATGACACATGACTCTCACCGTGTCAAAGGGGTAAATATGAGCCTTTTAACATAACAGTTTGTCAAATTATGCAGGATAGTGATATATATTTTGACATTATTGAGTCGTAAGTGTTGCACAGGGCGAGGTAGGTCACACGGGTCAGCCATGAGAAAGGGGAAACACATTGGACTGATTATGCAATGAATTATTGGAAGGTCCATCTGCCACTGAGACACGTTTCTGCACCCGAACACTAATGAACCATTACAACGTTCAGACAGAGAAAGCTGTTAATTGCAAACATGTTCATCTACGAGCTGATGTTCTCTCAATGGACATACTTATGATGGATTATTTGCATATAAAATGCTCTGTAATAAAGCTAAATTGATTTTGAAAAATGTAAGAGAAGCCAGCTTCACCCATTTCCAGCCAAATAAGAACGAGCGCTGCTTGAGCCAACAATATTTTAAACATGTTCACCCAATGATTTGATGTAGAACAGCATATAGAGTTAAGTGCATAGGCATTGCACAATTACTGCGATCTACAATAATTCTATTATAAAAAAAATGTTATTTATGGTACGCTTGTCAAACGTTTTCACATTTTGTATTGGATATACAATATTAACATATATGAATTTGGATCATTCGAAAACATACAACTATTTCAAAAGGTGCTCTGGTCTCCAATTTGTATGAATTCTGTAAGGGGTTTACAGAATATATATCAAACAATATAGATTTATGCTACATAGACGAGTGTTTCGTATGCAAACGTATGCACTTAAATGTGTAACATCAAATTGACCAAGTACTGCCACACCATCCAGAATAAAGATCATTTATAAGACCGTCTGCACTGCAACAAAAAAAAAGAACGAATGATTTTCTTCATCTTAGTATATAGTCTTCATTTGCAGTACAAGTATACAGACACCCTTAAGACAAAACCCATTTACATGAGCAAAAACTGTGTAACAAGAGTATAGACCTTAAAACAAAAACAACTTGCCAATGGGGTATGGAGACAATTTCTCAGGAATAAATCAATAGGAATGAATAATTTTAAGTAAGCAAGTGTGTGTTTAAAAAACCACTGCCAATGGGGCAAGAAAAATAAAGTAAGTTTTAATAAATATGCAAGAAAAATTTGCACAAATAAGAAGAGAAAAATACAGATTTATACAATTGTTGTTCGCAGTAAGTTCAAAGGGAATCAAGAAGTGTACACACATCCCAAATGGATTTATACTCCAAAACAAATTCACAAGAGTCTGTCCGTCTACACACAACTACACACTAGGGTTGGCCGATCTAGAAAAAATTCAAATCACCATATTTTTCTGGATAGATCAAGATTCATGATTTATCCCGGCTCTTCTTCTTCGTTGGTTTTAAGACTTTTTGCAAATTACAGAGCTCCAAGACAGCCAAAATATGTGCCCAAATACAAATATACTCTTTACCATTTTTATTTTGAAGAATATTTTAATCAAGTTAATATTTATTGCTCAGAGTAAAGCTGTGGAATGGCAGTGGAGTGCGTCTGGGTATTTCGTAAATGGATCTACGACTTTGAGCAGTCTTTTAAAGCCCTCATTTTCCACAGTCTTAATGGGAATCATGTCTTTGGCCAGGTAAAATGCAATCAGGTCAGTAACATCTTTCCAGCGCTTGCTTGTTCTGAAACACGGAGTTCCTTTCTCAAATGTTTCTTTCGTTAAAGTCGTTTGTCGTACCTGATTTACTCGCGTGGGATCCCTTTATAATTTGACTGTCGGCATACTCTTTCGGGTGCTTTCTTTTGAGGCGGTTAAAAAGATTTGTTGTGTTGCCATCCGACGTTATTTGGGCCGTGTCAGTTGGGGAAAACCCAAACAATTTCAATATAACTGATGTAGAATTTTTTTTTAGGGACAAACTCCTCCATGTTTCCCTCCATCGTCACTGACCGCGTCACTTAATCTTACTGAATTCACAAGCAATGTATACGAGCTTGTTAACTTGGCGCAATCCATCACAAGAATGTTGATGAATTCAATAGAACAGCAACGGATATAACATGTCTTGCACTATATAGGACGATGTAAAGTATATCGTGCAGTCATTTTAATCATTTGCGATCAAATATCATCATATCGCACACCCCTACTACACACAGCCACAGAGTGCTTTAAACACTGAACATTTACATTTGGGGAAAAACAACTGTGTAACAAGAGGGGAGATCTTAATACAAGAAAGAAACCTTTCGTGACTCTGCATAACAAAATGTTTTATGGGTCGAAAACTTATTAAGCTTTCCGTTAAGGTTTGTTTGGAAATTTTTGGTCTAAATACCACTATTTAAATTTCCCGTGAGCCAGAAATTGCGATTGTTTTTACTTCCTTACTTTAACGCACTTCCGAGTGAAAAAGAATTTCTAATGAGAAAAATAATTGCTTTCGTTTTTGCGATTTGATTGGATGTTTGGAAACAACCTTTGCATTTTGAAATGGAAGAGGCAGCAGACTGACGTTTAAGGGGAGGAGTTAACGGATGCCCCGCCCAAGCCGTCTAACACACGTCATTAAGATGGACAGTCATTACTGGAAGGAAGTGCATTTTCTGATTTCAACTGAAGATTATGAGTGAACATGAATTTTAAAAACAGAACGACTCACATTGATCAACTATTTACAATAAACACTGCAAAAAATATGCATTGTGATTTCACTGGGACTTTAATATTGTATGGCCTTAAAAGTTGTTCATCAGAGGCGCTGTATATGAAGACCAATATGAACTGATGGAAAGTGTTCAAAGTCAGCCTATCAAACAGATGTAGAATCATACAAACCAGCGAATGGGCTTCGGCGTTCCGGTTGATATTTGCATCCATTTGGAAGTGTTTTCCGCTCCGCTTCACTTGTCAGGACTTGAGGTACAGTATGGAACGCCTTTCCATTTCAAGGTTTTGTGATGCTGAACGCATGACTGGAAGACGGTGATATTGCATTTTGTGACAACAACACAGTCCTGTCCCTCTGGCGTGAGATTTGTGCTGAAGGATAAGATGCCGATTGAGCGACTGCTGTACGTGAAAGGTTGCTACTAAACATGTTGGCCTTACATCATCACATCTGTACAAAGTATCCGACGCTGAATCACTCCAATAAATTCAGGGTCATGCGTATCCTTAGATGATAACCGCTATGCAGTCATCCGAGGATGCAAACAACGAAGAAACGCATTCCCAAAGAGAGGTCAAGAAATAAAGCTGCATTCCTTATAATTAATGACAGAAGAGTGAAGATGAAATATTATGAACACCTACTTTTAATCCAACACCTCTTTCAGAGATTTATCAGTTCTCACAATATTTGGAAATCTTCTCTTTAAATCGTGAATTATCTATGGGACCGTATTTTAACTGTTGGTTTGTCGAGCTGAATACCAATAAGGTTTTGTGTATCCTTTTCTAAATGGAGATGAAGCCGCATTCACTACCCATTTGATGTTTTTCAGAGTATTTAACGCTTACTCTTTAAAAGAAGAAAATGCAGAACTTGATTTGATCGATTGAGAATTGATTGGAGCGTTCTGAGTTACTACACAACAACCGAACATCCTTTAACACTTTTTACAAACTAGCCATTGATAAGAAGGTTTCTTAAAGGGCAAACCGAAGATTAGGGAAATGACCTGACATCCCGAAAAACTAATAATGAAATATCTGATTTGTGCCAAAAACTGCATCTCCTATAAGCAGGAGTAAGGTGTGATAGGTCTCACTAAACCAGTTAGGAAGGACTAGGCATAATAAATAAGGTAATATTTGGCTTTCTCGTGGTTTGGTCCAATGCTGACATTTCGTGACATTTAACTTCTCCCATGAGATTGTGCAGAAAATGGACAATATCCGGCTGACCAATATCAACACATCCATTGGTATTTTTTAACCTTAGAAAACACCGGGGGATTTGCGATCTACATTGCACAAATAAGCAAGGCTCAATTACCACTAATGGGATTTCAGACTGATGGGCCAACGTTTTTCTGCTCAAATCATTCCTTTACTGATTCATTTAATTGTCGTGATTTTAAAGATGTCATTATGTCGGCATTCTGTTCATTTTCAATTTGTATTTAAAATGTTTTTTTCATGTCTGAAGGTCTGAAAACCTCAATTAAAAAACAAGCATGTTCATTTTAAAAAGTAACTTTAAGAGCTAAGTACTGCACAGTAGAAATAATAAAACTGATTGTACTCAAATTCAAGATGAACAAATTATAATCTAATTAAAATAATCAAAAGATAGTTCAGAGTACTTTAGGTTCATACAGCAGATTAAACACACTAATAAACTCAATGGTTTCAAACAGGTAAGAGAGGCACCAGCAGCCCATTAAAACACTAAATCAAAAATCAGCGCTCTTTTGTAGACGCAAATACATCTGTTTATGAAATGAGATTTTTTCAGCATGTCCTGCACTTTTCACTGCTGCCGGGGCATTTTCAAATGAACCTGTTAAAAATGACATTGTTTTTTATAATGAAGACCTGGACTTGAATAAACACGTTTGATTGATCTGTGCAAATCTGAACCAAAAAAAATCAAACACTCGCAATGTAATTGCAAGTTGATTAAAACTTTGTTGCATCTCAGGGTGACATTGCTCATTTTTATATAGTTTGAATATGACCATGTACGTGTTTAATGGTTTGGAATGTTAATGTATGATTTAGATGATATATTATACTGTCCAAATCAAAAGCAAATAGACGTCATTTGCAATCTTAAGATGAATTTAATTTTCATAATAGCTCAACAAGTATGAAATCTAAACACTGTGCATTTTGCTTATTTAGAGTTTTGTGTTTATGTGTGCGCGAGTGACCGAGCGAGAGAGAGAGACATGTTTAAGTTATCATCAAATCAAATGTATGTGTTTGTCATCACAGTATGGTCGTTCGAGGGCTTACAAACGTATGATGGTACATGAGCAACACGCTCTTTGCGTGTCCGTGTGTGTTCACAGCCCAACAGGTTTAATGATCGAACTGTCCATATGACTCATAATTCTCAATGATAATATTTATTCAGCGAGGTGAGACTAGCGTCTGTACATCAGGGTCATTCAAGTTCTAATCACACTGTCCTTTAAAGGTGTGAAAACTGCACCGGACTCTTCTACTCGACTCATTTGAATGACACTTGAGTTGCTGAGCAACAAATAAGGATTTCACCTCGAATAACCGCAGATGTTGTCTCCGGGTCCAGAAAATAAAATAAAACATGGCGTTTCAGACTGTGCATAGGATTATGTTGCTTAAACGTTAACGCTGAATAAAAGTGATTCCTATTGATGAAAACACTGATAGGAAACATGACTTACAAAACTTCACATTCATTTATCCGAGTGTTTCTTTTTCACGAATGTCTACCGTGTGTGTCACTCAGGGGCATATTCCTCTGATCATGGAGATGGTGGTCTAGTGGGTTAAACCACTGAACTGGTAATCAAAAGGTTGCTGGTTGGATCCCAGCAGCCACCACCAGTGTGTCCTTCAGCAAGACACTTTACTCCATGTTGCTCCAGGGGGATTGTCCCTGTAATAAGTGCACTGTAAGTCGCTTTGGATAAAATCGTCTGCCAAATGACTAAATGTAAATGTAAATGATCACCTCTAAACGCTGGGGTAAATGGTTTGGGTAAGATTTTAAATCATGTGAATCAAATACACTTTTGTTACACACTGGTCACCTTCTGAAGTCTGTTATTTTACAAATTGAAAACACTTGCATGTAATATAATGAATTATAAAACAGTCAGTTCTGGTCCTTGATTCTGATTGGCTGAGCGGAGTTCTAAGCTGTTATAAAATACCCCGATATATAGAGGCTGACCGCACCACATAATCTTAATTTAATTTAATTTACTTTATTTTATGAAACCTTGCTAAGCATATTTAGTAACCATTTTATAAAAGCAATAAGCCCTGCGAAGCCGTGGGTTACAGTGAATTTATATCAGCTACAGGGTTTTAGGTACTCCGCTTCATGTCGTGCCACCACGCCCTTATCTGTTATAAAATGCACTCTAACCCACTGCTACACGGGCTTATTGGTTAAGTATTTGAATCATTTAGAACAGGGGTCTTCATCCGGGGGTCTGCGGCCCATAGGGGGTACGCTGTGGAACTGTAAGTGGTCCGCTAATTACGGTTTACTCACATGCACCTATTTGTTAAAAATGTAAAGCATGGGTGCAGATATATTATAACCAATGTTCTCTTTAAAGGGATAGTTCATCCAAAAACTCCAATTTGCCATTTGTTTACTCACCCTCAGGCAATCTGAGATGTAGGTGACATATTTTCTAGAGTAGAACCATTAAGAAGATTGTTTGGTAAATCCGCAGCCCTCTCTGCTTCATATAATGGGAGTCTATGGGGTCCACCTGTCTAAGAGTTCATAAAGCACATCATTCCAAAAAACAGCTCCTGGCGACATTCGTGAAGTGACTCTCTCGATATTTTCATAAATTTGAACAACAGTTGTACTAATATTAGCCATACTGTGTAGCCACAACACTCCCTTTCTCCAGGTGGCACTAAACGTACCAGACACTGGTACGGCATCCGCCACCAAATACTAAAAGAAGAAGATTGGGATAGTGTGCAGAGGCTGTACATTATGGCTCATATTATTAAAAGTCACGTTCAGTTTTATGAAAATATCAAACGATTCGCTTCACGAAACGTCAACATGTTGCCAGGAGCCGCTTTTTGGAATTATGTGCTTTAGGAACTATTATAACAGCGGACCCCATATACCACATATACCACATACATCGCAGATGGCCTGAGGGTGAGTAAATAAACAGAAAATTTGAGTTTTTGTCTGAACTATCCCTTTAAGCCGCACACGTGTGCGGCCGCGTGGACTCATTCAAGCTCCCGTGTCACTGCAGACAAAAACATTCATTCAGGCAGCTGAGGCAAGAAATGGAAGAAACCTTACATGTGCTTCATAAAAAGCAGTGGTGTTAGAATCAGTGTATTCTTTGTCTCCCTTCCGATAAAAGTATGGATGAAAGGAGTTGCGTGCAAATAGTGCATTCTCATATGTTTCTGAACTTCTGTTCAAATATGTTTAAGCTGTAAAGCGCTAATTTGACGGCCAAATGACACCACACCGCTTCTGCATTGTAAACTCTGACAGAACAATCGTACGTGTTTAAAATCAATAAAAAGGTTCACCGTGTAGTACTGATGATGCTCATCAAACTTGTTGCCCCGAAAATAACGCGGACTCTCCTTAATCGGATATGATGCTCTGCAGAAAAAACAGGTGTTTATTTTCGTGTAACATATAATGTTCTGATAATGTAACATTATCAGAATTGATAAAATAGCGGTGTGTTCTGTTTCTATTTAAATAGCTTCCTTTTATTCAATTCAATTCAAGTTTATTTATATAGCGCTTTTCACAATGTCCATTGTTCCAAAGCAGCTTTACTGGGGCAAACAGGAAAAACAGAAAAGGTAAAAAACAGCACAGTGCATTGTGTTTATAGAACGAGCAAGATCATTCTAATAAATAAATATAATTAATGAATAAATAAATAAATGCAGTCTCTTCCGGTGAGCAGGAAAAGTTGACACGTTTAGTATATGGGGTCCCTGCTCCATTCATCTCTCATGTAAGGGGTCATTGCCCCGAAAAACGTTGAAGACCCTTGATTTAGAACATTCAGAAATACGCTGTGGGCAAATTCACACACTTTTAAATGACACATCTCTGATTCTCGATGATTGTGCCAAACACAAACTGATTTTTTTTCAGTGACACAATCTCACAGCAATCCATATTTTACGAGGTTGCTAATTTGAATAAATTTGGACCATCTCATATGACGGGGTGAGATTTGTTTTTCTTATATTATGTATAAAAAACCCACCATGATGAATGCTGTCTGGAGTGAATGGCATCATGACCACTCGAGCAGGCCAAGCAAGCTACTTTCTTCTACTCAAATAATAAATACATGTCATCTCAAATCAATATTTCTGTATAGAAAAATCAAAGTCAATAAATAGTCAAGATGGTCATTAATCACAAAGACTGTCTGGGGTTTACACATTTAATGAAGCCCACTGACCTACAGTAATCTTGAATGTCATAACAGACTTTTTCGGGCATAAAAGCAATTTTCAAGCTTCAGACAGCCCACCACCTCTACGTCTCTGAGCTCAGTCAGTGGAGCCCACCTGCTGTGATAGGCGATAGGCAACACACCTCACCAAAGTATATTTACTAAAAGCAGGTCAAGCCATTTACACCACTAGATGCTGCAAAGCAGCCTGATGTGTCACATACATCAGTCCAGTGGATGTTTATATGGTTATAAAATATACTTTGGTCAAACATCCAATGAATAAATCACTTTGAGATTGCTGAATTTAATGAGTAAATTCTGCAAAATTGTGAGATTGTCGCACATTTTCCTCATAATTTGGCTGAAGATGCACCATGTGATGTCATCCCATCGCGTATTCTGTCAAAACCTGCTCCAAAACTCAAGCAGCGACACTATAGAAGAGATATAGTAGAGTATGTAATGCTTCAAATTTGCTAACAACATCCATTGCCGTTATTTAAAAAAAAACTAGTCTCGGGTCTCTTATTCTTCATTGCGCTGAAGCCGTTAGCATTTTTTGGCTTAATGTGGCAGAAACTAGTGGCTTTTAGTAAATTCACCGATGTTTGTATCACGTTCTTAAACAACACACCTGGAAACAACATAAAGCATCTGATCTATGAAGAAAGCCGTCAGGTTTATTTCGGTATAATAGCACCACTGCAAAATTAATTGGCCGCAGGAATAACAAAAATCTATGCAAAATCCTGTGGGGACTGATTTAATTTAAAGCATCTTACAAAACACTTACTGTATAACAGTCCAATGTCACTAAAGCGATCACACCTTAGAGGACTCCAACCAACAACCATTCAAGTTATCACATCATAAATTCATAAATGCATTGTGTTTTTGCACCACAATAACTGCAACCTGTCAATCATTTCTGCCACAAAAATACAACATAAATGTATAACACACATCAACATGGGCTGCAGACATCCACACCTGCACACCCTGTGTAATGGAAAAGAGGAGAAAGAACGGCAAAATACTTCATCACAATGCCAATTCCCAGACACGCAGAACATCAAACTGAAAAGGTTATACCCCTTTCATCTCTGATACATTTTGCAAGCTTGCCGTTTGCCGCTACACCTCTAATAAGCTTTGGGTATTGGTGTGATTCATTGTAGATTTCATCGCCCTTATGTTTTTATCCTTTTCTCCCGTAAATCGATGCTTGGGAGAATCGGTCACAGGCTGACCCGCAGTGGCCGAACGTCTACTCAGTTTCGCTCTCTTTGGAGGACGCGACCTTTAAATTAAGAGACAATGTCCATGTAGGTCTGCTCTGAAAATCAATAAAGGCCAGAGTCAAATAAATAACTTGGGAAATACTGTATATATCTCAATCAAAGCAGTGTTTTATACGCTAACGTGTTTAGAATTAAATTATGAACCTTCGGGTTGAAAGCAGAAGCGAGTTTCTGTGGGATGTAGGTATGGCCTTCAGTAATGTAGTTATGAAACATTTCTCCATTTAAGGAAAATAAAAACAACTTAATAGAAGAACATCAAACTCAAAATATGTTTCTATTGTAGAAATCAAGAAATCACAACATTGTGTCAGCTGAACTGAAGATTATCTGACAGCTGTTTGATGGTTGAGGGTTTAGATGACTGATTTAGCATCACTTTGCAATCATTCTAAAGACCTCATGTTGGCAGATTTAGTTATTCAGGGATCAGTACGTTGCTGTCGTAGCATAAAATATAATCATGCTGTAATACCCAGAGGCCTGTATGCCATTTTGGGGGCCCTAAGCAAAGTAAAGACCTGAGGCCCTTACATGTTCCCTAGCATTTTTGTTTGAATTGCACAGCAGTACATGGAATAATGAGACATATATATATATATATATACATACAAATATAAACTGGATTTAATTTACGTTGAACCAGATAACAGCACAAAATTCTCTACCATTTGATATAAGAATAAACCTTCTAGGTTTAAGGAAAAAAAAGTGTTTTTTCTGCTTTTTGCTACTGTATAAGAAAGTAAAAGGTCCACGATTCTACCTTAATGCTTCTCTATTATAGCATTGTTTTGCTTTATTCATAAAATTAGTAGCTTTCTTAGCTTTCTTTTGTTTTTGAGCACAACTCTGATACGTGTGCTTCATTGCATATATTTGAGTGTCTAAAATCAAGCGTCAAATGATTTTACCGCTTGTAGCCAATAGGGGGGCCCCTAGCTGGCGGGGCCCTACACATTTGCATGGTGGTTAACAACGCTACTGGTAAAACCTAATCTTGCCCTGAGTCTTGATCAGCTCCCTTGTTCTCTAATGGGGAATCAGTAAATGGTGTACACAGGTCTGGGCCGATTAATAAATTGAACTAGATAGATTGTGCTGCCTGCCTGTCTAATAACGTTTGTTTATACATAACATTAAATAAGCGTTTGTGTTTTCAAAAGTTCTATCACGTTTCATGAAGTTAATTGAGTTGTGTTGTGCGATTTCGGTGAAACGTGTTTAAAACTTGTCCCTAGATCTCTGATGGGAATCGATGCTCCCTGGTTTAGCGGTGCATTGTGGGAATTTTTAGTGAACAAATGTTTCACTGCACTGGAAGGATTTTTCAAATGAGACAACCCTTAAAATGGCTCCTTGATAAGTGCCCTGACTACTGAACAAGAGAGCTGATCGAGACACACGGCTGTTCTCAAAAGCCCTTTGTGTGTTCGTTTCGATTTCAAAATAAAAGTCCTTCCATATTTTTATTTTTGTCATTCAGACATATTTTTCCCTGACGGAACAGAACGGTCCATTAGCACTGTCAGTATTCACAGCACACACCCGGGTGAGGTAATTGCAGTAAAGTGCACACCACTAAGCATGGCGGTCTGACGCGGGTTCAATTTGTCCACACAGACTTGTGGACCAGCAATACATTTCTTCAAAGACATGCTCAAGATCTGATTTTACAGATGAAAGACTCGGACCTTTAAGTCGTTAAAGTCTAAGAGATGTGACCTGGATTTTTAAGCAGTCACTTCAAGGATAAAAACGAATCAGATGATATGAGATCCAACCTCTAACAAGCATAACTGAGCAATTTTCTTTAAGCAGGTCTTTTAAAGGCAGTGCATAAAAATTGCCTTTGAAAAGAACGAGGAAGGCAAAGAACTTTGTGTCCTCATAAATCCTTTTTTAGGGGGAATTCGCATGGAATAAATTTCATTATAGTGTAGCTTATTTACATGCACTGAGATTGTTTTGAAGCCTGATGTATTTAAGGAATTACGCTCATCAGGTAATGCGGCAGATACAAACATAAGTGCAATATAATTCCTGTAGATGCAAGTTAGTGAAGAATCAAACAAAACACATTCCTCAGTTGATCTTTGTTCTTACACTTGGGTCAAATTTATTCCTCAGGCAAAATTCGCTAATGTTTGAGTCAGCATGATATGTCACTAAATATTTCCATCTGGCCTCTACATACCATGGCCTGATCTGACACTCATTACATAATGACTCAAGATGCCCTTGTCTTCCCAAAGAAATGTGAGTCAGATCATCAAGACAGCTGAAGTTGGAGGTTCTCTACCATCATGTGTTTGTTAGCAGGGGTAGATCAATACATGAGAAATGAAATTCAAATGCCATATTCTACACTGACATCAGTCTGACCTTCAGCAATACCTCATGCCACATGTGACTCATTCCAAGAATATAGACTTTATATATTGTATAAGTCGCACACAAATGCTTTTGCCGCAAAGGCAGATGTTTTAGACTTGACATCAAGAAGTATCCAAACACCGTGCCAAAATTACAAATCAAAACGTACCGTAAGATTTTTAAATGAAAAACTTTGTCAAATGAAAAAATGAACATAGTTCTGACCATCTAAAATAGTCAACTCGTGCAGTCAACATCAAATATCATTACAAACATCCCTGTGAGACATCAAACACAAAGAGAAACGACAATGTGCACGCTTTGCTGTTTACCATGTGATGCTTTGACAAATCCATCTCAGCAAATCACACCACGCAAGGTCAACCCAGTGTCCTCATCTTCAGATGGTGGTCAGTATCTACCCAGACGTTTACACATGAGAGACTCGCCCCATCTCTCCTGACGGAGGCAGCGCTAATTATTGCAGACATGCTCGACAGATCCTTTCTGTCAAAGTCCTGGAGCCTCAGGACATACAACCTAGACTCTGTGGAAAAGGACGAAGAGAAAACGGACGGAAGTGCACGTCAAACTTTCTTGGGGTTTATCCCTGTTTGACCTACTGTTGTGGACTGACGGGTTGAGTTATCGTGGGAATGCATGGGTGCAGGGGGTTTCGGATGGAACCTAAATTTAACTCAATATGTGTGAGTCTTAGAAGAGCAGCGTAGCCGGTAGCCCGTTTAAAAATTGCTACGCGTGTCGCATGCAACTGAATGCATGCATATTAGATCCACAAAAGAGACCTTCTGTGTTTTGACAGTTTAACTCGTGGGTGTATTATCAAACTCCCGACTCGTGACAGCTGTAAAAAAGGGCCACATGGGTTGCTTTTAAAATGGTGTTAATTGTCGTCGTACAGCGATCTTCAATAATGTGCCGAAAAATTTTGTCTCAAAGCCAAAATCGATCAATTCAACAAGTAAATGTGTCAGGGAGTGATTCCCTAATTCAACAGAGACAAATGAATAATGTAATTTGGGAGAAAAAGAGGAAAATGAAAGAACACTTGTTGTAAATTGTTTTGTGAATTACACTTCAATCAAAAAAAGTAGTTGTACTGCAATAAATAAAACATAAAAAGCCTTGCTTCCACGGGAGGAAGATAACAAAAATAGATAACAGAAAACGCAATGTTTTTCTTTTTGAAATAAAAAAGTAATGAAACCATTAGATTTTAATACCAAAAGTTTTGCGAAAAAATAAAAATTCCTTCTCGCCAAGTTAAAGATCAATACATAATGTTCCTTATTCATCAACAGAAAAGACTGAGATTTTAAAATGATGTTCACATTGACAATAAGAAATAAATGTTTGCACTTACATCAGCCGAACTGAACACTAAACTACAGAGATATTACAGCAAGATCAGCTCAAGAATATACTTAAGAAATGAAAAAATTATCTTGAATTTGCTTTGAACTACAAAGCGTGCAACTGATAACCGCAAAACAACCATTTATAACACGGCTCAATAGAATGCTTGTGTCTGATTGGCCAGTCGCGTCATTCCAGGGGTTGTTTTTATTTTCCAATAACAACCGCTCAAAACTAATAACACCCTGTTACCCGGATGCTGCAAATCATTTTGAGAAGGAAAGTTATTAGACAATAATTAATTATAAATGTTTCTTTTAATAACATTATATTTACACATGATTAAACCAATTTGCCTGTTCGTGTCGTTTGAACATCGTTTCTTACTTTAAAACTGTAAACGGCTTTTCCTTGCAGAAGTTCTGCATTCGGTAAAAATGAGCTAATAAAATTTTATGTCCAGTATTTTTTCTCATGTGGCAAGTAGACGTGTAATAAGCAGGATAATGTACAAGCAGCCGGCTGTTATCGCGAAATAAGCCCCTTCAGTGCGATACAAGACCCTCTACTTCACGTCCTGATCACACTGTCGGGGATTATCTCTGAGATAACAACCGGCTGCATGTACATTATTCCTTACATACCAAAACGATTCAAGCCGAAATTGATACAATAAATTGTGATTTGTTCAACAACATGCACGTTTTTACCATGACATATTTCTTCTACTGCGTCGTGGGGTGACCATGCTAGCACAAGCCATGATTATTTTGAAATACTGTATTGTATTCCTGATGGTTTGTACCATAGACTGTATAGAATATGGAAAGCATGACGCCGCTTCCTTCCATTGTAATGAATTGATCGTAAAACGACCGACGATGGGTCCTGACATTTTACGCAAAAACATCAGTTTGGAGCCAGGGCATGCGCAGAAGGACTCGTCAGTAGAGCGGAGTATGCGCAGTAGTGAGCGTCAAGTGCAGTGGGGTATCAAGGTCTTGCCCACATTCCATGATGACTCAATCGTAAACGGAGAAATCATGTTACCGCACCCCTTTTTTATAACATCTTGCCTATATCTAAACATCTATAACAATATAATTGATGATATGAATAATATTAATAGCATTAATATTTAGCATGTTAAGAGCATTTGATAATGAATCATGTTTTAATCTGAAAGAATATTTAGAATCAGCTCTAGTTTGAAGGGCGTGGAAAGGCTACGTGTTGGTTAAGAAGTACTTCTGCCCATGATAAATTCATCGCAGTCTTTACATTTTGATGTCAGTAGTTTTACATTTTAAAATAGGCCACTAGGACTTCGCTTTAGCACCAAAGCTGTAAACCTAGGGAAACACTGTACACCATTACACCAGCTTAGCAACTTCTACTGAAATGAACAAAAAAAGCTAACGGACACGTCAGCTCCCTCCAGGCATTATAAACAACCTTGGCTGTGACTTCCTCGCAAACAACACAAGCAGCGCAGCGGTATGCTATTCTCTCTCATATCCTGACCGACTTCAGTGGCAATATTACTGTCCAATCAATTATTTTTCTACTCTGTTGTTTTCCCTGCCATGCTAAGAACAGCTCCTTCGAGGCTTTTTAAGAGTTTTATAACAAATGATTTCAAATGTACCATAGAAAAGATTAGTGGTGGCATTCGGAGTTCCTCTTTGGAGAGGGTAAGAGTAGCTGCTCCGTGATCAGATTAGAGGAGATAAGAGAACCTCTTGAATTTTAATAACAGATCCCCTACATTTGGCAAAATGTAGACTATTCAAAATAGTGAAGAGCAAGAAATACTATGTTTCACGATGCGGTGCACTCAACTTGCTCCTTAATCCATTATTTGATTTTCAAAATAAATGCTTTTTAAGCACCTGCTTTTCTTTCATATCACACTGTTCCTAAAGAATGATTTCCCCGTAAAAATGTTCTTTTGTCTTTAAACAGCCACTGCAAAATCAGCCTCAGACACACCCACGGACCGCTCACGAACCATATACCCGCTGACTAATGGAAAGCCATTTCTCGATCTGGCAAGCTTTAATGTTATTGGCTGACTTTAGCAAATACAGGGAGTAAGGGCTGGAAACAAAATACTGGGTTGATAAAATGATGATACAGTAATTGCAGGTTTCACCAGACTGGGGACACCCACAACCTTTTCCCCATTTTGTTTGACACAAATAAACTACATAAGGCAAGAAAACTAGATATTAAACCAGCATCTTTTTTAGAGGCGTTCACGAGAACGAGACAAGACCAGATTTTTATACTTTTCAAAGAAGTCCTCAATGATGAAATATATACGGAAAAATTGACTCATATTCGCCATAAAAGCACAAAATGCAAAAAAATGTAGACATTATAAAATCAACAACTGTATGAAACAAATTAAAGTTATATTGTAATTAATTATGTTATGCAGTAATAAACAATATGTAAACGCTGTTTTGTCACAAACTCAACTGACAGGCAGTAATTGCACAAAATGAATGCTTTGTTTTCTTAACAGGCATAGCTTTTAGTAAATAACGGTATGATATAGCATAGTGCTGGTATTAGCAGAGTTGGCGATCATATAACATTGTCAATCCTCCTTCCTCCACATAGGTCATTCTATGCACATTTGTATATGTTTTTTCATTTGCAAATCTACATAATGGTACAGGATATCAGCTGCGACCTAACAACATTTAAAAAAACAAAAACTATTGGGGGAGAGTAAAATGTGGATCAGACCCTTTGTCGTTTATTGAACGATCTGTGCAAGACTATTATTCAGCTAACTATAGGTGCGTTTATGTGAAACATTGTAATCGGCCTATAATCTGAATAAAAACGATCCGTTTAAACACCTCAATCGAAATAAAAAGGGCCAAACCGATCAAAATTTCAATGGGATTGTAAGGGGTGGTTGATACCTTTTGTAATCCGCTTGACTGGACATGTAAACACTTGTTCGGTTATAATCCTGAAACCGGGAGTTCTGCACATCTGCAATGACGTCGAAACGACACAAGTACGTATGACGTATGATGCACAGGACACGTTGTTGAAGGACAAAACGATCAGGTTCGTATCTGTGGTACTGTCATTGTAAAATGATTATATGTTTCATCGTTTATGAAGTGGTGCTGCACTAAGTTTCCCAGGAGTCCTTGTTTCAGAAGCCCATCCACAGACGCCTTGTTTTCGGCGTGTGAACTAGTATTTCAACAGCTTGATAAATATAAGGAACACCCCACACAGAGAGTTTGTTCGTCTTTGAGCGGCACTCTGCAAACCGGCTGGTGTATGACATGAAAATAGCGCCTTCACGTGCTTTCAAAGCGCTCTCGCTGTAATTATGCCAAGCCCTGGTAAGTTTCTTCAGCGCGGCATGAAGTCGAACACTCGTCATCTCCCACTGATAGATTAAAGTGTGTTCTTACAAGAAACAAGCAATGGTGTGAGGATGGCGAGGATGCCTCCAAGCGATGCACAACCATTAAAAAGGTACGTTTCTTGCTCATCTCTTTCTCATACAATCCCCCAAGAGTCTGTCTAAATATTCACACTTTTGCTTGATTAACATTAAAATTTTTCCATTAAGCAGACGCTTTTATCCAAAGTGACATACATTGCTTTATCCTATACATGTTACATAGGTATTTGTAATCCCCTGGGATCGAACCCACAACCTTGTGTTGTTAACGCAATGCTCTTACCACTGAGCTACAGGAAAGATTAAAGGGATATTTCACTTCTGAATCAAATGTTCCCATATTTTACTCACCCTCAAGGTATCCTGAACATATATGATTTTCTTCTGGATGAAGAACGCAGTAGTTGCAATAATCCCAAGTATCATTTTACTTCCAAGCGGTAGAATGGGAGTGTATGGTAGTTGACTTTTTGAAGCGGTGAAAAGTGCCTCTATCGATCATAGAACGTCTCGACACGGCTCTGTGGTTTTAACATAGGTCTTCTGATAAGAATCCATGCGTTTGTTTAAAGTAAAAAAACACATTGACAGCGCTATTAACGTTACTGTCTTACTTCGCACGCACTGATGCTTGCTTGTGAAAGTTCCGGTGATGAACAAGCTTTTTTAGTTTTGAGCCAATAGGATGTCGCTCCTCTAAGCAGAAGCTTTTGTTACCGTCATTTGCCGAATAGCAAGCATCAGTGCAGAAAATCAGATTCACTTAGGATGCCTTGAGAGTGATTAAAACATGGGGATATTTTGATTCAGGGGTGAAATATCCCTTTTATCAAGCAACAGCGTGACTATGAAATATCCCTTTAAGGGAAACACTTTACATGAAAGTAGTACACATTAGAAATAACAGAACTCCACACAAGATCACGTTGCTCGCGATCCCATTTTTCAACCTTTAGTTAGTGTGTTATGTTGCTGTTAGAACATAAACAATACCTAAAAGGTTCAGTGCCAAGCGAGATATTGTCTTTAACAGAATTCGCTTTTCAAGGACTACAGAGACCGCCTGGATCTGACTACAGACCTCTACTTCCCGGGTACATGAAGTCACTATTCTGAGTGCTTTTAATAACCTCTGCCCAAAGGAATACGCAAAATAGTGGCTATAATGGATAAGCGGTTTGATGGGATTCGGTCCGTTGTCATTTCCCTCGCCATAGTAGAAAACAAACGTGATGTGCAACAAAGACTGACGCCTGGGTATGTACTAGCAGACCTCTGTTACACTTCCATCAATCCGCATGATTTTAACTGATGAAGTGAAGTTGACGCCATTGTTACTGTTTTTTGCTAAAAGCCAAAGCTTATGAGTTCACATACACTTAGAGAGGGACCGACCAATCACAAGCTTGGACTGGGTGGGACATCTCCCCTCACACACTTTCAGCGGAGAACCAATGATGACAGACCTGGTCAGCTTTACCAATCAGAGCGTTTCAGAAGGCTGGACTTTGAAGAAACTGGTAGAAATCCAGTCGTTTTGTGAGAATATAGACAGCAGTGGAAGATAGACTTGAAATTTGTGAAACATAAAGTTTTTTTTGAAACTAGAAACATGAACATCCATTGTTAAACACCCAAAAAACACAATAAAAGCCTCTAAAACAGTCAAAGACTGGTCCTTTAATGTGCACATGTCACAAAATAATTTTGACAGAAACCCCAGGACATGTAAACACCAGATCGGATTACACATCAACTTGTAAACGGTCCAAAGATTTTTTTAATAAGAATGATTGTAATCGGAATGACTAAACGTGTGGATGTAAACGTGATTTATGACGTTGAATATAAGTGTAAGGATTTGTTTTATGCATAACCCCAGGCTTGATCATTTAACACAACCATCTGGCAAGTAAATTGTTACTCATAAAAACCTTTTTATTGCAAAGCATAAAATGAAATCTATTGAATTTTATCACTCTTTAGAGTTTACAACGATGTTTAATATTATTGCATAATCCTCCGCCATTGTGCAGGAAAGAGGTCTTTTATTGTGTCTCACAAAACAAGGTTGAGAAATAAGGGTCTGATCAAATACAGCTGTCGCTATAGTAACATGATGGTTGATTTTTTTATATTACAATAACACAATTTGTTTAATTAAAGCACTGGACAAGAACAAAGTTAGACCGTCATCCATTAATGTGATTAATGACAACATTTACAGAGACAAATATAGCATCAAACCCTCAGAGCGAGTGTGTCTATCTTTATTTTCACAGACCTTTGATCTCACGAAAACATTTCCTAACCATCAAATGTATAAAAATCTCCATCCTAATATGTAACACTTTCTTTACAAAAATCTTTTGTATGGCCTTAAAATGAATCACTATGTGAAAACCTCAGTAGGTCCAGATTTTTGATCTGCGTGTAAAATTTGACTTTTGTCCAGATGTTCACCACGCTACATCAGCTAATTGCTTTGTGAAAACATTTGTGAATCCATCATGATGAGGTCAGTCACATCACTCTAGATTAACGTGTTGAAATGAGATCAGTGGTTTCAGCGCAGTAATAATCAGTGGTTTGACAGATGAACTCATCTGTCTACAAGAGAATGAAACAGGTCACATTCACACATATAAACCCATCACGCTCGAAGATCTCAAAACTCCGGACTTTTGAGAACGCCTAGATCAGGGTTCCTCAAATCTTACCCTGGAGGTCCGGAGCACTGCACAGTTTTTTTCCAGCCCTGATCAAACACACCTGAGCAAGCTAATCAAGGTGTTCAGGATCACTAAAAAAAACACAGATAGGCAAGTTTGATCGGGGTTGGAGCTAAACTCTCCAGTAGTTCGGACCTCCGGGGTAAGATTTGAGGAACCCTGACCTAGAATAACTTAATCCACCAAAGGGGTCGAGCTTTCTCGTACGTAGCACCTAAAGCCTTCCCCATACTATTTGAGGGTCAGACACACTCCCCAATTTAAATCTAGATTAAAGACACATCTTCTCAGGCAAGCATTCACTTGATGCAGAATATGTTAAATAAAGCACCGGCAGACTGCATTTATTACATCGTATTTACTGGAATGATCTTGCTTGGTCTATAAACACAGTGCACTGTGCTGTGTTTGACCCTTTTTGTGTTTTTCTTATTTTTTCTCCTATAAAGCAGCTTTGGAACAATGCACATTGTGAAAAGCGCAATATAAATAAAATGTCATTTATTTATTATTTATTTATCTAATAAGTGCTTTTAGGTATTGAATGTGATATTTAAAGTGATAGTTTCCTCAAACCGAAAACACTGTCATCATCTAATCAACCTCTCTTCATTTTAAACAGGCCGAATTTAGCAAATACAGGGAGTAAATAATGACACAATTTAGATTTTTGGGTGAACTGTCACTTTAAAGCTGCAATTCATCACCTTTTTGAGAGGGTTACAAATAAACAAAAACAACTGAGCTAAAACTAAGTACTGCATTCACGATAAAACCACCCCCCCAAAAATAAATACATATATATCTACTATATATGAACCTATTTATATAGAAATGGTTTATGAATCCCGTCAAGTTCATTATTTTGTATTTCTTTATTTATATACAAACATCTCTACAAATTTGACACATGTGTTTGTTTCCATTAAAAGATTTTTTCAAACATCTTTACTTGTTATTGACCCATAGCAGTCCACATCCCACTTCACGCCACGACACCCCTAAAAATATTATTTGACTGATGTGTTTGTCAGACAGCAGCATTTTTCCATGACTCATAAGAACAACTGTTACCACTTCAATGCCAAACTGCTTCCACTTCCACCCCGGCACAATCTCGCTTTGATTGTAAATGAATGCATTTATATAAAAGGACGACTGTTCTCGGAATTTGTTTCCAGAAGTCACTGCGCGCAAACCTGCCATCAATTCCCACCAGAAGGGACATGGATAAGAAGACGCATGGGTCGGACTGATTGTGGCATACAGAGCTGGAACGCGCTATTCAAAGAACACTTGCTTTAAGATACTCGGAGAGGACTTGCTGCGTAGGCCACATAAATCTACCATTGACATCCACAGGGAAAGTCATTACTCAACACTGTCACTACACAGGGCCTGCACCAGTCACACACAAGCCCTGCACCACCGTGGAAATGAACCCTCGCCTGTCGCTCTGTTGTGCTTTATGTGGCCTGCTTTAGTCGCTGAGCCTCATTCGTCTAATGGAGGCAATGAAAATTGTTGGGGGAGGCAAATTGATGTGGTCCATTTAAGACCTCGATTCAAGCCAGCGGCGTTGCTTTTAATAAATAGAGGAGTATTGATACAGTATATTTCTGTCTCCTTGTACCAGACGACGGCAGAAGATTCCGGTTATTGGTTTGTTTTTTTCCTGCTCTGATGAATGTTAGGGGGTGCTAACTTAATATCTATAAATGTGGACTGATATTGGATTAGGAATAATTTAAATAATTCAGTTTGAAACGAATCAAAGCTTAATTTCAGAATTGATTGAAATATGTTTGTTCATATATGGACATGAATGTTGTTACTTTAAAGTCATGCCACAAATACAAACACAGAAATATTCAGAGCTCAGATAGAAAATAGTGCAACTGAAACTATTTTACCATTTTAACTGTCCATGGAGACTTATGAAAAAAAGTTAATAATTATTGAACTTTCTGCACCTTACGCATCTCAATAGAACTCAATAGAACCCATTATAGTTTTGTTTAGTAAATTTTTGTTTAGAAAAAATATATATATATATTGACCTAAACATTTTTGGAAAAACTTGAAATGTTGTTTCAAAAATAAACTGAAGTAAGTTTAAAGTAGTACAATTATAATAATAAACTAAAACTAAAATAAAACTGAACTAAAAATGAATTAATTGTATAAAGCAACATATCAAATCAACAAATAAATCATAAGATGACAAAAGCACATACCAAAATGGCTAAAACTTTAACTAAAATTAACATAACAACAAAAATCTAAAAATAAAAGCTAATTGAAAATATAATAAAACTAAAATCTAAACTATAATATCGCACATTGCAAAACACAACAAACCCATAAGGAACCAGTCATTTGTTGTGCCATGTCACTCATCTAGTGTTAACAAGGTGTTACATTCGTTTCATGAATAGCAAAACTGAATAATAAATGACATTAAAAAACAAAGCTGTTGACTTCATATACAGTAATGAAAATACAGTACCTTTCCCAAATATCTTGTTTAAGGGAAATATCCATATTGACAGTTCTATTAACGTTAATGTCTAGTTTCCGTTATCTACATGCGCGTGAATCTGAGGCTTGTTTTCCGGTAAATAATGCAAGCGTGTCATAATATCTGTTAACAAACGCTGCATTTTTCGTTTTGTTCCAAAAGGACACGTCAAAATCTGTGCAGGAGCATTCGTCACTGTCATTTTCTGAAAAAACAAGCCTCAGGTTCACAAGCAGTTGTGGGATAACAGAAGAAGGACATTATCTTTAACAGTGCTATCAAATCAATATAGATATTTTCTCTTAAACAAAACGCATCTATTCACTTCACAAGACCAAGACCACGGATCTGTGTGGAGCAGTTCTATGATCAATGGATGCACTTTTTGGAGCTTCAAAAAATTGCCCCCCATTCTACTGCTTGGAAGAAAAAGGATACGTGTTATTATTACTCCGACTGCTTTATTCTTCAAGAAGAAAGTCATATTCAGTCAGGATGGTGCCTTGAGGGGGGAGTAAAATGTGGGGATATTTTGTTTCTTGGCTGAAATATCCCTTTAACCTTGGAGCTCAAGCTAGATATGTCTTGGAGTTTTTACATTATTGTTAAAATTCTATTACTCTATGGGGAAATTATATGTAATATGAATTAAAAACTCCATAATTGGCTTCTCTGTGGATGTGCATCACTCTGGTGCGTGCAACAATCCTTCAATAATCCTACATCCAGTAACAAAACAATGCAGAAGAAATAATGTGTGAACACTGACAGCAGGTGTACCAATGGTTGAACACACTGACTTCATATCCTTGAATACTGAAAATCACAGAAAAGCCATATCCCATATGTCTGATTATGTGATTATCTTACATTTACATTTAGTCATTTGGCAGACGCTTTTATCCAAAGCGACTTACAGTGCACTTCTTACAGGGACAATCCCCCTGGAGCAACATGGAGTAAAGTGTCTTGCTCAAGGACACACTGGTGGTGGCTGCTGGGATCCAACCAGCAACCTTTTGATTACCAGTCCAGTGGTTTAACCCACTAGACCACCATCTTCACCCACTAGACCACCATCTTCACCCACTAGACCACCATCTCATCCTTCATCCATGCCAATGACTAACACCCTGACGTCATACACTGCATCACAGCTGCAGTACAAATGATATCGGACAGTTCTAAACATTTCCATTTCATTTCAATTCTTTGACTACTGGGGAAAGGCTCTCTGAATCACAAATGTAACTATAAAGGTAATATAAATTCACTTCAGCTAAACGCTACACTGTCTTTCGCGCTGTTCAACCGGTCTGTACAAATAAAACGGATTGGCTTATGCACCTGTCAATCTAAAAGTACATTTCTTTCGTTTGTTCCATAGAAGCTATAAAGGCGGGGCACGTTTTGCTCGTAAACGCCAAACAATCGATCTTGATTGGATAAACTTCTTTGTAAGCTGAGTCTGACTGTCACTGGTTTCAAACCAAACTCGACTGAGGCGTTTTGCGCAAGAATATTTCATACAAAGTCGATGAAAAGACGGCGGTGCGATTGCCGCGAATCGGCGGGGGGTTTGAAGCGTTCTTCCGCGCCGCAAGTTGAACATTTTCAACTCGAGCTATCAATTAAAGAGTAATAAAGAGAGTGGAACAAGATTACTCGCGTTTGGTGTGAACACCGTTTAACACTGGTCTTACACCAAACACGAATTAAGCGTTTTACATGCTAAGTCAATTCGAAGACGCGTATCGAATTCTCGACAAGCGCTGCGAATGACGCGCGTGTAAATCTCGTCTTCCGCAAAGGTGAAAATTTCAGTCAGATCGCGTCACTCACGCGAATATAACGAACCTTTCCCGCGAGTCATACAGAGCGTTGACCGCGTTTGTTTTCGACTGGTGTGAACCCAGCAGAAGACTGTAAAAGAACACTCAAGAGTGGACAGCTGTCGCAAATGTTTAGGTACATAAGAAGAACAAAAAATTAAAAGAGGAGAACATGCATTAATTTGATAATATATTTAGGCAGGCATGGTTTTGCTGCTCATGAGAGTTTTATACAGTTTTTTCTTTCAAAAGAGCACGTGCTTCATTCGTTTGAATGCCTATTTTGCTTCTCTATAGTGCATGTCGTGTGTATTGACATACAGCACTAAGAATATGTTTATCTCCATATGTCTTTTCTGAGGAGGATCAAAATGACCCTTTAAAAGAAAAAATCTTTCATTTTAGCCAGATGAGCTTTCTTCCTTCAGAAAGCAAGACTAGCTTGTGGCTTATATCAGTGGTGACAGGCTCTTGTTGCATGAGCAGCAAAGTGTGAAAGAGAAGCAGAGGCTAGTACACTGTATCAAAAACAGACCAAAAATCTGAGCGCTGCGTTCAAAATATCAGAGAGCAATACATTCACACTCACAAGAGATCATCACAAAAGTTAAAGAGTCCAAACCACTGAAAAGGCAATACATTTCTTCATACAATGTCATTTCCATTTTGTTCTTTGTATTACGCAGCCACCGTGTTTCACAGCTCGATTTCTTAATTGAAGGAAATGAATAGAAAGTCAAGTTCAAATTTGGCTTTCATTTGGTCTGACTGAAGTTGTCATGGCAACCCTTCCCATCATTTAGTTGCTTGGGTTTCTTTGACCATTAAGACCTGTGGTTTGTTCTGGTCGACGTGTTTTTTAAAGGATCAAGTCAGTTTTGGGTTCAAGTTTTAATGGTTAAGACATGAAAATACTGCATGCGGTTTACTTTTGCAACATCTTACTTGACCCTTATTCAAAAAATATAAGCTTATAATAATAATGATTTATAAGTTTAGCTCTCAGGTAGGAGTAAGTCAGCCCACATAATATACGACCTGCAATTTTATGTTTCAAACAGAGATGAGGATAAAAAGTCAACGGTTTCAGATCGCAGCTTTAACTATGCCAACACACTACAGTAGTGGTTCTCAAACTGGGGGCCCAAAGATGGATCCAGGGGCGTTTATTTTCCATTTTATCAAACATTTTATGCAATCAAACATCAAAAATAAGCCAGGCAACCAAAGAATTGATGTTCCAGCATTGCATAACTGAATATGTTTTTGGTTTAAATAAAATTCTATGTTTAAGATTATAAGTCTTTATTTGGGGGACCACAAAGCGTTGCACCCTACACAATGGGGGCCTTACAACGAAAAAGTTTGAAAACTACTGCACTAGAGAACAAATATTAGTTTCTGTGATAAACAAAGCATTGAAACATTCATTCTACTTTGTACACACTTGGACGCGGTCACATTTGATGTCGGTTCCAAGCTGCTTTGTTTTCAGGCATTTGCTCTGCAACTGTATTAATAATAAACCAGCAGCATCCCCAATGGGAAACAATCTCAACAGAAAAAATGTCTTTGTGCCGCCCCTACAAACCATTGTTTTCATCTTTATTCATTTCCAGGCTCTTTATGAACCTTCTCTTCACAAGGTTGCGCTTCTTATAATTTATATTATTTTTGTAATCTCACTCTTTATGTTCCTGACGGAGGTGTTTCACATGCTCTTCATTTAATCTCATTAATGTTTATGAAAACGGTTCTATCTGCTGTCGAAAATCCACCAGTGGCCTCTGTCATTGTATTACTGAGAATATCACCATAAGTTTTACATAACCATGAGCAGAACTTGATTGACAGCAGCCCTTCAGCTTTTGTGAGGTTATGTTTAAGCATCAGTTTTCATCTCTGCCTTACAGGAAAGTCATATTGGCGTCGTTTCCAGTTATTCGTTTATCAGCTGTTGGAAATTAAGATCATCACTCTTGTGTGATGGACCGCTGGATAAAGGTACGAGGCATTTTTCCTAAACTTTGCATATTTCTGTTATCTGTTTTCTTCACGGTGTGATGTCCAGCAAATCAGATGTGTCCTTTAACAGTGCTATTGCTTCAGTGCTTGACAACACAACCAATGGGAAATCTTTTATTTCACTCATCGAGTGCCAGCATAAGAGCCCATTTTGAATAAGTACCTGACACATGTTGTCTGGCGTCAGTAATACGCACTTGAGTTTAACAATGCTTCAGCCGGTCGTCCTTGTGTTGCCCACGTCTAAAGGATGCCCCTCCTGTGATTGGCTACAACAGATCAGACCTCCTTTATGATGGAAATCACAGTTTCTTGAAGCTCAGACAATCATGTTTGAGGAGGAAGTGGACAGAGAAATGAATGGAATTAGAAATGTTTGAGTTGATATTGAGATCTTCACTAATATTGACTTTTGATTGCAGACGAGACGAATCTGATCTCAGTTTGACACACTGTTGACATCTCTTCTCAAACTCTTATGACACACATTTCTCACACTTATGACTCGTGTTTTCAAGAAAAATATCTGAGAGAGAACATTTGCTCTTAAATATTTTTATTCAATTCAATTGACGTCTTAAAATCTTATTGATGTGTCTTTCTCTTTTTACTCTTTCTATATAATATCTCAAAATGTTCTGTGGTTCAATGCGCAAAGATGGCAGATTTTATGGTGCAAAACTCAGATTCACTCTTAAACAAGGCTCAACAGTGAAGCCAGATAAAGCATTTGCCTTCATTTCTGTGCCATTTGGCGGTGTGCTTGGGCACCGAGTACAGAGACCTTAAGATTAAGTGTCTGAAATTCATTTTTTACCAACAACATAACTCCCATAATGATTAGTTTCTTGGATTGTATTATTTAGTTTTAGACGTTTGTAGGACGAATATGGCATGGAGCTGCTTCACAGAACATTTAAAAATATTCAAGAGCTTCAACAAAAAACATTCATCGAAAAAAATACTCACAAGTACAATACCGAGTTGAACAATTATGATTTTTGTCATAATAGTGCAGCCCCATTCAGCCGGATATGGTTCTTCTATGGCATTGTGAATCACCTTTTCAAGAGTTTATATTCAAAGGGAGGAAAGAGAATATGCTGTAAACTGTCTATATAGTCTGAACTATTAACAACATAGATGTGGATTCTTACCAGAAAATGATAAAAAGGAAATCATGGCAGATATGTTATTTAAAGGGATAGTTCACCCAAAAATTACAAATCTGTCAAGAATGACTCAATCTCTAGAGGTTACAAATGTATTTATTTCTGCATAAATTTCTTTGTTTGTTTGAACACAGAGGAAGATATTTGGAAGAATGTTTGTAATCAAACCGTTCTTGGACCTTATTGACTACCTTAATAGGAAAATTGACAATGGTAGTCAAATGTGCCCCAGAACGGTTTGTTTTCCTAAAATCTTCAAAATAGCTTCTTTTTTTTTCAACAGAACAAAAATTATTAAGTATTTTTTCTTACTATGTTAGTCACTGAGGTTAAGGAACTGTTTGGTTATAAGCATTCTTCCGAATACATTTCCTCAGAACAAAGACATTTATACAAAATTAGAACAACTTGAAGGTGAGTAAATGATGACAGAATTTTCATTTTTGGTTGATCTATCCCTTTAAATCATCTTGAAATAACAGTCATTGATTCACACGCATTATCTCTAAGGCAACAGAAGATCCCAGAAGCCCAGTTTCAGTGTAGAGAAGAGTGTGCCGTTTCACATTTTCATGGGAAGGATGACGGGCAGATGATGCATAGTTGATGCTTTTCCTTCCAAAACGTTACTTGATTCTGGACTCCCGGAATGAAGCGGGGACATTAGCAGATGTATTGGGTCTTGTAGTAAAGGTATCGGGCCAAAACCTACAAACTAACATCTGCTGTCCTGTTAGAAACTGGAGCGGAGATGTGAAGAAGCAAGCATTATGACAGAAAAGATGTATCAAGGGTTTTTCACTCATTAGAGTAAGAGGTAGGAAGACATTACAATTAATGGATAGCCTTAATAAAACCTTTCACTTTTTCAGTTTTGTTATTTCATTGTCTCTTTATGTAATCCCAGATTGATGTACTCACACATTATTAATACCTATAACACCACAAAATGTCTACCGTGATGATTTTACGGAGCAAGTCAATAGAATGTTGATGGTTATACTCCTTTAGTGGATCTGTAATTTTTTACTTTACTAGTAACAATAGTTAAATTCATTTTTATTTAAATAAATTTCAATTGTAAGTTGCATTCTGTTTGCAATTTGAAGCAAACAAACAGAAATGTGAACATTCATTTACAATGGCACGAAGGCCTGACATCTCTAGAAAAACAGAGAAGAGATCTTATTGGATTTTCCTCTGAGTGGCCTCCAGACTTCTTGAAAACAATATTTTTCTTTGAAACAGACGTGAACTAGTGTTTAATTTTCTTAAGGACAGAATCTCATCGAAGCATGAGGACGGCAATTTAGCTTTGTTTTGTGATATTGCTCTTACCATCTTATGTAGATAAATTATCAGTCAATTCTTGTTTTTTTCCCCCATGATTCGTATTTCAGACTTGATGAAGTATTTTGTGATGTTTGGCAGAGAGGGAACAGCAACTGAGATGGTCGAAGGTGGGCTTAACGCGAGGGCTAATTTAATGACTAGACTGCTTAGCAGGAATACGACGCGGGTACTTCATTTGCTGGCTAGAAACTGATTATGCACCCCTGCGATTCATTACATCCCACTCGGATCGCCTCGGTCTGCTCGCAGGGGTTTAGAAGCAAGAAACTTGAGTCTGAAGTGGCAAAAATGACTCGATTTGGAATGCTTTATGGGGGAGATCCAGTCAAGATCAAAGAGCCGGAGATCCCTGGAGTTCTTCATCT
>CM017896.1:32532124-32579624 GCA_008369825.1 Triplophysa tibetana
CCAATATATCTGATGCAAATTGGTGAATCCTGTGGACTGTAACTTTTAAATCTGTGGACACCAGACGTCATATATTATAAAGTGATTGTGTATGCAGCTTATTTAACACAGAATGAGGTTCACGAGTCACGCAGTGGAAATTTGCAAATGTGACTGTGTGGAGCTGGTCCGGACGGCGGTGTTTCATAAGAGCAGCATATAAAGTAATTTATTCATCCAGCACAATAAAACAATACGCCACTGTACATGCCAGCTGTTCAGTCAGCAATAAAAGATGTTATGAACTGTATCAGAACCTATTGAGGGCCCTACCTAGAAAGCATCGCGACGCATGGCAGGCCTAGGTTAGAATGTAGTCAGCAAAAAAGTAAAGCATAAGCATGCTATTTAATACTGATGTGTTTGGAGATGGAACTTTCGCCGTTTACGTCAATTAAATTATTTTAATGCTAACAGTTGCTTAGCAACAGCTGATGCTTTATATATTGAATTAAGCGATTATATCATAATCTAAATATAGTAATCTACTGCGGCACTTCATTACAGCACTTCAAAACCAACAATTCACTTAATGACTAGTGTTTCCTTCATAAAAGAAATAATCACAATTTACACGCTCTCGTTTTTACATTTGAAAAGAGGTTTGTTACTGAGATGAGTATTTTAAAGAGAGATTTCTGTTCAAACCAGCACGTGATTCTGGAAGAAAATCCTCTTTATTATTATTATAAAGATGTGTTCCTGTGAACAGTGTGAATATTTTTCAAGGTGGACGGGTAACACATTACCAAAATGTTTCTTTGAAAACCAAGCAAAAGTTTCAGAATCTAGTTGTAAGATATGAGCATCAAAGTTTGATTCACAATCGAATTCATTTTATTTTTACTACGATATAAAGATGATCTTTTCTCAGAATGTTCTTTACATCATGTAAGATGATTTTATTTAGAACAAATGACTTCGTTTACATTGGTTAATTATGGAAGCCCGTTTCCGCCAGGGCCGAGAATTTTTTTTAGATTTAGAAGTCATTATTATGATTTATTTGCTCATTGTTGGGAGATACTTAAGTCATTATTATGAGTTACTTAGTCGAAATTTCGACTTAAAATAATCTCAAAATATTGAGATCTAAGTCAAATTTCCCAACCCTGGCGGAAACAGGCTTTCATAGTTAATACACTCTTTCAACAGTGAATAGAATATTTTACAGCATTTATGATCCTTTGTTAATTTTATTTAATATCAATAGAATTGCTTATGGCGTCTTCATTTTAGTTCATTATGATTTAACTAATGTTAACAGACAGAACTTCTGATTTTTAAAACGTATGATTGAACGAGTGAATGTTGAAATGATTATAAACATAAATAATATCGGTCAATGTGTACTTATGCAGTTTACTTATGTAAGTGAATTCAAAGCCCAACTTAACATCTTCTATTGACTGGGATTTTACATTTTTTAATTGGCTCAGTTGAGGTTTCGTAAATGTATCATTCGTGGCAGTTTTTTAAAGGCGTTTGAGACACTGGATTTTTCATTGGAGAGGATTGAAAAGATTTTACAGTAAAATAAAAACATGTTGTTCAGCGTGTTGATGTAAATGTTTGAAATCAAAGCACTAGATGACATAATAAAAGTGTTTGTTAAAGGTCATAAAGTGACAGTTCACTCAAAAATAAAGATTCTTTCATCATTTACTGCTTATAACCAAACAGATTTTGGCCACCATTGATTTACACAGAAGAACAAATGACAATGGCATTCAATAGTGCCCCAGAACAGTTTGCTGTCCTACATTCTTCAAAATATCTTCCTTTGTGTTTAATAAATTAATAAAGCAAATGTTCCTACTATGGGAGTCAATGGGGGGCAAGAACTGTTTTCTTATAAGCATTCTTTCAAATGTTTTTCTCTGTGCTTATTAGAAAAATGAAATTTATACAGATTTTGAAGAACTTGAGGGTGAGTAAATGATGACAAAATTGTTATTTTTGGGTGAACTTTAATCTGTGGTCGCAGGATCTGTCACTGTGACCTATATGTGAATATTAACATAAGAATTCCACTTCATTGTTTTAAAGGCCAAAATGTGTTGATTTAATATGATCTTATTTATTTGAACATATAGACACAAGAACCAATCGGCATCTTTTCCTCTCATATCACTAAACGCACAATCTGCACCCATACCCTTTTTAAACAGTTTTGTGTTAGGAAAAGCACGCATCTGTCCTCAATCCTGTTACGTTTCATGGCTGGAAGAATCCTTCTGAAGTTTTAGACTAATTAACATTAGTTAAATGAGCACCTCTAGATTTTTTGATGGGTAATTATGGCATTTTATGAACCAATGGCCATATGTCAGCGTGGCGTATAAATCAGCCATCGTCTCTCTAATTGTGTCTGGGAACAATGGATAAAGTGAGCAGGAGTTTAAGAGTAATTGGCCAGAAACTCTGTCTGATACTGCCATGAAAGTTTTAAACATGTAATTAATGAAATGGATGGCTTGATGAAATACAAACTTTTTGATGATAAAGAGATGAGGGGAGGAAGAAGTGGAAAACTGTGCAAACCAGACATGATTTTGCAAAGATGATGCCAGATTCAAGGCTCAATGTGAGTGTGCTTTAACCTTTTGGCTTTGACCTCACAAAGTCTGACTTTAAATGAAATAAAATGAAAATAGAAAAATAAAATAATAAAAAACTCCAACAGGGGATTCTACAATTATTATTTCACTACAAAAATGTTTGAACACGATACATCCCAAATGATAAACAAATATCTTTAAGATTTAACTACACATGTAAGATAAAAATTAATAAATAACTGAAACAGAAAGCGCTTGTGGAACAGTGTTCACAATTTATTTAGCGGTCTATAAAATGATATAAAAGAGTTATTATAGATAAGGACCATTTATTATTTTTAAAGGACCAGGTTCTGATTAAAGAAGTCAATCCTTAAATGTTGAAAGTTAACTTAATGTTTCAGATGAGATAAACATTAGCAGAGGGAATTTCTCTTATCTCTCTGGTTAATTTCATCTAAAAGATTCCTGGGCACAACTTTCTCACCCTCAACCGCACCAGCAGATGTGTCTTATAGTCCACGTGTCCAACGTTATGAGAACTGTGTTCCCCAAACACCCATTCAAGACGTTTTACAGCAATCCATCAATTCACTCCTAACTGATTTAATTCACATTTCATCACAGATGGCTCTGAGCTGATTATTCCTCCTCACTTTTAACCCAAACATTAAACTCTGTGAGATATTAATTGATTTTAGGTGATGGCATGCAAAAAGCAATACATCTGTGTGTCTGTGTGTCTGTGTATATATTGTATATACGTTTACATTAGGGCTGTCAAAGGATTAATTGCGATTAATTGTATCCGGAATAGAAGTTGGTGTTTACATAATATGTGTCCGTGTACTGCGCATATTCATTTTGTATTTATAAATGCAAAAACATAAATGTATATATATTTATCAAAAATTTGAGGTGAATTATTTATGTTGACCACTAATTTAAATTACATACAAACGTTCATGTATAAATTAAAATTGCAATGTTTCTCAAACATGTGTATGTATTTATAAACACAAAGGTAATATGCACAGTACACAGATACATATTATGTAAACACAAACTGTTATTCTGGAAGCGATAAACTGCGATTAATCGTGTGACTGCACTCATTTATATTCATATTTCATTTTTCCACACATACCTCATGAATTTGCCCAGTACACCTACAGCACACCTGCTCTTGATCTTCACTCCCTGGTCATTGTGAGCTAATGTAGTTGAAGATTGATTTTTTTTCTAAAGTGGCGAGTGAATTCGTTCCTTCGTGTCTTTATCGTTCAGAGAGTAATGGTGTTTTATAACACGGCTAAGAGACGAAGGGAGATAATGTTACACCTGTGTGACATCTCTGTCCAAATACCTGCGGAGAAAATTCACTCGGCTGCTGTGAATGGATCTTCTGACAATGCCAGAGCCAAAGCTCAGATACTGTGGGCTCGTCCAGGTTTCAGGTGGGATTTAGAGGCACCATGACTTCATATCTACAATCAAATCAATTTAGAGTTCAATTTAGAAAACCAAGCAAACATTTACTACAGCACGTATTCATTTTTAGAAATGAAAAAAAAGAATGTATTGAAGCTGCTTCACCAGATGCTATTTTTAGTCTTTAGTCACATGGGATTGTGGGATAAAACTGAACAGACATCCTAATAGACTGATTGTTACACAAACATTTGGATTTGGATTCTGAACTTACAACCAAAAGTGTAGTTTAGTGTTTAGGCTGCCAAATTTATTTGTCTTATCTTTATGAACAACATATGTGTATATATCCAACTTTTGTTGATCACAGATCTATTTATTTATTGCCGTTTATATACTTTACCAATCATTAATCATTCTTTTCACCATTTGTGTTTACATTTCAGGTTGGCCTAAAAAATCCCATTATTATTTCACTCTCTTCAAAAAATCTAATTATTTAACACGCATTTATTATGATATAACAAGATGTTTTCTTTATTAAATCAGATGCTTTGAAAAGTATTGCTGTACAGCTGTACGTTTGTCCATATGTTAGTCCATCCTTAGAAAATGTACAAAACCTCATTTGATCTCATGTGAAATGAATGTAGAGATTAAATGAGTTTAAACCATATTAACTTTTTAATGACCTCCATTTATTGAATGTGGCTATATGCATTGCGTATTTACCTGTTAAGAAGAACAAATGTCCTTCAAGAGTCTTCAGTGCTATAACCTATGATATTTTGTATATACACAACACTCAAAAAACATATAAAATCATGAACATGACTCAAGGTGAACATTTATGCATCTATTTAGCTTTAAATAATGAATAAGAAAGAATATATGTAGAATTAAAATGTAGCCTGTGATAAAATCTGGATGTTTATTGATTTGATAAATGCCTCTGAGAGTTAGTCGTGATATTAAAGACAAAAAGCTTTTGTTTTCTTGTGCCGTATACCTGCTCTACTTCACTCAATACTTTTGAATCCATTATACCGTTTGAATGAAAATCCTCTGATAATGTATTTAATTGTTCAGATGGCAGGTTGGCCGGCCTTTTTCAAATATACCAGGTCAAAAAAAGTTCCATCATTCAACAGGTAGACAACGTGTAGATGAGAAAAGAAGAGGAGGAGAGAAAACAGATGTCTACACCGTCCACTTACTGACGCTTTTAAAAAGAATGATCCGCTTAAAAAACTTAATGGTTCAGCTGCTGAATAATGTCACGTCTTTTAGAGTGAATAGAGGCTTTTAGAAAGGGACCGTGTTACGTTTACAAAGCAATCGGTGGTGTATAACAGGTGAGCAGATATCTCTAGTGTCTCCTGCAGTGTTTTGGAGGATGTGGAACGAGAGAACATCCCGATCGGCTCTTTGACCTTTAAGGTCTGGACAATGAGGAGTTACTGCTGGTGTGTGAAGGATCACCTGAGACTTCAAGCATATGGAGATGACAACTGATTCTTTTGATGGCAAAGGGCTCGTGGTATGGGCAATGTTGATCTTTTCATCTGTGAGAGCTTAACAGCACCAGAACCTGCACTGGCTGGATTCAAAATAAAAAAAAAGGTCATTTTATAAGTCAATGACTTGCTGATCATCATGACAAACAGAATAGAATTGTTTTTATTGCCTTAATATTGTATCATCCACACATGAGTTATAATAAAAAGATTACAATAATAAACTTGTAAAAACTAATTCAAAAGCTGACTTAATTTTTTTAGGTTAAAACAAATTGACTGTCAGTTCAATTTAAATTATATTAACAAACTTTAAAGTTGAAATTGGTTTTAACTAGATGTTCAAAGTTATATGAAATTCAACTAGAGCTTTGTAGACAGTTGAATACAATTTAAATTCAAGTGACTTATGAAGACATAAATGAGTTAAATGTTAAATTTTCATGGAAATTTTTGTTTAAATTGTATCACTTTGGTTTATTTCAAATTGCTATACATTAATTTTTTTAATTTCTGTTTCAGTTTTAGTTTACTTAAGTGAATCATTTTATTGACCCCAATTTTCTAATTATAGTTTGCTTACATTTCTCAAATAATATTTGATTTGATTTTAATTATTTAAATGTTTCAAATCAAATTATTTAATTTAATTTGAATTACTTTATTTTTCTTTGAATTACCAGAAAAGTTGTAACAGTTTTAATCAATTTAATTCAAACGTGAGCTAAAAGTGTGCAAGGAGTGTGTTTATTTCCATTAAGCTCATATGAAACTCGATCCAGTCTTGGCTCCCTTTCTTGTTTATCCTCCATCTTCATTAAAACACCCGTCTCATTAAAATGGGATAATTGCTTTTACATTTATATTTATTCATTTAGCAGGCCCTTTCATACAAAGCGACTACAAATGGTAAAAATAGAAGCAATGGCTTTACAGCAAATCTGAATGAATGAACATGCGTACAGCCGGCGGCTCCGAGCACAACCTTTCTTGCATTTGCACTAGCATTCATTTACCCTTAACAGTGACAGCGTGACTAAATTTATTCATAATTGCCGCAAGGTTGAATTTCACATGCTCCCTGGGAGGCTACGGGGGAAAATCACAGCCAAAAGAGGAGAAATCTCCAGGAAACATCTCTCAGGGGTTCCAGTGTTCTTCACCAACATGATGTAAAGGTCCCTGTGCCCCTCCGCAACAAGCACACAGATTCAGTGGCGAGTATTTTGTCTTTCAGAGTTCATCTGTCACTGACGATGCCAAAGCTGAAGAGCTTGAATAAAACAAACCGACATTAACAAATCAAGTTAAGGGTGCGACGGATAAAAGCAAATCTGTTAACAGCACTTGTTTGAAGGAGAAACATGAAAACTAAATGTGTGTTCTTTAACCTGATGCTGGCAAAAAAAACAAATGAAAATGTTGAATAAAGATGAATCTCATGTCATTAAACAAGTCAAATTTTGGTGTATTCACACATGTGCAATGAAAAACGTACATAGAACATGTATACATTTATATTTATGCCTGCATGACAACCATCTTTTATTCCTTTATATTGATTCATCCACATGTGGGCTTATAGTGACTGACAGAGAACAACTATTCATTGACTATATAGAGTAAAGAGTAAACTGTATTGAGAATATAGTAGATTAAGTCTGTGGTACAATAAAGTTTTAATTTTCAAAGCCAGATTATATGACCTCAATCTATATTCGATTTATCTCAAATATTGACATCATGATTTTCTATTTCATTTTAATTTTCATCTTTTAGCACTGGGACTCCAGATCCAGCGTTACATCCTCCGTTTATATAACATCCATCACTGAAAGGGTGTGAACAAACAGTCAGAGTTCAACTTGACGCAGTGCAGCTAATTTTGATTGTAAGCGGGTCTTCCTTTCGCTTATCGGTTGACGTGTGGTCGAGCTCTTTCTTTCGCCTTACCGTGGACCAGAGCCATTAAAAGACCGAGTTGCGTCAACTTCGTTGACTCCAGCTGTTCCCGGAAGTTACTAGTAAGGCATGGAGCTGCGACTAAACAGACCAACTGGGCTCAAAAGATGAAAACCATTTAATGAATACTAAAATAAAAGAAACAAAGCATTTAAAGAGAAAACATAACTTCCTGGAACTATCTGAAGGCTCCATGAATCACGTGACGCTAAAGCGTTTTGGACTTCCATTGGCAGATCTCTCTCTCAATGGCTCTGCCGTGGATGTGCTTTTCCGTGAAAATTGCCCAAAAAGGGACTAAGAAAAGTTGGTATGTAACGCCTTTTCATGTTCTTAAAAACGTTCCAAAACCTTTACTTTAACAGTATAAAGAAGTCAGAAAGCGTGAAACACTGTTGCACATCCCCTTTAACAAGTACAGTCTCATTTGTCTCAGTAAGCATTTTTAGGAGAAACATCTTTTCATTTGCATATGATGAGACGAAGTCACACGGCTGATGTGAGGGATATTGTAACGCTCAGGGATGTGACGACGACAGGCTTCTGTGACCTGACCTGAGGTCTCATCATCACTGTAGCTTGAGGGACTTACTTGTGTTGGCAGGACTATGATAAATGAGCACAGTGAGATTTACAGACCACAGCGTGGATTAGAAGGTTCAAGCGGGTTAATGAATTTCTCGTTCAGTTATAAAGTGATTCTTTCGTGGTGGTAATGACAGCTACGTATTGATTAACATTCAAAATTTTACAGAATTATCCACCCTGAGCTACGATCAGCTCATTTCAATGAACAAATGCCAGATGTTTGATAGTTTCATCATAGAATGACAGAGAAGCTGAGTTTGATCTGAGGCCATGACCTCACTTATTCACTTATTCTTCATCATTGGATATTTTCACCATTTATGTTTTTACTCAACAAATCATTTTTTATGTTAGTTATGTGATACAATTTAAAAGATCCCAACAAAAAACTGTGGATATCAATAATTGTTTGCAACTGAAACAAATTCAAAACTGCTCCAACTTTGCAGTTCTCAAGTATTGATGTGATGCAGGTGTTCTGATGTGAATATTTTTAAGGCAGTATATCAAGCTTTCTATTGAACGGCATTAACCGACGACACATACACACATTTAGGATCCTAATTATTAGATGTTTTTTCTTTGTCATGTCGGAGCTCTTCCATGCGAGCCCACCCTCTTCTTTCTCTCAACACCTGCTGCCTTACGCCATCAAACCTTTTATGTGCGATGCCGTTCACGCTAGGAGGAAATAAAGCGACACATCAAAACCCTCCTCGCTGTCGTCAATCAAACAATAAAAGCTGAACTACAGCGTATCGACGTGCCGAGGCCGAAAGCTCAGCTCTTGTCATTTCAGGAGTAATATAAACATAAAAATAATAGCTAACCTCTCCGGCCTTTTACATCACTTTAAGAATATTTATGAAAACACATGAAGGCACTGATGTCTCTCTCATGGAGATATTGGTTTTCTGATGGGTTAAAGTGACCTTTACAAGAGATTTTTACCTCTGTGATCTCTGTGTGACCTGAAACAGAATGTTGATCAAATGTTAACCGAGAGCTGCGCTAAATGGTAAAGACACCTCAGGCTAATATGCATCCTTTTGTTGGAGGCAGAAAATAAAAGTTTGCAAGTTACGAAAGGAAAAGTTTTAATGCAGTAAAATAAAAATAAAGTATTCTGTATGGAAAATTAATTTTAATTAGAAGGCAATCTCAATAAAATATTTGTATTGATTTTAGATCATTGAGACGGTTTCTCAACTTTTAAATGTTTTGTTTATTATTTTAATTAATCATTTTATTTTATTTTGTAATTTTTATTTTGTTCTTTTAGTTTATTATTTAAAAAATATGGACTTGCAGGTGGATTCTTCTAACCCGGGACAACAACAACCACTCAGAACACCCTAGCAACCCTATAGTAAAAAGTTTTCGTAGAAAAAATGATTGAATTTATACAGTAAAGTGCTTTTTACTATGATGCATTGTTAAAGCAGCTTTACGTGAAAAAGAAAACAGAAAACTGGAAGATTTTTAATTATATACAATAAATATAGAACAAAGTTAAATATGTAAAAAAAAAGATTCCTCGGTTAAAACATAATGTTTTGTTTCTAATTACAATCCGATGGAAAAAGTAATTTGATAAATGAAGGAGCATAAGGAAAAATTGTCAACAACTGCTGTAATTATCTTTGGCTCTGTAATAAGTCTCTTCATTCATTAGCTCATACTTAAGAAGGCCTGATGACATACATCTCTGTGAATATTAATAATTAATGTATATGAAATCTATTTTGCTGGTTTTAAATATGATCATTATCATTTAACACACGGCTGAAATGTTTCAGCTTTTTTAAGAGAGTCAATCGGGGTCAAGTGAGATGCGAATGTAAAGACAATCATAATTATATTACTCCATCTTCTCAATATTAGCAGATCATTAAATTATAACAAATGACATGCTGTTAAATCAAGCAAAACATAGTTATATTATTTAACGACAAACAAGTTTTCTGAAAAAACAAAGCTTGTTCTGCTTCAGAAAAAAGGCATTTAGACTATAACTTTAAATGTTTTTACATCGACGAACACGAAAACTCACTTCAGTGCTAAATGAATGATTTGCATATTTAAATGAGAGGCATGCTTGGTTAAGTTGGCAAATTGCTTTACAAACGCACACCTCTCGCGCTGATGTTGTCAAAGTGCGGCCCCTGAATCCCCTATTATGTAGCTGCTTAGGAGGAAATTGGTTTAGCTCCGTGGTAGCAAATGATAGTTAACGTGTAATTAAAAGGTTTAAGTTTTATAAATAACGGTGGTGAGAGTCCTAGATGAGAGGGCGGGCGAGAGAGAACACAGGAAGAGAGAGAGATTTGGGGGTTGACATGATGAGAGAGCAGATGGAGCATCGCCTCCTTTAACAACGTTTTGTGAAGAACATCGGCCTTGTAATCCCTGTGTGCGATCATGAATTATTACAGAGATATGAAAATATCTTGATGTAGATGATGATGAATCCATCTTAAATCAGAAAAGAGGGAGAAAGTTGTTTTGGAGACTCTGCGTTTGATGTGCAACATTCACTAAAGAGATTCAGAACATAAACCCATTTGTTGTGATCGTTTTGAATTTTGGTGAAATGCATTGTTCTCTTCAAAAGAGAAATAAAGTCACATTGAACATGTTAGATGAATGAATCGTGGCATTATTAGATGGAGGGTGATATCGAGAGGTCATAAGAACACTTTGTGCCGGCGTACATTAGTGGAACAATCAGTCTGTCTGACCATCTGTGAGAAATGATATTTTTCTACTTATGAATGTCTGCCAGGCAGGCGGTCTGTCAGTAATCCTGGTTCTGTATCTTAAGACGGGTTTAACGCTTATAAAATCCAGCAACAAATATATTTTTAACTTTGTTGGAAATCCCATCTCCAGCATGTTGACCTCTCTCGTCCTTGGCTGTAAATCTTAGCATCAGTTTGTGTGTGAAAGCGAGCGTAACTCACATTCCGTTGTTGGCGGGTCAAAGGCGAAGCGTCTGGAATCCGTGTGTGGGGTCAAAGGTTAACCTGCACTTCACACAAAGCGTTTTGGTAAAAGCTGAGATTTCTACAGGGGAACTCTGTTTATTTCACCCCCCGAGCCCTTCAGATCACTTTCCGTTTGTGCTTTATACGTTTAGGTGTTATTCACTGGTAACTGTGAAAGAAGAGGCAGTTGGACATGCAAGATGCAAGAGATTTTTTTTTCAATAATATTGTAATTATTGAAAACTGAACTCTGCATATGTGACCCTGGATCACAAAACCAGTCTTAAGTAGCACGGAAACATTTCTCATAAAAGACAAAAATACATCGTATGGGTCAAAATGATTGATTTTTCATTTGTGCCAAAAATCATTATGATACGAAGTAAAGATCATGTTCCATGAAGATATTTTGTACATTTCCTACCTTAAAAATATTAAAACTTTATTTTTGTGAGTTGATGTCCTGCCACAGTGACTCTGATTCATAACTTCAAAGGCAATTTTCTTAATATTTAGATTCTCAGATTTCTGAGCTTTGAACAGTTGTATCTCAGACACATATTGTCATATTCTAACAGCTCATACATCAATAGAAACTTATATTTTCAGTTGACAGATTATGTTAAACTCTCAATTTCAATAATTGACCCATAAGACTGGTTTTGTTTTCCAGGGTCACACATGAGAAGGATAAATATATGAATAAATAAATAATTAAAACTGTATGTTTTTTCATAAAACAAAAAAAGCATCCGCCACAAGGAAGGAAAAGTATCGTTTTCCCTTTGAATACATTTTTTTATTTTTCTTACTCTATTTTTTTAAGCACAAACAATGTTCAGAAAACACTACTTAGTTTGAATACTTGTACTGGAAAACAAGACTAAGATACTTAGATAATAAGTTTTAAATATATATCTTTTGACCTCTTTAGTATGTAAACAGGCTCGAAGAGGCTTGACCAACAGAATCAATCTTCTCATTCCTGACTCTCATTATTAGCAACAATCAGACTGTTAGCAAACATACAGTTTATAATAGAGAAAAAACTACACCGAAAGAAACGAGAGGAAAGCTGTAAACATGTGAATGAAATCTGATTGATTTGTGATGTAAAGTGTCAGTAATAAGTAATCACAGTCGGGCTGTGTGCATTCAACACTGTTTCCCTGATGGCTTGTCTTTTTCTGTTGACAGATGTCACAGCCGTCGTCCTTGAAGTAACCCATCCCAGATACGTGCGTTCTAATTCTTTTTGCCATTATATTTAAAAATGCATGCCCGCATGTCAAAGACATTACCATACATCATGTTAGCACAACAGGAAAAAGGAGCTAATCGTGCATTCATGTGACACCTCTGCTGACAAAACAGCCCGTGCTTTTTCAAAGCGTCTGCACATTCACCTCGCCGCTTTCTGCTGAGTGTTCCTGGAGTTATCCCCCAGTGTGCCTGATGAAAACGCAAGGCCTCTGCAAATTTCCCAAACGTGGGCACACCTTGTGACAAATCCAATGCTTCATGTAATGCATCAGCCATACGAAGGCAAACATATCAACGTTTAATCTCTCCCTGCATTTTGTTTCGGCCAAATTTAAGAGGGGCGTCCGTGACAACTTTTGTCTCTCTAGCGCCCTCTCTGTTTGAAATGTAAGATCGCAGATTACTATGTGTACTTTTCATGTGATGGGTTAAAAAAGAAGATATATTGAAGGATGTCGAGACCTAAACTGCACAACACAGAACTCCGTTGACTCGCACATGAGAAAGAAAATATGATGACATCATTTGATTTTAATATGAGCTATCCTATAAAGGCCATTTTCCCCTTATATATGTCTTTGTACTTATTGAGTTTCTCAAGACTATTTGCCTCTATTTTAAATCAAAGCATTTTCACAGCTTTGCCTTTTAAAGACATGTGTCATGCGCTTTTATCATGTAACGTTTACATCCAGGTGTTTTTGAGCTCAAATATCCAGAAATTTCAAAAAGGGCAGTTTTGGTGCAGGCGAGATTCCAAAAACGCTTTTTTTGGACCGGAAACCAAAAGTTGACTTTTGAACGTTATGATGTGCTTTTCCAGTACATCAAAGTCTTTTATTTCAGAAGATCAAGTAAGATGTGTTATGTTCGTTATATTCTCCCTTCAGGCAGTGGAGCGATGTCTTAAGCATCTTCTGAATGCCTCATATGTTTCAGAGAGCTCAAACGCATCGTTGTTCATATAAGTTGCATGAATCATTTCCGCCTCGCATGAAATCCAATCCAGGCAGTTTTAAACTGTCCACACTGGTGTTGTGTTGAATTTTGACCCCCCCGTCAGATTACGACTCCCCTCATTAAACTGCTGGGGTTAAAATAATCCTAACCCCACACCTAATCCTAACACCTAAAGTTAGCGGGGGAATGGGGGAGTCATAATTTGGCAGGAGTCATTTTTCGGCAGCACACCAGATGCTTTAATAACCTCACATCTGTTACGTAATGCCGTGTTTCGTCTGTATGATTTGATTTGCTAAATCCTGACATTAAAATGCAAAGACGGTGCTGTTAGCGTATGATGATGCGTGGCTGTTTAATTGACACAACAGCAAGCGTGTCCCTCATTCCCGTTTCCCCTTCGTCTGCTAAAACCAAACAGACACATCTGTTTTAAATAGCATCATCGCTTCAGGCAGGTTACAACCGCAGTAAATTTGTCGGCCTTTATGCCATAGAATTTGAATGAAATTGTGGATTTACTGGGTCTGTGGTGCGAGTTTCGACACCAGCGAGGTTTACAGTATTCCACTGAAGTCGGAGGATTAGGAGTCAAACTTCATATGTGAATTGTTATATAATGTTTTGATCTAACCTTCCAATAGTTATACAACCTGACAGAGTTAACCTGACATTTTGAATTGTCTATCAAAGTCAAAGTTTTTTATAATTGGGGCAAAAGAAAATCTACATTGTAGAGCAAAAGCATCACGATACAGGATGTCGAACTCTGGAATGATGTCAATCTATATACATTTTAGACTTCAATATGTTTCACGAGTAGGTCATTTTGTTCGTGTCCCCATTTACCAAGTCATTTTAGTAACTTTTGTACGTTCATTGGCCGCCAAGCATGAAAAAATATTCACACTGTTGGCGGACTTCCCACTCAATTCTTCTGCACTCAAAATGCAAATCTCACAATCAGAACGTGTTCAAGTCTTTCAGTTTTGGACCTCGTAAAATGCGATTCCATTTTTGGCTGTGATGATGGCCCGCTTTACACCCGAGTCATTATTTCAAGCTCATTTGCTCTCCTCACACCCGTTGTTAACCAAACAGTAGAAGGAACATTCGTCCTGGAATTGCTGCCAGTGTTTGTCAGACGAAAGCCAAAGGAATGGATTAAGAAGAACAAGTTAAAAGATCGCAGCGATTAAAACCTAACACATTTGTTATGCAGAAACCCGAGTCAGACAGAGACGGCTTCCAGCTAGAGTTATCTGAGTCTTAGTTATTTTATTGTAAGTGTAGAAATAGCACCAAAAAATAGAAAGTAAAGGTTACTCAGTAATGAGTCTCGTGTGAATTAGACAACATTTACCCAAAGAAATACAAACAACCCTGCAGCCTTGTAAACTTTAGTGAGCTTCACAGATATTAAGATGCAGACTGAGGTAATAAGGGATTGGGAAAAGACCGGACCTCAGCATGAATGTTTCAATAAGCTTTGTGTGGAGCATATATTTACCTGAAAGCTTTTTCATTAAATGAATAGAGTAGACAAACAGCGCTGAATTTCTGACTGGGGCTGATGTTGGTTTTCAAAATACACTGAATTTATTCATCTCTTTAAGTGTACAGTTGTACTGAACATCAAATAATTAACCAACCACCAATTTAACCAGGTTTGATAAAACAAGCAAAATCCTATAGAAAGGACTTGAGCCATACCTAACAATGTAATTAGATCTTGTGTATACATGTCTTTTGTCAATATGTGTGTTCTCCGGGATCGAACCTACGACCTTTATGTTGCTAGTGCGACACGTAGTTACTTTTGTGACATCTGTTTAAGGAGTCGTGCAGAATAGTGTCTGGTTGGGTTTACTTGATCCAGTCATGTTCATTAAACTTGTTCAGTCATGTTGGATTCAGTAATGTTCAGTAAACATGTTCATTTCATGTTAAGAAAACACTACTCCAACATTTAAAACCTCTGTCCATGATTAAATTATGTAAAACTGAAGAGCTTCTCTTTTATGACCTAGAAACCTTTACAATTGTGTTAAATGAAAGTGATTTGTTCACGTAAAGTTCATAATTTTTTGAGTCCGTGGTGATTTAGTGATGACATGAGGCTCGTCCACTCCTGACAAAATATTAAATTTGAATTGAATTTGTTACATTTCCAAAATGGAGGATGTTCCTGTCATATCTAGGTTAAAAAACATCAGCAGCATCAACTACTAAGTATCAATATCTCACCAGCATCAGAACTATTACTAATGTCTACATCTTATTGTGATTTATTGATTTATTGACTAAATCAAATTTATTTGAAACTTGCACCATGTAAAATAAACAATAATAATGCCCTTCCTTAACCTTAGCAGAAAGGAAATAATTATGTAATGTTGTGAGAGTGTGTTGCATCATCTTGCATCATTTATTAAAATATACCAATACATCTCACAAATTTGATTTCTGTCCAGCCATAACAGAAGGGACACTCGGGCAGCCTTTATGAAACATTACACTTAACCGTTGACCTAGAAATTTACCATAATCTTACATCCAATTCCAATGAATAAAAAGCCATAGAGCAGGAAAGCTTTTTGGGTCGGTTTCTTATCAAGAAACAAGAAAGCAGTCCCTCCATCAGAGCTCTGGGATCAGAGACTTACAAATGAAAGGGGTCCAGTGAAACCTCTCGGTATGTTCCAGACGGAGCAGGTGACTGATCCACTTACACAAAGTAGGCCTTCAGCGTCACTGATCTTCGGTTCATCGCAGAATGCAGCAAGCTGTCCGCTGTAGAGACTAATGCAGACGGTCATCAGGTTCAAGCACAGGACACGAGTGACCCCTCTGGTCCTCCGCTGCTGTCTGCGTTTTCATCCGCAACGAGCTCAATGCCATTATGTCAGTGTGTGTCAGTGGCGCTAAATCACCGTCTCTCAGGCATACATCAGTGTGTGTGTAACGGTATGTGTCCACCCTCATGCTGAATCAAGTGTTTGCGGTTCTCTATTGGAGGTAAGTGTCGGCGCAGGGGATTGTGGGATTGACAGAGGAGAGGAGCAGGCAGTAAGAAGGAAAATATAAATCACATGGTTTCCGATTCCACATAAATGCTTGTGCTCCATCAGCCAATATTTTTTTGTATATACGTGCATATAAAACCCATACTCTATATTTTGCACAAGTGTGGGGTGGTTGTTTTTCAGGGCTGGACTGTAAAGAAGCCTCTGCCCTCCACCATTTCTGTAGATGGGGGGTGGTGGCATGGATACAAGTATTCTGATTTCGCGTTGCATGCATTTGCGTGTATAGTACGTCCGTCTGAGCGACCCAAGCGTCCTAAAAGCCCCAGACATCAGCGGCCCACCGTGAAAACTCCCAGAACGCCAGATGGCCAGTCCGCCCCTGGTGTATTTTGTACTGCACACCTCATATGTTGCTGATCATCAAAGGAAACATGTGCAAATATGACCTCATGACATCACTCTATAAACAGATTAATACAAAGGAGTTTCCCTTCTTTTTTATTATGAGACTGAGAAATAATCGATCATTTAGAATGTGACAATATGAGTATTTTATCTCGTAAGAGCGCTTTTGATGTTTCATATATTACACTCTTAAATTTAATTGTTGATGCTTCGAGAAACTCTTCAGATGTGCTCAATTATAATTTCTTTAATACGAGGCGACACCGGAATGTGTCTGGAGTCAAATGCGCCATACTGCGGCAGAAAATAGAGTCTAGTTTTAAAGGGAGATAAATGAACGTTGTTATATCTGACAATCAAGCCGTGGTCCCCCTGGTGCCGTGTCAACATTGATTTAACGCAAGGCAAAATGTCCTGATTATGTAAAACCGATGTGAAAAGCAGGAGCTATTTATAAACTGGGTGCACATCATCGCACATCATGGCAGGCAGAGACAAGACAGGGAAGAGGGTTGTGTCAAATAAGCCAGCGGGAGGAGGGACTTGCCGGGTCTGAACCCCCAGCATCCATCGCCATGGCGATAAACATCACATTCCACACAAACAAGGTGCCCAGCGCAGCTGCATATTTGCATAACCAAATGATATCCTGATGAGAGGAAATTGCAAGACAAACAGTAATGTAATGAAGGATGGAGAGATGATCACCAGGCAGACGGGCTTGACCTTTGGCAAGGGTTCTTTCTCTGGCGCAAAACGACACGACTGAATGCAATAAGTGTTAAAGGCAAGATTGTGTTATTAGGTTTTGATAAATGTCTACTTTGGAAATGAGGAAATAATGAGACGACTGTGGAGGAGTGCAGTAAATTAGCTCAGTGAATTTTAAGAAAATATATCCACGTCACATTATACCCAACATCAAGATAAACACATTCCCACACTAGTCTTGACATGAGGCTTTTCTTTTGTGCATTTTCATTTGAGTGATTTAGTGGTGAGATTTCTTATTCTCTTTCTTATATTTTAACAAATAGATTTTATAAAATAAATCAATTCGGTATTTCCACATTGGTGATTTACTATCGGATTAAATGCTTTTAATTGTTATGAAAATCCTGTAAGACTGAAGAAAAAACATTGGAAGAATCACAGATAGAAATCTCTTTAATGTCGCAATCATTTCTCTTTTTGCTTAAGTCTCATTTGTGTCTCGGATACTTCTGAGAAGAAGAGTCATAAATGTCTGAGAAGAGACGTCAACAATGTGTCAAAATGAACTCAGATTTGTCTCGTCTGCAATAACAATCTCAATATCAACTTGAAATCAAATCGATCTCAAAAATGTTCAAAATCTCACTGTACGGTAAAACCTTGATATAAAGTCTACGGTACGGTATTCATTGCAAATTATAACTGTTGCGTAGAGGTTAGAATTATATGAGATGGGTCACATGACCTAAAAATCCCAATTATCAAATAAAATAACGTCACCAGATGGACCTTGACAAAGGAAACATCTATTATTTTTTACTAACATTCTCTATGTTATCTTCAGAAGACCTATCGATTCATACAGTCATGTGACCACCATTATATTGAGACAATCTTGCTATTGCGATAACACCATATCAAAAATATTGTTACATCCCTAATTATTTATCAAATTTTACAACCCGTTCATATTAAAATGAAACACAACTGAGAACTCCGTGAAATCCTGACAAGTTTCCTTATGATTCTATTTTTCAGTCCTCATTTGTGTTCTCTCATATTTACACATCTGTTATTCACACACAGGCTAAGTTCAGACGGACTGATGATGTGAACCAGCGTGAACATCTCCTGGACTTCTTCCAAGGGTCTCTCTCCAATTAAAATACATTTAAACAGGTTAATGCGTAAAACCTACATCTGACAAAGTCATTACATGACGGCGTGCTGGTTAAATGATCATTGCATATATCAGAACTTCCATGGATTTATTCATTATTCTGTCAGTTTGATACAATACACTACAAAGTCAATGTTATTGCTCCACAACTATGAAATAGGGACATTTTATTTCAGTTCAAAAGTACACATTTCGTGAACATATGTCTCCATTTACTTACATTGTCTGGAGTTGATCAATCAAAACTTTGTGTTGGATTCCTGAGTGAGAAAATAAAACATGGTTAGAATATGTTTTATGTCATGTATAGATCTATATTTATGATGAATGAAGAATAAGATTGACATGATATGTTATTATAGAAGTATACAGAACCGAACAGTGCTTGAAGTGGATCATGTCTTATGGGAATCATCACCATGAAAATTGGCCTAAAAATAGCCGTAACTGATTTAATTATTAAATGACAATATTTACATCTGCACAACATTTAGATTTGTCATAATATCTTTTTATAAATATATGTGAAGGACCTCCTGAGTTTACTCTTACCTCTTATGGGGTCCCGGATCCTCCACACCCTCTCAATTTGGGCACTGGTATTGAATTCATGTTATTAATATATCAAATTGAACTTACATTATGATATGAATAGAACTGGATTTATGTTATAGAACATGGCAGATTTCCTTTTATTGAAAACAGATATGAGAATATTATATCAAGGTTTGACACGAATGCATAGAAAGAAAGACTGTGACATCTGATATTATTCTAAGGATTTTCAGACAATCGCTAGCGAGGATTTTGTATATTATAGATGGGAAACTGTGGGAATAGTCAGTGTGCAACCTCTCTCATCTCTTTACATCCATTATGCGGTTTTATGAGGTCACTGAGAAATCTCAATGATGAGCAAGATAAAGACTGAGCTGTAAATTAGACTTTATTTGATCTGATGGTTGTGTATATTGTAGAGGACTTGGCCTACTAAGAGCTTTTGAAGGTTAGCGGTGTTCTCAGATGGATTTGAAGCACTCATCTTTTTTATTGACAGGTAAAAAAATGACTTTGTCTCTGGAAACGCCTCAGCCCAATTTTCATTGCTTGAAAGTTCAGCCACAGGAGGCTACACATGAAGTTGGGGTTCACTTAACTTAATGGGCTTTTAAAACCGTCTTGGTGGTTATGATCTAATAAACAACTTTAAAACCTTGATTAAATTTCCTTTAAAACCCATTTACATTTCATTACCAAACCAGGCAATGATTTACAGACGCAATTTTGAGGCAATTTACGGGAAAATGTATATTCGCATGAGAGCCAAAAAGGCTGAGACCTGGAAATCTCCTGGAAAGTGTTGGGGATGTCCACCGTGGTGAGAAAAATTACATTTGAAACGCCACGAGATGCTGTGCAGCGTGCAGCCGCCCAATCCAGTCGGTGCATAAATTCAGCATTTTCTGTGCAACTATTATTCTCATTCTAAAGATGAAGAATCTGAAAAACTAAGGTTGTATTTGAGAACATAATATGTTAGGTCATTATCCAGTGTTACGGACACGATAGAATGCAAAATGAGCGACCTGACGACAGTGTTGATCTCATGGATATTTATCAGTGGACTGACACAAGCAGGCCAGAAATGAGAAAATGCGTTCGTTTAGCTTGTTTTACTCTGTCAAAACTGAGGAGAATGTTTGTTTGCGCTGCCAGAGAAGAGAAATCATCTTTTGCCAATAGGTTTCTGGCAACGGCTGAAATTAACACTCACCAGGTGCCAAGTGCGAGTAAAAAGACTGTGGCGAGTAAATAAAACGTCCTTTAAAAAGTACACATCTTTCTTTATTAGTTTCAGACAACTTCTTAAACAACAACTAAAACAAGTACTGTTAAACAACTTTTACTCTTTTAAAATGTACCTTCTGACATTCTCAAGGAGTCTTTTCCACGCATTTATCTCACTGATCCAACAGAAATAACGTACAGTACGAAACAACTTCATCTGTCATAAAATATTTTTTGTCTGAGTGGTTCTGTAATGAGCCTTTAGGATCTGTAGATCAAAAAAGAGAAAGAAATGGTCGCTATAGGAACCGAATGGAGTAAATGGTTCTTTTGGGAAATAAAAATGGCGCTTCTATGGCATCAAAACCTTTTGTTGATGTTTTCGCGATGGGTTCCGCCAAGTCAAGACATTTACAGACTGTTTCATCAGCAGAAACATAAAAAAAACACTCAGATAGATACCTGTTGAGTAGTTTTAATTGAGTTGAACACAATTAAAATACAAAAATATACTATTATAAATGAATATAATATCATTTAAAAATAAAATGAATTGTTATATTACATACACAGACTTAGATTGAAATGCAATACTGAAATTAATTCATTTAGTAGCTAAACATCTCTATTTACATTTACATTTAGGCATTTAGCAGACGCTTTTATCCAAAGTGACTTACATTGCTTTATTCTATACATGTTACATAGGTATTTGCCATCCCCTGGGATCGAACCCACAACTTTGCGTTGTTAATGCAATGCTCTTACCACTGAGCTACAGGAAAGCTATTCAAACCAATGCAGAAAAAAATACTATTCTTCTTCCACTGAGTAATGACCACATGTCACAAATTCACGATTGTTTTGAAGTGACACTGAATAAATAACGTTGCTGCACCTTGAAACATGTCTTCGGGCCCAAAAAATGCCATTGTCATGTAAATGAACAGGCAAAAGGCCCAATTAAAATATCTGTTTAAAGCCAATTTTAGATTTCTCAATGTGAGAGTGTTCCTTTCACTGTTTGCGGGTTCAGGCATCACAGCCCAAATCTTTGGAAGGGCCGGACTTGTAAACATTCCCAGTTTCTGAATTGGTGCATGACATCTCGTTCTGTGTGGCTCGTAGCTGTGCGGTTTAGGGAGGGCAGCATTGATGCACTAATGAAACGGTTTGCACTTTTGATTTGCACTTGGATCGCCGTATCCGGAGACGTTCTGCAGGACTGTTTTGAGGGCCCGTGAAGAAATGAATCACCCTTTCATTCATTCCGGCTGTGATTGGAAGCTTTATAAGCAGCAGAAATTGAATTAGAGAACGAGCTTCGAGTGGATTGTTGCAAATGGTTATATAATGAGTACAGTGAAATCTATTGGATTTTTGCAGACAGTGAGACCATTTTAACGTGTCCTTTAATGTAAAAGTTGGGCTTTGAAATGATAATTGAGCAGCGTGGACTTTGATTTAAAATAAATACAGTTTTGTCTTTACGGCTTTTAAAGTGTATGAAACGAAAAATTTCTAGATGGTTATGAAGCTTAATGAAGTGAGAAATAATCATATTTTCATCATTTTCTCATTTCACAGGACAACCTTAAACAGCTTTTTAGTCTCCGAAATAATAAACAAATAGTACAAAGACATCTCTCTACGGATGCATTTATTCCTCAGCTCACCACTTAAGAGCTAATTATCCATTACATTTGGATTAAACAATAAAAGGTTATAATAATATTACACATACAGACTATCCAAGTGTGTTCAAGAGCCAAGATTATCCGCTGCACTTGTGATTTTTATTTCCAAAGGAATCATTTCTTATTTTCTGTGTTCTCCATAAACATTTTCTTGATGCCATTCAAAGAAGTGTGAAGTATAAATGGATCTGATTGTTTCAGTGCAGTTAAACATGACAACCACAAGGTCATAAGCGTTATTTGCCATCATATCTTTATCAGAAAATACTACTACAGAAATACTACATCATACGTCCAACCCGTTTTTTGACAAGTTAACCATGTTGCGCATGAGAAGCCAAACACGTTCAACAGTGTAAAGAAGTCAGAATGCATGAAACACTGTTGCACGTCCCCTTTAAATAAGAAATGTTGTTATATTTCACTTCACAGAAGAATTTCCTTGTAGTCCCCACAAGCCATTTATTGTAGTTCTCAAGAATCATATCTCCCTTTGGACTTTGAGCACATTGTTTAGCAACGTTTTTTTGTTTTTAAATCTAAAAAAAAAGCAGGACCTGTTTAATCTCAGATGTTTTGTTTGACCACGTAGCACTACAGGAGACAAACCAACACGGAGAGAACTGTACCTGGAATCCTGACGCCTTCTTCTGCATCCGCTGGTCAGTTCTCAGAAATGATTTAGCTTTTCTGAATCTTTTAGCCTTAAGGCGTCTACATTGTGTCACTATTTTTAATGGCAATAACCTTCGTTTTCTGCTTCTACACGTCATGTATGCATGTTTGTAGAGGTGCTGATTGTCTGATCTGAATTTGAATGATAAGAAAATAGGCATCCATTATTCATTCAATGTGCACATTTCAACAACTTTCTGCTTCATGGTAACATAACAAGATGAATTAGATGATGGCATCTTTATTCTTCAGGATAGTCAACACTCAGCAATGGCTTGATTGAAATTCCTCCACCTCTTCATTTTATGCACATCAGCTCATTTTCCTGCAATCGAAATGTAAAGTCATTTAAATCCTGTTTGCGCAAACGAAGAAGTCTTTGCGAAATCTTCTTTATGAATATGTTATTTATACACAATAGACTACTTTCAAAGGACTGTGAACAGAGAAATGTACTTTTTACCCAATCATGGCATAATAATGGCACCTAGCAGGTGTTATCTACTTCATGAGAAATCACTATTATTATTACACAAAGTCTGGATAACTGCACTTCCATTACTAACTGCATAAAAAGAGAATATTTTCAGGACTTGATGGTGTCTACCTTTTCATAAGATGTTTTGTCAGGTAAGCTAAAATGTCCTTAATCTAAATTAACTTGTGTCAAAAGAGTATTTCGTATGATTTAATCAACCTGACTGTATCACCCTATAACACCACTGAAAGGGAATTCATTCACACGAGTCAGATCTACAGAAATAACTGCTTTAAAAAAACTAATTTGTAATGCATATTAGAGAAAGCAAATGGCCAACTCACTACTTGCACCTTCAGGAGTTACATCACCGACACCTTTCATCAAAAGAGAAGCGGGGAAGTTAATAAGCATCGACTAGAGATCCAGACCAGAGTGACTTCAGTAAAGTATAGAGATTGCTTACCTTGCAGGCAGCCAACAGATGCATAATGCAGCTCAGCTACATGGAAAAGAGTTTTGCCTGCATACATAATGCATACGTGCCGGGTCAACTGTAAATGTAATTTGTGTCTACGTATGAATAAATTGTTCTGAAAAAGATAGCAAGTCTGCTAAATAACCAAACACAGAATGAAAACTAAACGAAAATAAGAATCACATTTAGATAGTAATTCATGTAAATTTATAAATGTCATTAGATATTCAAAAGGACACCAAGGCTTTGAGCCTTCACATTTATTTAGATGTCACGAACAGAACTTTTACCCTTTATAATTTTACCCTGTCAACATGCAACCGGATGTACATTTTACAGTATGCTGCCATATGAGGTGAAATTTAGCAGAAATATCCCAAAGTTATGTCAAATGAGAGAAGCTGCCCACACACAAGTCTCAGAACGTCTGCCTTAAACTGGCTATAATCTTACAAAACAACTTACAAACATAAACAAACTGAATACCTTTGTGTTAAAGGCGTTTTAGGGATGTTGAGGTCCAAAGGATTGATGCCCCTGCTGGAAGATGTTGAAAATACATCATAGACTACTCTATGGGCATCGCATCCAAGGGCTCACTAAGATCTCTAAAGATATCGTCGTGTTTTCGCTTCTTTCACTGGAAAATGTAACGTTTTTTAGAAATAGCTCATTCTTAGCTAATAAAACATAATGCTTCATTAAATGAACTTTAACGAACCGGCACGGGACAGAAAACACGAGGGCGTTAAATTGGGAAAACTAATGAGGGATATTTTACAAAGGGTAGGTGAGGGGAATGAAACATAATTGGAAGATAACGGGAAGATGCTGGGCAGGAAAAGGGGAATGAAACAATCATTTTACCGTGAAACAAGGGGGGGCCAAGGCACGAGGCGCATAGTCACACAAAGGCCACGTATTTCCACACAGAACACAACAGGCACAACAGACATGCGACTGTCCACACAACTAGAAAACTCCTGACAAGAAGGACAGGGTCATGACAGTAACTTACAGTGGATTATCATGTATGTCATTTATTGGGAACAGTTTGTTCAAAGATAAATCAACACTAAAAATGAAAGTCTTTATCTTTCCAAAAAAAACTCTCAAATTACAGCCTCATGCAAAGCATTCTGGGAACCAGTTACTATGTGATGTGAATTTATCTTTGAACAAACTGTTGCCAGTAAATTACATACATTTAAATTTAGTGTAAGTTACTGGCAAACTGCTGCCTGTCCGGCTGTAATTGTTCACAGTGTATTGAGAATCTTATTCACATGTTTCTAATCACTTTCACTGTTAACTGAATTCTTTGAGTCAGCACAAATGTATTTAAATCTCCAGGAAATGTGGAATCCCATTAAAACTCGACATATTCCTCTGATTTCTAGTGATTGCTCCAGGACTCTGTTTTCATGCCAGTTCTATAGCTTGCTCATCCATTGACTATAATTCCAGTCGCAGTACTAATTGGACTGCTTCATGTGAAAACCCGGCTTGACAAATCATTCCTGCCAAGGTTTGATCCAGCTATATCCTGAAGAGAAGAGGAGATATAACATGATTAAGTGGACACTATTTAGTGCATATTTGATGGAACAAAGGCAATTTTATAAAACGGCCTAATTATTATAAAAATATGAAAAATTAGATAAGCAATTGTCCAACTTGTCCACGGTTAATAGTTCTTCAAAATTCACCAATGTAGCTTCTTTCACAAAAACACACACAAAACTAGTGTTGGAAGAAACAAATTCACTGGATTTACAAAAAGCAGATGAGTTCTGCACGGTCAACTGAGGATCCATTTAACATTTTAATGGAGGAACATGAAGTTACATGAATGAACACATTTGCCGCTTGAAATCCATTAAATTTGACATGAAAAGAAATTTAAAGGAATGTATTCCCTTAACTGGATTCCTTCCACTAAAAGGTACAAATTCATTTTAAAACATCTAAACTCATTAGAGGGTTAATGAAGCAGAGCAAACGGCAAATCTATGGCATAATAAAATGCTTTCAAGTAATTATAATTATTTCCCTCAGCAAATTAATGTTTTTATTTTAATCATCATCCACTGTATGACCTCTTGCTTTTGTTCAGATGTTTTTATATGTGAGAACGGGCAGATGTTGCTTCTAGTCGATGACACGTATGTTTGTGTATTAATGTGAAAGATAACAGTATACGCACGTGATAATGTGACGTATTCTCTTGGATTTCAATGAAACAAAGGCTGAATGATGTTCTTACACTGAATGTCTTCAGCATTATCATCCGTCAGCACAATGAGAAACGCATCTCAGTCGCTGTGCTCTTTAGCATCACTGTTATAAATGTCTGCTGACTCCGCAGGGAGAGATTGCATTGGCTTTTCTAATTGAAGGCGGCCTGTACTACACAAGCTTGAATACAACGCTTCTAAAACTGATCGTTTCCAGGATTTCAAGGAATTTAGCACAGAAATCTTCTAGGCTTGTAGAGTTTATATGAGAAACTGTTGGGACAACTCCTAGAAATATCAAAAATAAAGTGCAAAAAATACTTAATCGTTTCTGTTTGTTGAAATAAAATAGAATATTGGCCAAAATATTATAAAAATATATAAAGTAAATGAAAATACACTGAAATGGGTTTCAGGCTATATACTAATAATTCAAAAATAAATAAAAATAAAAAATGAACCTTATATAGCAATATAAAACATAAACAAATTAACTATATAAAAAGACAAAAGCACATAACAAATTGGCAAAAAATAAAGCTGAAACTAACAAAGACTAAAACATATTTATAAAACAACAATAAAACTGAAAACAAAACTTTAAGGATTCTGGAAGTACAAATTATGAATGACTATCAAAATGTAATGTCAATGTTTATTATTTAAAATATCTAGCGTGCAATTTGAGAAAGTTCTAATCATGTAAAATAGACATTATGCCGTTTAATTATGTAAAATATTTAGTTTAATATCATTTTACTTTTTTTAATATGTATTTTTAGGCTATATTAGGCTATATTTTATATCAATAATTATATACATATATCATGAATAGTCATATAAATACTTCAGCATGTATTCATCTTTGTTAATGCCAATACAATTGGTTTATTGTGCAAGTTATGAAACACAACTTTTGATTTTAGAAATGTATTAGTAAATACAGAAATAAACATGAATTAAGATTGAGTATTGTGTATTGTTCATGTTAGCTGATGCATTCACTAACGCTAACAAAAACACAACCCTAAGTGTTATCAGTGTTTTAAAAGTATAAATAAATTGAAATATTACTATTTGTTTTAAACTATGGTACGAAAAGCACCAGTCTAATAAATAGTGTTGACAAAACGAGAGAAATGCAGCTGTGAAAACACATAAGGAAAATGTTATCTTTATTATATTTATGTATAAACACGATTGTAATGTTCGTTTTAAATTGGCACTAATGATATGTTTTGTTCATCATATTGCCCCCTAGGACGAATCGCTTCATTGTCTTTTCACTTTTGTGAGTCGCTTCGGATAAAAGCATCTACCAAATGCCTCACTTTTAGAATGAGAGCACATGGGGATGCCAGTTTGATTCACTCCGTCGTGTCCTGTCCTGAAAAAAACAAAAGCAATTTCACAAATGTACATGTAAGATCTCTTTATAGCAGTGTGATCAAATGTGTGGCACCTGGTGAAGAGCACACAGGTAATGTTGTTGTGTTCTTTTGTTAACAGGAAATTATTTGAACTCTGTGTTCTCTTGTGTAAATAAATGTTTACCGGCCGGAGATGTGAAGGCTGCACTGTGAAAAAAAAAAAATTGAGCCAACGTGAAAAAATGAGGCAACCTGATGCAGTAAGACTTTTGTGTTGAGTCAACGTGTATTATTTAATTCTTCAAAGTAATGAGACCTTCTTTAGCCAACTTAAATTGTTTTGTTTATGTAATGCTGATTGTCTTACTTTTCTAAAAAAGATATTATTGTCACACCAATTACTGTTGTTCAGGCAATTAATATAATTCTGTTGTGTGGATGAAACATGTTGAATTAGCAAAATAAAATATTCCAAGTACTCTTTAATTACTGTTAAATATAAAAGTAAACAAATGTATCTGTCTTTAAGTACACTTGTAAATGTTTTCTGCCTCAAAAGGTCCCAAACTTTGATCAAATAACTGTTTAAACAGTTTGAGTTTAGTGTTTATATTCCAGGTCTTTAAGAACATTTACAAAAAAAATTTGAAACAAAGTCCAGTCAACAAAATAATCTTTGTTAGTAACATGTTCAGGCTCATTTTGTTCAGTATATGCAAAACAATCATTAAACTCCTTTAACCAAAAATGCTGTTTTCAAATTACTTGTGTATATTTGTAGGGAGAACGTTTTTAAGTTGGATTTTTAAATGTGGGCTTACTGCACATCTTTTCATAGCAGATTCATGTATAAGCATTTTCTTTAGTTATACAATTTAAGTTTCCACTGACATTTTGCCGATTAATAGCAGAACATGTTTGTATGACAAATGGCTTTCTTCTTTCAGGGTCAAAACATGGACTTTCTGTCTATACTGTCTGTGGTTTTAAACACCTCTATACGTGTTGTCAAACGACTTTGATTTTAAAACATTTATCTTTGCATTTATGCATTTGGCAGGTGCTTTTATCCATTCACAATGCACTGAATCTATTTAAAACATTTGAAACACATTACCAATGCGTCCAGAACAGAAACACACATCAACGGTAAAAGAAGTAAAAGAAACAACTGCTCCATAAATATTTATGTGTCACAGGTGAGCAATAATGTTGCACAACTCTCTAATAGCTGGGTTTCAGTCACGTGATTATGATGACGCGCGAAGGCGGGGCGATTTCAGATGGAGGGCAGGAAGTAAACATGGACAATACGTCTATGGAGGAAATCGTTGTGGAGAGTCTGTATTGTATGAATTTAGAACCAGTTTCAAGAAATAGATACATAATAAGAACATGGTGTGCAATAACATCAGAATCCATTTCATTACATATAATACATATAGTCAGTACAATTGGACTAGTCACTAGCATTACACAAGTGTAATACTTTTATCCATTAGTCACGCTGCTTTGGTTCGGAGCTTTCGGCTGTCTGTGTCAGATCCGGGCTCTCATCTGTCTGTAGGAGATCCAACATAGCCTCTGCACATACAGACCGTCCTTGTTGGTCTTCCTTGAGCTTCAGCCTCTGCTCTCGTTTAAGAGACGCCTCTGATTTGGGTTTAGCTTTTTGGGACATTAGGTTGACCGTCGGAGCCCAATCTACCGACTCAACGTCACCCAAAGCGCTAGGGCAGCCTAAAAAGCCCCAATGAAGTCCATATTAGACTACCGGTAACTTAATAATCATTACTAAGTAAATGAGCATTTAACGAAAACCTAATGCTATATAAACACAGACACAAAAAACAAGTTGGCTAACTAACATAACCTCCGGCGAAGTGGTCGCTGCAGACACGGGCATTAACAGACTCTGTTCCTCCCGACCGCAGACGTAAGTTCAAATTCACTTTTTACGGCGTTGTTCTGTGAGCTTTTTACATTTCTCACATTTATGAGTGCCAATCTTTGGTACTCTGTAAAATCCCTTTCCCTTTTCTCGGTTTGAACGATTGGAGCAGCCGTAAACTACACAAAACTTTGGCATTTTTTCAGACGGCACTGTCTGGCAGATCCTCAGCTATTTCACTTCCTGCCCTCCATCTGAATTTCGCGCTCTCGCGATCCAGCAGCGTGACGTCACGTGAAACCAACCTATTCCCAAAAAATGCTGAGTTATTATCAACCAAGTGTTGGGTCAAAAAAGATAAACCCAACCGCTTGGGTAGCTTAACCCAGAAAATGTTTATATTTCACCCAGCATTGATTTAAAACAACCTAGCATGTGTGTTAAAACATCCCAGAGCTCATTTATAACCCAACAATTGCGTTTGTCTCTTTTTGACCCAACGCTGGCTTGAAAATAACCCAACATTTTTCTAGTAAAAAGGTTTGACCTTATCTTAATTTGGAACTGGTTTTGTATACATTAAAATGAATAATCAAGAAAACCGCATGGCAACCACTTAGAGCACCCTAGCAGCAGCGTAGCACCGTGCAATAATAGAAACCCGTACACATTTTAGAAACCACAATGGTAAAAACCAACACACAGCTCTCACGTGTTCCTCAAATAAAGAGTTAATTCGTTTTTTTTTTCAGTTTTAGAATGATCACTCTTTACAAGAAATAAACGACTGGAAAGAAAAAAAGAATAAATGTTGTGGCTTTCCACATCCATATATCTGATAACACTTCACCAAAACAAGATCTAAATGAGCAGGGCCACTTGCCTTGATTGTTTTCTATCGGCTTCTTTGAGTGGAATGGTCCTGAGAGAGGAGAAGCAGGTGAAGGAAAATGGATGAGTGACAGATCAATCTGGAACTGTGCACCGGCACCAGAAAAGTAGCACGAGCGGTTATCCATACAAATTAAAAGCAACCCACTTATTCATTGCTTTAAGTTTAATCTACTTACTTAAAACAAAGCCACTGTCGACAAGAATGCAAGATTAGTTAGAGTAACCCGGCCCATTATCTCCAGAGCTGGACTGACGTCAGGTAAACTAGAAGAATTCATTTACAGTAAATCAAGAGCCATTACGCTCTGACATTATTGAGGTCTTGACCTTGAATTCATTCCTCAGAAAAAACTTGAGATGAAAATGCACATATACCTGAAATGCACATATATTCGACGTAACCTACATATATTGGACGATTCCACTGGATGATAAATGTGCAAAAGTAAACATTATGTAAATTTGAAAGTAAATTGAATTAAAGTTAAACTCAAAGGTCTAAATGTGTATAAAGGGTCAGGTATCCCTTTTAGAATTACTCAATTAAATGAGCTTTTGAAATTTGGCATTTACTATTTATTATAAGGCGCTACAGCTCTGAAATGAATACGATATCAACTCCATCTCTGATGAGGAGGACAAATAAATTGTCTTGTTGGGGTTTTATAAAGTGAAAAATGTGAGGAGCTGATGAATCTGTAATCTCATCTGAGAAGAACTGAGACATCAGGCAGACACATAATCGGATTATTTTACAACGCTCTCAAATTTGATCAGAATATACACTGGTCATTTTGTTCTTTTTTGCTTGTGAATTGCAGAGGCCCTGTTGCTATTTTATGGTCTTTATTTGACCAACTATGGACCTATATCTGTCAACCTAAATAAAAAAATATCACCAGAGCTTTAATTCAATTCCATCGCTGACTTAAATATAAATCCATTACTCAAACACTGTTGTGAGAATTAAGGAAAGCCTTAGATTACATTAGATTTGCTGTTTCTAATCCGCTTCCATAATCTGAATTACACACGGTGTTTATTTAACAACCGGCACGTCTTGGTTAAAGGGATACTTCAGATAAGAAACAAAATGTACCCACGTTTAACTCACCATCAAGGGATCCTGAGTAAATATGACTTTATATAAATTTATAATTTGACGCAAGCTTTTTCTTGCAAGCGGTAGAATGGGAGAGAATGGAGGGCAATCTTTTAAAGCTCCAAAAAGTGAATTTTTTAAGTAACGTTAAGTGTGAGGATTTGGAAGGTTCACTTAGATTTCCCACAGAAATCAAATGTTACGTTTCTTTAATATTTCCTGAACACGAAATTGCCTGTTTTCCGCATGGCCTACTGTAGTCTGACAACCATAGGCAAAATATCTTTGTTAAAGTATCTCACCCAAAAATGAAACTTCTGTCATCATTTCGTCACATTTGAGTGTATTATCTGTATAAACGTCTTTGTTCTGATGAACACAGAGAAGACATTTGGAAGAATGCTCATAGCCAGACATATTTTGTCCCCCATTGACTCCCATAGTAGGAAAAAATACAACGGAAGTCAAAAATGCCTCAGAACTGTTTTCTTTCCTGCATTCTTCAAAATGTCTTCTTTTATGTTCAACAGAACAAAACATGATATAGTAATTTTTCCTACTATGGGAATCAAAATCTGTCTGGTTATAAGCATCACAACAAAGACATTTATACTTGAAGGTGAGGAAATGATGACAGAAGTTTCATTTTTGGGTGAAGTATCTCTTTAATAAGAGGCGAATGTTTATCTGATCTGATGAACTATAACCAACTTGGAGGAACACAGGAAGTTATCAGATTTAGTGAATGTTCAACATCAACGTATTTCAAAACTATTCTGTTCAGCTGTTTATGTCAGTGCTGCATGTACATCTAACTGTAATGATAAGATCACACAACACAGATGAGACAGGACGCAATGTTAATTCAAGTACAAACTAATGCATATACATATTACAGCAGTGAAAAACTATGAAGCAAATCTGAACCGAACGGTGTCAAGATTTGACTAAATCAATAATTTACTGCTTCAAAAGAAAATGTGATGCACAAGTGAGAAAGAAGTGCAGTACACAGCTATACTGCTGTGAGACGTACATTAGATCTATAGAAGCTGCACACTTCTTCACGGATAATTCATCCGTCTGTTGTTGTTTAACTAGTATTTATTATCAGTCATAGACGCTTTTATCAAAAGTGAACGACAGATGATATTGAGCGCATGAAGTTTGCTATACAGAGTTAACACGTCACACTGATCATTGAGTTCCAAGAGCTGCTCGGACACAAGAAAAAGAGCAGACAAAAATAGAGGACTTTTGTTTTTCTCAAAGAAAAGAGGAAGTGCTTTTATTGTTGTGGGCCACTTCAGTACTTATTTAGGTCACCCTGCGTTCTTAAAACTAAATCAAGTTTGTTTCGTCTTGTGGGAAATATGTGCTTTATGTTTCTGATACAGCACACAATTTCATGATGTAGTTTCTGGAGTGAGTTGCTAAAGCAAATACATATTTCCACATGATAGTAACTATTGGTCAGTTTGTTCTTCAGTTTACATTCATAATATTGTGTCTTGTGTTCTTGAGCGTCAATTAATGTCATGTATGAGTCAGTTCCTCACCAGAAAACTCACGCATGATGATGCAAACAATCTTTGATCAGAGAAAATGAATAACCAACATATGAATCAAGTGTGTAGAAACTTTACCAGGATCGTTTGTGCAATGTCATTTTTGTCGTCCTTCATTTATGACGTTGTTACCTTATTTAATAATATTTGATTTGGCAAGTTGCAGATTTTTTTCAGACCTCTTATTTTTTACTCAGACTTTGCACTTTGGCAAGTCTAGAGAAACATTTGATAAATGAAATTAAATATCTGTGAGTTTTCTCTTTCTGTGGATGTATTAAGCTGCTATTTTGACTCGAAATGATGGGAATATGTCTTCGGTCTAGGCTTCAACATCTGCACACTGTTGCAAAGCATCCAGGCTCTCGGTTTGAGACTCATATTAGTCATTTCTCTTGACCGGAGTTGAGACAAATGAAATGTTTCATCTGGGTGAAAGAGTCTCTTGTCTGTAACTCCATGTCTTCTGCGGCTGCTTGTTCTGGCCTGTCTGTCTCTTGATGTATTACACTAAAGACTACCTGCGACACTTTCTCATCTCAGTGACTTTCAAGTCAAGTTGGAGCCAGAACTCTTGAACTTTCCTTTTATTTTCAGGATGATCAACCAAATAATACGATCTATTATCAGCGGCTCTCTGCTTCCCTGAGCTGTCAAGAATTGTTGAAATTAAAAAATGATTATCGCTGCCTTGAAAACATCAGCACGATGGAAACTGTGTAGGAGGTGTTTGCTTGGAAAAATAAAAGAATAAATGTGAAAAAGGATTTATTAGGCGGCTTTATTGGCACTTTGTGGATATGTTTGCCACAAGCGCTCCAGTGCAGATCACTGGAGGGTCAACCCTGATGTGCAGTATTTTACATCTCAATAAATAAAAGATAAAGAAATGAATATGTGTCCGTGTGTTTGTGTGTGTTTTTGTGTGTGTGTTTTTGTGTGTTTGTTTTTGTGTTTGTGTGTGTTTTTGTGTTTGTGTGTGGGTGGGTTGGTGGGTATTGTAAATCCTACCGTATGGAGACAAAAGATGTCAATATCCAAAATCCTTGTCCTTGTGGGGACATTTTTTGGTTCCCTTTTAGGAAAGAAGCTTATGATTCATACATTTTTTTTCAAATCTAAAAGAGCAAAACGTTTTGTTTGATGGTTTGGATTAGGGTGTGGGAATATTACAGTATTATTTACAGTTTTAAAATGACATTCTCTCAAAGCAAAGCATTCAAATCTTTTACTTTTGCATCTATATCGTCATCTCAGTTTGACACGTAAAATGAATGGGCCCGTTACGTAAGTGAGTTGGAGTAAAATGACATTTGTTGAGTCAATATAAGCAAAGGTTGTTTATTAAGTGCTTTTAATTATTTGCATTTATGCAAAGCAGCTCTACAGGACGAAACACAAAAAGAGAGGAAAACGAAGAGTACAAACAGAGAAGAGTCAGTAAAAATGTCAGATTGGACAAGACTGAACCGAATACCTTATGCGTAACGCAAATATACTCGAAATATGTGATGCTAAATGACTTCTATCTGTATCACCAGTGATTAAAGACGAGAGCAAATGACAGTCCTCTTTAAAACTGACATTTCAACTGCTTGCTTACCATGGTAACGCCGTGTCATTATTTAAAGTCGCACTCAGCATGAGAAGTCACGAATAGACCATATTTACCTTCGGAGAACAAAAGTTCAATAAGCAAACCTTATAAAGCACAACCTTGAGAGCAAACACAATTATGTTCTGTCTGTCATGAAAACGTTATCGAAACCCATTATTCACAATAATACTCTTTATTTTCGACTTCATAAACAATGAATATGGCTCTACAGCTTTTTTAATACTGCACAAGTATTAAAGGGACCGGGCACATTAATGGGTGATGAAGCAATACATTTTGAATATTTCGCCGTAAAAAGGATCAAAAAGACTATCTGATAATAAGCAGCCGCATGAATAAGTGATGGGAACCCGTGGCTTTCAGATCTAAAGAAGAAAAATGAACCAAACCTGAGGTCTATTAACCGTATTTTTTAAATGTTATCGTAGGCCTTTATCATTTTTCAGAAAAGCTGTGATGTCGATGTGGGCTCAGGGGGATGCTATGCAGTGTTTGATTGTTTTAGCTAAACCACAGAAACACACTCATTTTACAGGGCGGTTCACCCAAACATGACGATTCTGTCATCCTTTATTCACACTTTGGTTGTTTCAAACCTGCACCTTTGATCTGATAAACCCAGAGTGAGATATTTAAAAGAATGTTCACAATTTTCAGATCTGAGACATCATCCACTACCATATGAGGAAAAAATACGATGACAGAATTTTCAATTTTGGGTGAACCTTTTATGTTATTATTTTTGTGACATATTAATGTTTAAAAAGAAAGAAAATGTTAACACTTTAAAGAAAAGTGTAGAAAGGATTTGGGGAAATGATAGCCACTGCTTTCACATTGGTAGAAGCGTAATGGTGATTTGCACTTATAGCATTGTGGAAATATTTATTTGATCAAATTCTAATATTCTTCTTTTTATTTACACAATCCTTTTTTGTCGCACAAAATGTTTTTCAAATAGATGTTAGGTTGGGTGTTTTTCTTTTATACTTTAATCTTCTGTTTCCTTGTGTATTCTTAAAATACAAACCTTAATATAACGCCAATAAGTAGTAATATGTGTCCATAATATGTTATTGACTGCGTTTGGCTTGACCTATCTGCTCAGATGTCATAATTGCAGACAAAGAGATCTGCCTGCCGATAGACCAAAATATCTCTTTTGTAATTTCTGACAGATTTAGAATGTAAAAATGTCAAACCTAACCTTTAAAGAAATATCCTTTTCCAAAGACTTTTAAGGCCCTTACGGTGCATCAGAGGAAATCTGCGCTCGAAAGATTGTTTAATGCTCCTTTATCAGAATGTCTGTAATTTGTAGAAAATGTCATGTCGGTTTTGGCCCGTCTGTGTTATTATTCACTCTTTACAGTACTTTACCAGTGTCTTATGTTTTTCAAAAATGTTAATGTCTGTATTTAAACTATTAGAATCCACATTGCATGCAAATCATTTGAAATAAATAATTTATCATTCAGAATTAAGAAATGTAGCTTTTTAACAACAACGCAAGGTTGTGGGCTCAAGCCCAGGGGATTGCACATACCTAAGTATAAATGTACAGGATAATGCAATATAAGTTGCTTTGGATAAAAGGGTCTGCCAAATGCATAAATGTAAATATAATAAGCCATACATGAGCTGTTTATAAAGTATATTCATTTTAGCAATTTAAGTCACGAAACAAGCATGAATTGATTTCGTCTTCTGTACTTTAAAAGCTAACCATAAACATAGCGAACATTCACTTGGACTGAAAACCTAAACATCATGATTCAAAGATCTCCCCAGCTAAGAAGATCAGATCAATACGAGTGTCTTGCATTAAAGTAATTACCCACAACCCACCTCATCCTCACGCGCGATTGCATGATTTCCTCGAGTGCATTTTCATTTATTTAGCTGGGCTGTGAAGACAGATGCTGTTAGATGCTCGGGACGTTTCAGGAAGCCATCAAGAGATAGCGATAAACCATCAGTCTCTGCTCGGGAGCCTTCAGGTCTGATAATGGCTCTCAAACATTGTTTTCTGTCACGGAGTAACACAGCAGATATGAATGATGGCAATGTTATCAGGCCCGCCGAGTCTGCATATATTACCCAGTCAGTGTCATAACTTCTATATGTGATGGTTTTATGGTGGAGATGTTTTTAAAAGGGTGCTTGCGGCTGGACAGTGTTTAATTGGTGTTTGGTGAAGTTCATTGGATCTCAGACGTGTGCTTTATCTATAGTTTGGCAATTACAGTTTTAAAGGCAATGTAGATATTGTTTAATGCAGCGGGGCAGCATGTCATGAGAATTATTACTGGATCATTTGTTGCTCGGGCAACCGGACAACGACTTACAAGTTATATTTTGAGATATAGAGATTTTCTTTTTGACCAAAGGCATTACAACGTTTCTCTGTTCTTCTATTTCTATCTCCAAGACGGCCACAAAATGGAGATGTTTAATGTAACTCATGACTCATGAGCGCTGGCCACCGAATCACCAACATAACAGCTGCTGAGAACAACAGAAAAACTTCTTTCGTTTCAAGAAAAACATTTGATAAATAAACTATATATACTGTTTGTGTTTATATATATATTCATGTTATTCAAAATGTAGATATTTTTATTATGATAATATATATTGATATATATATTAAATTTACATACATTTACAGCCGCAGAAAAATTAAGAGACAATTTGAATATTCATTTAATCATAATTTCTAGATTCATTCCAGTCCAGCGTCAGTTGAAGAAAATCAAACCTCAGGAGTGACATAAAGTCATCCAACAGCAATGTGAAAGACTGACAGCAGGACAAGACACAAAAACTGTGCGAAAAATCCTTGTTATCACATAATTTTGTAGCCATCTTTGAGAATGGTCTGAAAACACATCTCTTCCGTCAACACTTGACCCATCAGTTCTGACTTCTATCTCTTTTCTAAAAAAAAACACTTATCTCTGTATACTGTGTTACAATTGCTTCCATAGTTTCCCTCATCTGTTAGTCTCTTTGGATGAAAGCATCTGCTAAATGACAAAATGTAATGTAAATAAAACAATAATTGTTGAATTTCCTTCATGTAGAAATTTGACCGTTGTGTTGGTAAAAGTGAATCGGAACTTGTTTTCATTACGGTATTTGAGAGCTGATGAAATACACAGCAGCTTTTCTGTTAATTTCACCTGCTCCTTCAGTTTTCAATTTCTGAAAATAAATGCAAATAGAAACAAAGATTTTATTTGAAATTTGGAAGAAATATTGTCAGCAGTTCACAGAATGAAACAAAAAAATATTTTTTTACCTCAACACATACCAAGAAATAGTGTTTTTTTTAAATAAGAAAAAACTGATTTTGTTCTTATCTTTCATAAACATACTATAAAACCAATCCTTTTTGAATTATCCGGCCTCTGAGGGGTCATGTGTTTTCCCTCTTTGGGATAACTTTCATTTCTGCAATTTTACGTGTCTAATACATGCAAGAACAACTAACACACCAAAGACACAGAAAACCATGTGTTCCAAAAAACACACCGTATGACCCCTTTAACAAAACAAAACCCCAGCTAAGGTGCCTTTGAGAGATCTCTTTCTGTTGAACATTCTCCCGAATAACACTGAAGTCTATACTCTACATAACAACATTATGTCATCAATTGACCGTGCATTTGATTCTAAAAGTAACTGGTAACCAGTGTAAGGACCTGAGGATTGGAGTGATATGCTCAGATTTTTTGGTTCTGGTCAGAATCCTGGCAGCAGCGTTCTGTATGAGCTGCAGCTGTCTGATGGTCTTTTTGGGAAGACCTGTAAGGAGTCCATTACAGTAATCCACCCTGCTGGTGATGAAAGCATGAACTAGTTTCTCTAAATCTTGGCTTGAGACAAAACATCTGATTCTGGCTATGTTTCTGAGATGATAGTAGGCTGAGTTACATTTACATTTACATTTAGTCATTTAGCAGACGCTTTTATCCAAAGCGACTTACAAGTGAGGTAGGTAATGGAAGCAATTAGGACAGCATAAGTACAACATGCTGTCCTAATTGATTTGCTTATTGCTTTGACATGACTTCTGAAACTAAGGTCAGACTCCAAAATGACCCCAAGACTTTTTACCTTGCTTTGTGTCTTTAGACCTCTTAAGTCAAGGTATGTGTTTACCTTGTTAGTTGCATCCTTGTTACCAAAAACAATGACTTCAGTTTTGTTTTTATTTAATTGAAGGAAGTTTTGACACATCCATCTGTTAATTTCATCAAAGCATTGGCAAAGAGTGTCAATAGGCCTGTAGTCATTGGGTGCGAGGGCTAGGTAGATCTGAGTGTCATCTGCATAGCTGTGGTAGGCAATTTGGTACTTTTTCATTATTTGGCCAAGTGGGAGCATATACAAGTTGAAGAGGAGCGGGATCAAGTGGGATCAGATCCAAATGTAAAAGCATATGTTGTGGACATTCACTGGGTTTGTGCTCTCCAGCTGAACACGCATTTCTTTTGCACATGGCTTCCCAAAACACAAATAAACATTTCTAGAGAGATCTTCCCATGAGTTGCCTTAGAATACCTCAGAAAACTTCACAAAAATAAGGAGAGCCTGAACAGCAACTTTATACATAATGAAAATCCCAGAGCCAGCACCGGCGTCAAACTGCCTCACGATGTTCCGCACATACAGACGGATCTGATGTGGATTTTATTTACTGCTGTTTCCATCAGAAGCTGGGTATAGTGATGACACTTGCTCAACATATGCTCGGCTGTCTCTCCGGCTGACAGAAACAAGTGTTTTTTTATTCTATCAGTTTAGAAAGCAGATTGAAGAAAACATTGAAGTTGAGATATACAAGAGTTCTTTTGCTTTTTCAATTCACAATGGTTTTAATTTGACACGCCGTATCTGTTTTATCACTGGATTAAAAGATGAGATGAATGAAAGATGATGTAATACTCATCGTGGATATCATAGATTTGATCACGACTGTAAAGTCCATTCTTATGGTAGTTTGACATTAGAAAACATTGTTGGAGTGGTTTACTGTCAATCAAATAATAATCAGTTCTTCTTGTTAAAAGTGTTGATTAGAGTTTAAGATTATATTTCATATCTGGGGAAATTCACAACATCTTGTGTAGCTTCTGAAGTGTTGTCTTAATTGAGATTTACTGGATATTTCTAGTCTTTTGTCACATTTTTGAGCCTTTCAAAAGTGTGAAAACTGGATCTCAACATTATATAGATGCTGTACTGGACTCTAATGTGCAGAAGATGCAGGAAAGGTACCAAAGGACGTGTATAACCCCGAGGATTCATCTGCAGCTTCACCGCTCACAACAAAGCTGAGACTCCTGCACAAAACTTTCACAGAACATTCATTGATCACTGACTGTGAAAACAGCACATCATAATACAAACCATAGGTTAAAAACAACATTATCTGTTCAAATTGTGTTCTGGTTTGTGAAACAGCTGACTCAGGGCAGCACTGAATAAAAAACTAAATGCATATATTTTTGTGATGAACATCTTGCAGATTCTCCAAGGCGTATATGAACTGGGGAGCGCAGCTGTGAATGTTCTTTATATAAAAAGATGGCAGATAGTTTATAATAGTCAGATAAGTTATGGAAGAAAAACATTGCGTTCGATCATGCTCTGCAGAAGAACATCCAGCTTCTGGCGTATCTTTCAGAACTGCATCACTGAGACTAAAAATGTTCTGGTATTCATTTAAGTTTGTTCCTTTTTGGAGTCCTAAATGTTTTTGAGTATGGATGCCGGAGGACACAGAGAGCCAAGCGCAGAACATTTGTCAACATAGGTTGAACACAAAGAGATGCGTTGCCACAAGATGCCATTTGAACTATTTATATGTCATGAACAACAAAAGTTGACTTCTGTCGGCCGGGTTGTTAAAAGAAACATTGGGTCACCTTAAAAAAAATGAGTTACCTGGTTGCCTTAAAATTTTTAGTTAATTCAACTTAAACATAATAATCAACACATTCACAACAAAGTCATATAGTTAACTCATATTCCTAAGTTAAGTTGATGTTGTTTTTAAGGGAATGTTCAATTGCTCTTGGGTTGGAGGGCTATGGTTGAACAAGATGTTTGGGACATTGCAAAAAGCGTTCTGAGAAATGTTGTAATTCTGGGTTGTAAATCGCTTTGCATTAAAGCGTCTGCTGAATAAATAGATGTAAATGTTGGATGCGATGCCTTTTGGTTTGGCACAACGCTGTGTAGTTCAGGTTGTGAGGTGTTGATGTGTTTTTCATCATCCTTTTTTCTCCACAGAAACCAAACATTTTAATTTTGCACCTTGTGTTGAATAAGACTTTGCAATCGGCTGTAACTTCATGCTTTACGGCGTTTTTCATGCTGTAATCTCTTTTCGTTCTTCTTGTTCTTCCAGAATGATTTCTTTGCTGGACGGCGCACAACCAAACCGCTCCTAGAAAGACATCTCACAGTTGAAATGACTTCCTCCAGATGCTGAACAAGCACTTCACTGAAAGATACCATATTGTCTTTTGAGACAGGGAGTGACCTTAAACACTTTTCATCAAATGCCAGTGAAAAGCCACTTCAGTTTCTGTCTTTTTCTTTCTTCAAATTTCCAGATCGGAGGACAGATTAAACGCTATCTCCACTCCATTTTAGTGACCGGTTGATTGATCACATGTCCATTCCATACACAGCTGAAGTTACTTTCAAAAGAAGATGATACTTTGGTAACCAACAGGACAGCAGGTTTATCTGATACTGTAAGAACCTCAGTATTTGATCAAAACCAAAATGTCATAATTTAGCAAAATGAAGAATAATGTTAGGAAATATTCAGAAACTAAATTTGTTTTCCAATATAGACGGTTTAATCGGACTCACACGCCCGGCCCGATGTTAACATTACGGTCTTTGTTCAGTTATCACACTATGTAATATAAAAAATTTTACCTAATTTGTATTCATGTTTAATTAAATTAAATTGTTGCCATTGAAACCGTTTATAGATTTCACACAAGAAACCATTAATTGATTTCATAATTCTTATTTAAGTTCATTTTATGAGAGATGCAACCACATATCGGGCAATAATTAGTGCTGGTTGTTAAAAGCAATTTTTCATGCTATCGGCCGATAGATTAAGAACAGCCCAAGATCAGGATTGTCAATCAAAATAGGACAGAAAAACGCAATGAGTTCGTGCTCCATATTTAGAAAATGTTAAGAAACATAATTTGAGGTTCAACTATAACAAATAATGATTAAATAACATTGAGAAAGTTAATAAATATTTATTTCATCTTCAGAATTGGCATCGGCAGATATCACATAAATAATCGACTATCGGTATCTTAAATTTCTATAGAGCTTTAAGTCTTCATTGGATAAATTTCATAGTTTTCTTGTAAAGACTAGTGAACACAAGACAGGTCCTTTGAACAGTATGATACGTCTTTTTTCCATATTTTATTATTTATAACATGTTTGAGTCTAAGTATTTACCAGGGACGCTTGTTTTCAGTTCTAGGCTTTGCGGCTTGAAGACCCCCAGTGCGTTCGTAATAGCATCTGCGATTGCCTTTTGAATCCGATATCGACTGAAAGATTGAAACAGAGTCGAGTATAAAACAATGTGAGCGGTTGTAAGATGCGACCCTTTCAGAGGACAGTGGCAGGGTCACAGTGTTTTCAGAATCTATTAGAGGGAGAAAAGAAGACAGCCAAAGATTTGTCAGTCTACACAGGCCCAACCAAAGAGCTGCGGGCCTCCACAATAACAATGATGGTAGAAATTCAACGTGACAAACTTTCATCACAATTCAGTTTTATTCCAATTATCCGTTGGGAAAATTAAAAACTTTTCAAATTTTATGCAAAACAGTGTTTTATGTAAATACCCAACCATTATTCTTAGTAATTAATGAAACTTGCACCAAAACCTGAAACGTTTTGCTGGCAAAGGATGGAATTTATTGATCCTTGGTGACCTTTCAAATATGCTAGTAGAAAAAGTGTTCTGATGGGACACCACAGAAGGGATTTAGTCTCTAATGGCTCACTTTCAGGATGTCGAATGCAAAGCAAGGTCATGCAGATCTGTGCATAATGGACCACACAATGCCTCGGGCTCATTTACATGCCATGAGACGAAAACCCCCAAATCTCTCGCAAAAAACTCAATGAAACCTGTTGTGTTCTTTGTGAGACAATGAGACTCACTGGATTAGGATGTCAGTTTTCTGGGCAAAATACTGCTAAAACTGACATTCATGAATAATTTGGTTGTCCTGAATATTCACTTTTCAGGTCAAATGTACTAACTAGTTGATTTTGCTGGAATCAGTGGTTTCATTTTGCTCCCTCGTTTACCTGTGAGCAGTTACATTATGACCTTTACAAAGAGAAACTATGTTTTATAGTCACTGATATAAGTGACAGCTTATTTGGGCCAGCATTATTACAGTAAAAGGCCAAATGTTCTCTGGTCATTTTTAAACATTTAGTTCTCTTTTAATCTTAAATGCTCTCAGTCCCTAAACAAATGTAGCAAATCTTAATTTCCTCTCTGTTTGCCAGATAACCTTCCGCTGTTAGAACAATTGAGCTCCAGCATGCTTTCATACATAATCTACTAAAAGTGCGCTAGAGATGAACGGCGCGTTACAACACGGCTTTATTGCTGTCGTTTTGGGAAATATGCAGAGGCAGCAGGTACTGTTACTCTCAACGTGAAGTCATGCTGTGTGCTGAATGCTAATCTTATTATGAAGACAAAAAGGTGGAGATGTCAGGGGAGTCATTAGGGGCGACACGTCTCGCTTTTGAAGTAGCAACGTTTGACCTTAATTACTGACACGAGTCTTTGTAAAGAGAATTAGAGGATGTGTCAAGTGTGAAATTATATCCGTGAATATAATACCACACTTGTAGCCTTTTGAAAGACAGAATTTAAATAAATAGATATATATGACCTTAACAATGGATGGATGGATAGATGGATGGATTGACAGGCAGATAGACGGATAGATATACAGACAGACTTACAGAAAATCTTATACTGGTGTAGACGGATAAATAGATGGATAGATGGATGTATGGACAGACTGTCGGCTAGACCGTCAAAAGGTAGATAGACAGAAGGGTAGAGACTCAATCATGGATGGATGGATAGATGATAGATAGATGGATGGATGGATGGATGGATGGATGGATGGATAGATGGGTGAATACTCTAGACGCATGGATTGATGAACAGACGGATTAGATAGATGGACAGACAGACAGGTAGATACTGTAGATGGATGGATGGACAGACAGACAGTTAGATGGAGAGACAGACACATTTAAATAAATAAATGATGCATTTGTTCTTATTTCCAGTCTGTAAACACTTCCTCATATTCTATCCTCATCTATCTCATGTATATCTTACTTGAGTCTATTATTCTTCACCTAACCTCTTTTACCTTTCTTCCTTTCAGTTAAGTGAAATTATTTTAATACCCCAGTCCGCAAGATTTCATTTCTCTGCTGGTTGAATGTTCACATAACTATGTGCGTGACTGATAAATATTAAAGTTGAAGCACTCAGTATGATTTCAGTAGATGTTGGTCCAGCTCACACTCAATAGTACAGAATGTAATAACACACCTTCCAGCGCACGAGCAAAAAGCCTCATTTGAATTTATGACAAAAGATTTTCAATGAGAAATCAAGCTTCTATATCCAGATCTAAAATCAGCTAATCTCTGACCCCAGGTGAGAATTATTTCACCTCCGGAGCTCCGGCAGACGGCAGATTACCAACGAGGTCATCATACGACCCCTTTAAATCATAAAAAAGTCAGACAAATGCTATCCGTGCCCGTCCGCAGCTTCACATCAGCTGATATCGATGGACGGATATGTAACCTAAAATCATTTTTCTACTTCCCCTGCTGCCTTTCACGTTTTATCGGGCGTTTTATTTGTTCACTCTCTCGAGGCGAGGCGAGGCGGTTCACGTGCAGCACTATTAGATGGATTGTGCCACATAACCTCGCCAGAGGAATGCCCGTGCGTTTATCAATATCCCTGTTTTGATTTCTTTCTTCAAACACACAAACATGTCAATAAAGCTCTCGTGTTCGTGATGGACTTCACACAAGAGAGCTCAGATCAGACAGTGATGTAACACACAGAGCTCTATTACTTTACATGTCTTTATCTTACATAAAAATATCATCTGCTCATCTCATTTTGTTCTGTTGCTCATGCCAGGTTATCCTGAGGCTTTCAATGTAGAACACATGTCACATGGACTGCTTTTATGATACTCGTTTGTGTTTTGTGCTCTTTTTAATGCTTGAAAGCCATGTCATCTAAAAAAACCCAACCCCTCATTCCTCTCACTTTCTTAGGAAGCTGTTATTGGATACGCACCCTGTCAGTCATCATGACCCTGATGATGTCATGGCTCTTCCATAACCAGTGCAATACTTTTAGATTTTAAGGTTTGTTGAAGATCTGCAACATTACTTGAAACGACTTTCATTCTATAACTGTCATGCTTCCACTATCATGTCATATTTTATTCCTGTCTCAAGTGGAGCCATGGCTTAGCCTGATGGTTTTGTGTGAGAAAGAATGATTCTTTCTCGTGTCTCGTCATTGTTCCCTACATCTCGTTCCTCGTCAGCCTCTCCTTAGTGGTAATGCCCAGCACCTGTTTCTCGTTAATGATCCTGTGTATGTCCCCATTAACACCCTCGTGTTCATTGTCCTGTGCTCGTTCATTGTACCTGTATGAGGCGTTGATGTACCAGTTGTTCGTGTTTATTCCTTGCCCTGTAGCGGTGTCTCTCCCTGTATTCAAGTAAGTGTAGTTGAGTGTTAGTCCATTGTAGTCCTGTCTAGTATTGTATTTAAGTCTTTGTTAGTTTAGGTGTAGTTAGTCTGGTTCCTATGTACCTTTTATTGTTATTGTTATCTTGTCCTGTTTTACCCCATCGTCTGTCTTTTTTTTGTGTTTTATTAAAGTCTTTTTGTTACCCCGTACCTCTGCCTGCATTTGGGTTCTTTCCTCCCCGTGTTTCATGACAATAATACACTCCTATTTAAAATGCAAGGGTCACTTATTGTTAGTTTTGTTTTTCATATTTTAAAAAAGTAAACTATGACAGTTAATAGTAAGGTTGTAAATAATAAACTTGATCATCGGAAGCGGTTCTCAAACTTTTTCATTGTAAGGGCACTTTTGTGTAGGGTGCATCACTCTGAAACTTGGAATTTTAATTAAATCAAAACCATATTCAGTTATACAATGCTGGTGGGCTTTTTTTTATGATTAATTAGTAATGCCACAGTTTGAGAACCACTGATGTTTAGTATTCTTAAGAAATTTAAGGTTTCTTCACCTGTTTTTTGTCTCTCATTGGCTGATTTCAAATTCATGAAGTCATGCACTTAAAAAAAAATTCATTAAATAAAATGTTAGGTTTGCAACAATAAATGAATGTTTACATTTAAGTCCAACTTCAGATCAAAACATGATTCAAATTTTGAGCAGAAGTGCACATTACAAGTATTAAATGTGATTTTTAAACCTTCTTTAATGTGTTTTTTCATCTATAATACATTCTTTCATTAGATCAGAGGCACATTATTCAAGATTATTCTTGCATCCTTGCGTCCACTCTTTAAGACTTTATTCGGTAACATTAAGAGACAAAAGTTGTAGTGATGCAAGTTTAGGAGGGTCAAACCGACCAAAGGAAAAAGGTCTAGCCTTTCTCACATTTCTCTTTTGAAAAATATGCATTTTATCCTAAAAATTGTATAATCATCAAACCTGTACGAGTTTCTTCTGCAGAACGCAAAAGAAGATATTTTGAAAAACTTTGATAACCAAACAACATTAAACTCCATTGTACGTACACCAAACCACTGAGACATTTGTCAAAAGATCTTCTTTGTGTTCCACTGAAGAAAAAGTCATCTAGAGGTTCTCAAAATGCTGACAGAATGTTTATTGTGGGCTGAACTATCCTGTTAATCACACTTTTTACAGTCAAACTGTGTCTCTGTTCTCAAAGGTTCACATACTGTGATGACGGTAAAAGCGAGTCCATCTTAATTTCATATAAAGAACCCTCTGCAAGTACAAAGCCATAACAACATAAATAATACATTTGCATTAAATATTGAAAGGTTTGTTTTATCGCGTTCCAGGCACTTTTGAAACATAAGCGTTGTGTGCTTGCATGCTGTTACCCATAATGCCGAGCTGCGCTCACAAGGCAGTATTAATTATAATGAGGCTGAGCTTTGCCTCTCAGATACATGTGAAGATGGGTTATTAACACAGCCAATTATAAGAGAATAATCCCACAGGGGTTTTAGAGCAGCTCACATCTGGAGTCAGATCAAACACACAGAGGGACCACAGTACAGTCACAAGACGTCTGTCAAACTTAGGCCGTTCTCTACTTCAATCCTGCTTTTTGGAAGCACTGATTCTTGTACACATCGCTTTAAGAAGATACAAAATTGAGAGCTCTCCGTCTAATTTGGTCCATTGTTAATTTTTCGCTGTGTAGATAATATTAAACTTCTATAAACCCTGTGCAGATTATTTTTAGCATAGCGCAGGCATTTGACACAGAGCGAGAAGAGTTTTAATATTCCTTATCATCTTAACTTCACATTCTTTAACTGTGAATGCGCAGCTTAGGGAAAGCAGAGAAAAAATGTGGGAGGGGGCCCTAGGAGGTAACTGGCCCCCGGGGTCATAATCCGTCGCTCTTTCTCCGTAAGAGACGACTATTTGATGTCTGCATTTACATCTGACGTTTTTGATCATTTGATCAACTCCAAATACGTCTCTGAGATGTCTAATGTCGGATGTCACATGGACACCTAGAGGATATCTGTGAGATGTTTATGATTTCAATGCATGTAAAACTTCCTTTTCTAAGATGTGTATCAGAGTTTAAGACAGCAGATGTTTTCCAGATCTTTAGCAGACATCTTACAGACATATCTGGGCTGATTGTTAGAGAAAAAGTAATGTTGGC
>CM017896.1:32584624-32602124 GCA_008369825.1 Triplophysa tibetana
GATTTTGTCAGAGCCGCATGAACGCTGACGCTCGGCCTCACGGGCTGATGTGAGCAGAATTGAAACACATTTCAAGGTTAGCTTTAAAGAATAATGATGACTCAAGCTGAGACTGAAATATTTAGGAGATATGAAGTGTGAGGGGATATTAACGGCACATACTGCAATTTTATTCATCATTACTTTTGAGACTTACACACTTACTGTTTTTGTTTAGATGGTATCAGTAAGATGATGGGAATTTACAGATTTGTTCAATTGGACGTCCAGTCACTCCGTTTTTGAAATCTTCAATTTATTTGATGTAGGCCAACTACAGGATATGACATCATTTGTACATATACAGCGACATGTCAGTCAAGTCTGGAAGCACAAACTCATTCTTTATTTCCATTTCTCCCACCTTTGAGAATAAACTTTGTAAACTAAAGGCACTGTTTAGAGTGTTAACAAAATATATGCTCTTCTTCTTGTAAGTCGCTTTGGATAAATGTTTCTGCCAAATGAATAAATGTAAATAGTAAACTCATAAAACCATGAAATTTTGAACTTTACTGTCATAAATATTCATGTATTCTGCTGTATTTAATACACTCTACTATTTATTTTAGTGCGTAAGTAGTAATAATGTACAGGCAGCCGGTTGCTATGCCAGAAATAATCCCTGTCAGTGTGATCAGGACGTGAAGCAGAGGGTCTTGTATCACTGAAGGGGTTTATTTGGCGATATACCCATTTTAGATAATACTGTAAATAAAGGCCTCAATCAAAATGACTCTTGATATTTCTGCCGGTCACGGGACGCTTGGCAAACGTAATGCATGCAGGCAGCTAGGATCTGTAAAGCGATGCAGATGAAGAACTTCAATCTATGAAACTCATGAAATATTTAGTAGCGTGGCTCTAGCTGACCTCCGCTGGTTCAGTTAATTCCCAATGTAAAACGTCCTCAGTGCGGTAATGGATGGGACACTCTGTGAGATTAGCCGTCTGGTTTTCTGGTAGACTGCCAGGAGTTAAAACACACCTGCTTGAACAGATTGCCCGTACAAGTGATGTTCACAAAAACATGCTGTTATGTGTTTTACAAGCTTAAAAATGAAATCTTCGTTCAAAATAATTGTATATAATGTTTTTTAGTTTCAAGCTGTGTTTCCAGTGGCAGAGAAATTGTATGGCTCATGGGATTTATTTAATAAACTTTCTCTCTCAATTTCATTTAAGGTGTGCGCATGACAAAGTGTATATTCGTATTGCCAAAGCATTTGGAGCTGGGCTGCGTACAAATATTGCAATATGTAAATAAACGAAAAGAAAGATAATAATAAAATAAAATTGTGTAGAATATTTTTTTTTTAAAGCGTGATGTATATGTTAATATATAAAAACACAAATAGAGTTAAGTTTACACAAGATTTACAAAAACAAAAAATATACATTTAAGTAACAGAATAAAGGGATGTAATAATATATGTTATGTAGATATTGGAAGCATCAGTTCAGATTGATTGTTCTCTCTTTTGTTGCGACTCATCCTTTGCTTGCTTGCCCATTGTTTGTCTAATCAGTTCTCTCTCTCTCTCTCTCTCTCTATTCTTCTTTTCCTTTCAGACGCCCTGTCACAGACACATTGAACCGTCAGCTAATATCAAGAACAGATTTCTTGCTAAGCTCGATCTGATAATCAATTCTCATTCAGAAGGTTTGGTCACAGGATAAAAGCTCTCCTCGCTGCCACGGGTGAAGACCTCCTCAGCTTCAGACCATCTACCTCAGTGCTCCTAAATGAGGTCCATAACTCAAATGGAAAGAGAGCACGAGTCCGGAAACAAGCTTCATATGAAACCATACGGCTTGAAATGTGTCTATTTTTATCGCGTGTGTGTATTTTTATGACAATAATAGCATCTCGAGAGAGCTGCGAGACAATTAATTAGCATCCAGACTGCGTAACCTCTCTGAGATTATTCCTTCTTATTACCACAGTAATTGTATTGTATAGATAAGAGCCGATATAACCTAATAGCCTTTGGCAAGAGTGAGGAATAACATCCGATATGCAGCGAAGAGCTTTATGGAAAGCCAGGGGTCACGCACTAATCCAAATTGCAAGATTTTGACGCTCGGAGTCATTTGCATATGTTCAAATATTTATCTCAAATTATCGCGACGCTATTCGGATTAAAAACCACACAGCCGCGGCTCGTAGTTCAGCAACATTTTAGACTGAACTTGTCATGTAGCTGAAAAACACGTTAATTAGGTTGAAATAAATGTAAAAACATTGAGCTGCTTTTGTAATGTAGATGAAGCGGAACATTAAAAGGGAAAAGTGGTTTTAAGTGCATGTTTTTGATGGTGTTCCGGCTGCTTTGCTCTGTGCTTCCTGCGGTGCGGGTGTTTCTAAGTCTCTGTGATATTTTAGTCTATCATGTTGCTCCGGAGGATTTATTTGCCTATATTTTGGGCAAAAAATTATACTTTCGGTTGCTAAGAAAAGTAGCATTTTCTCAATAAGCTGCGCGTTTTAACCTAAATTTCATGTTAGTAGCACACCTGGCACGAATTCTGCATCAATAATTTGTCTGATGCAGGACTTAATGTTAGAACATGCCTCAAAATGTGAGTTTTGCTAATTTATTATGATTTATTTTCATATACTGTAGTTTTTAACTGTCTCTACTGCCTTTACTGACATCTACTTTTTATGTAGCTGCAGCAATGCTAAAATATAAAATGCATTATAGAAATTAATTGAATTGAGTTGAATTAACTAACCTCATTCACTGACAGTAATAGACTGTTCTGTCAAACGCATGCGTTGACCAGAAGTTTACTTCCAGTCTTTGTTTGGTTATAATATAACAATTTATTTTGTATTTAATTTAAACGAATATCAATTTATATGAACATTGTATTTTATATTAATTGTATGACATTCAAATAAAACTACTCAACAGTTATTATTTGCGGTCTTCAGGAAGTTAAGTTTGGGCCACATAACGATTTGAAGTTTTGTTTGTGCTCAAACTGACTATAGTCACGCATGTCTTTGAAAAACTCCAAAATAAAAGTTCTAAAATTTTCTTCTTTAAAATCGGCACTAATAAGAATAAGAATCAAAAGGAGCTTTTTTACCAACTATGTTTACACAAGGAATATGGTGACTGGAGCTTATGCTTGCCGTTTCTAGCCAAACTATGAATCCATTAACTTGGCCTAAAACAATTTTAAACATTAAGGCCCGGTTTCATAGACAAGGTTTATCTTAAGCCGGGACTAGACTTTAGTTAAATTAAGATATTTAAGGCACTTTTATAAAAATGCCAATTCCATAAATAAACAAAATGAAAAAGTTACGTTATTTCGCCGCTGCAGACTAAATGTGTAGACTATATCGTCAAGAAAAGCCAAAGAACTGCTATAATTTTGTGAGCTGTGTCATTATCAGAATTGATCATTCTCAGTGACATTCACATGTTTTGGAGTGTATTGTGTGATGAAAATGTATGCGACAACAAAAAACATTTTGAGATGCAAACCCCCTCTCATCTGTTGACAAGTGAGAATGCTCTGATAGTGCATGAAGAAGTCATAAACTCCCTGATTTTCATAAGTTTTCCAATGCACCCTGACACTCCTCCAGCTGTGTTCCCTGCAGTCCAAATGAGAGGATTACCTTCACGATTGCAATAATCCCTCCGCCACAATGGGACACCTGCCTGGCGTTAGCGAAACATCTTGCCAAAAATATCAAACGCAAAGGAACAATCAGACGAAGTGTTGCCGGAAACTTTACTCATGCAAATAATTTGGCATCCACTAACATGTTTGTTTGAGTATCAACTTTTGCATGATATTTTATAAGTCACGGTGTAGTCTGCCAGCCGAGGCCCTCGCTTGCTGAAGCTAGCATTGTTAGCGTGCTCGATGGCGTGTTACAGAGGATCAGCTTTATCTCCAAACATTTGTTCGTATGTCTTTGCCAGGCAAATCTAAGGTTGCCAGAGCTTGACGGACTATTGGCCGAATCCCGGGAATTAGAGCGCTGGTCTGATAGCTTTGGCCCAGTGGTCGCAGGGCTGTGCCGAGACTTCCAGAAAGTGCAGTCAAGCAGTCTTAATGTCAAGCCACAGCGATAGATAGAATAAACACTTGTTTGCACAACGTCCTTCATGAATAAAAACAGTTCCTTCTTTGGGATTTTGTCTATAATCAGATTAAGCAAAGAAACGACAGGAGTGAGGAAAACCAGTTAAAACAAGTCTGCTGTGGATGTTGAGTTCTACAAGGTACAAAAGTGTGGAAAACATGTGGTGTCTAGTAGATCTGGATATTATGACTAATTATAAAAGATGACTTTATAGATTAAATCAATTAACAGATTTTACATCATACTGTTTCTAATGAAACTTTATGGAGTGGCATATTAATAGACTTAATTTACTCCTCATAATTTAAAAGTCCAATGTGTAATTATTTTGAGGATCTGTTGACAGAAATGAAACATGATAAACATAACTATGTGTTCAGAGGTGTATAAAGACTTTACATTATGAAGTGATATGTTTTTATTATCTTAGAATGAAATATGTCTATCTACATACACCACGGGTCCCCTCATGATGTTTCTACAGTAGCCCTAAAGGGACAACTGCTCTATAGAACATTGTTACTTTATCTCCCCTTTGCAAAGCATGGAAAACATGATGACATTGTAGTCCTGTGTCAGCCACCGTTGGGCTTCCAAAGGAAGGGGTGAAGAGAGCCACTGGTTGCAATTCACAACCTCACCGCTAGATACAGCTAAATTTCATACAGTGGACCTTTAATTTATTAAAAGATAAATAAAAGATGAGATCTTTAGACCTGGTCTCATGGGAGTCCTTAACTATTCTACTAGGCAGCTAATTCGGATAGTGAATTGCACACTGTAAAAATGAAAAGTTGAAACTCGCTGAAAAGCATTTTTGAATTTTCTCAACTTTTGGCCATTTATTTCAACTAACTCCATTAATTGAGTGATGTCACATGATTGTCAATTGAAAAAAAAAATGTTGTACCAACTTGAAATAAATATGCAGCAATCAAAATTCTGAGTTCACTCAACTATGGACTTAGTTGATCCAACTTATAAGGTTACGTTTTATATAATGTTAATAAATAATTGTTGAATAATTATTTACACACTCTACATAACAGATAAGTAATATACACACTCTACCTAAGTAACTGCTTCAGCTGTTTGTGTTTTAAACACATTAGTGTTGGACTCCTTGGCCATTTATTTCTGACCTCAACACAAGAGACTCAATCATGGTAACAATCAAGAAACATCATTTAAGGCGGGATGTCCAATTGCTCAAAGCCGTTGATGATGTTCAAATCACCAAAACAGACACACCCCTACACCCATCTTTCGCTTTCGTCATCGATCCAGTGCACTGTTCACCTTACTGCTGATTGGCTACAAGATTGTTTTGGTACTCGGCCCGACTTTATCTAAACACGCATAATTCGGTAATCAGACACCACACCATTAAACATCATATAGTTAAAAAAGGAACTTTAAATACCAAAGGTAATTTACAATAAAAAACAAAACAAAAATATTGCCACCAAACATTAAAATGTTTCTTGAGATTACACAGTTAGGCAAACTGTTCAAACTTCTTGATGCGCTTTGGACAATCACTTAGATGTCTAAATATAGTCAAAAATAGAATCTTTGTTGTTCCCTGTAATACGATTCAAAGTAGGGAAGGAAGGAGTCGGGAACCGGAAGACATTCAAAACATTTAATAAATAATATAACAGCCGACGGCCCCTCACGGACGACCGCCGGCTAACAAACAAACAAACCAAAACATAATATAACAGCCAGCGGCCCCTCAGGGACGACCGCCGGTGAACAACAACATTAAAAACAATACAAACACAAGCTCGGGCCCGGTCCTCTCTCCTTGACGGTCCGGTCGCGTGTTCCTTTTATATGCTCCCAATCTCCTACGTGATGCGAGGCCGGTGCGCGCACCACTGACGCTAATTAACAATTACTTACCGGCCTCGAACCACGGTCTCGCCTCGCATACTCCACAACATTCCCACATTTAGACTCACTTTGTTCAGCATACTCAAAATAATACAAACTCCATCTTCTACTAAAAAACTGTGTTCAAGTTACTTTATCTCCTTTGTTGGGTGAACAATTTGAAGTTGTATTTTTTACACTGCACACAAACGTACAATCACTAGAAAAAACAATACTGAATCCCCATCCCTAAACCCACCGTCACTGGTGCAAAAGCAAATGGCACTGAAATGTCTCAATGAGATCGTACAAATTCATACAAATTAGCCAAAGTCAGCCACCTCGTTTTTACCATGAGATTGAATCTTAATAATATCATAAAAAATTGATGGTTGAAAGACCTCAACACTTCCCTGCTGAAAAAAAACAGCAGAACCCAACAGAAACCATTACAGAAATTCTAATGGTTTACAATTAACACCATTATGAACAATTAGCTCCTTCCATCAAAATCAGTACAAAATGGCTTTATGTGGTGTGTTTTGGGCATTAGTCCAATAGGATTTAACATCTAACCAATAGAATCCATCACACACCAGGAGTAGAACCAAACCAATAGAACTTCTTTAATGGTTTCTATTGATTTTTTCAGCGGGGTAGTAAGTGTGTTGAATTCAAAAGGTTTGTTAACTGATCATTTTAAGTTAAAAAACAACTAAGAACGCTTTATAAGAATCGATGTGAAATTATTTCGTTAGTGACCACAGCTGAGCAAGCACACATCTTTGTGTAATGAACAAGTGAAAGCCAATGCTGAAAATCTCATTCAACATTTCATCTCATTTTGGAAGCTTTGAAAGACTGAATAGAGCACACGTCGATCAGACAAACATCACTTTTGTGAAACGCTTCTTTGTAGAGCATGTCAGATGTGATCACTATGAACTGACCAATTTGTGTCAAATTATATTAGCCGTGTAGAAAACATCCATACTGCACATCCTCTTTATTGCTTATCCTATGTAGCGACAGTCTTAAACACAACATTTCTGAAGCAGAGGCCAAACGGTCACGTGTTTTGTGTTATTTGGTGAAAGTGGTGAGTGATATGTGAAGAGGACAACGCGGCTGTAAGTGGCTTGAGTAATTACCTTGTTAAGCAATGTTTGAATCCCTGTGTTAGGAGACAAAAGGCTGTTTTTATGTTTACCAAATGAGCGAACCCCATGCGGGACAGAGGCGCGTTATTTTTTCTCGTTTAATTGTTATTCCATGCTAATGGCAATTAAGGGTTTTATGCTCGTGTGTTTTCGGGAACGCAGTGTGCTGGTGAATGGCAGGACCCCTGTGGGTACTTTTGAGGGCGGAAATGTTTCATAATGAACACGTATTTGTCAGTGTCAACAAATGAGCGAGGAACCTGTCGTTTCGAAGAGCGACCGTTGTGTTTTTATCTAGAAAACAGCACAAGTGTCCTTTACATCATTAATAGCGTACAGGCACCTTCTTCTGCTGTTTGATAGAATTTCTGTCCAGTCTTTGAGATCGTGTCATGAAGAGTTGTGGAAAAACTTTTACGGCTTCTATACGTTTATAATCCAAACGGGGCATCTCATTAAAGTAATGTCTTTCTTTGAGATCAATGAAGCGATAGTTTGCTGTGTTTCTTATCAAACCACAGTTCTGGGACTTCGTCCTTAGTCCTTTGCCAGATGTATTTTGGCGAGAGTCGGGAACATTAATGACCCTGTAAATATGAGTTGAGAGCACATTCTCTCGCTTTTTTTCCATCGCAGGTGTTGTCACCCTTATGATGGGTGAATCGAGCCTGGATTACAAATGGGTAATGAGAGAACTCAATTCACACCTGGATGAAAATGACAAATCTGGATCATTGAAGGGAGAGAAACAGAGACGCTGACTTTTGGCACTAGAGTTTACTCATTGTTTTTACATCTTCTTGTGATTTCAAATCTGAATGGCTTGCAAAACACAAAAGATGATATTTTGGAGAAACGTTGATAACCAGTCACTGCTGGCCCCCATTGACGTCCATTATATGAAAACAAAACCACTCAGCCATTTCTCAAAATATCATATTTTATCGTCCACTGAATGAAGACTCGTATACAGATTATGATAATCATAAAATGAGAAAATAAATAATGACAGATTTATTTTTGGTTGAACTATCCCTTTAATAACAGATAAACTGTCACAACAAAAAATCCTCTAAAGTCAAGATGAATCTCTTCAGATACATTTTGCAGTTCAGATGTAGGCAACAATCTCTTAAAAGGGTTCGTAAAAGCTCTCGTGTATAAAAATAATGGTTTATTCATTCAATGAATGTCTGATAAATTGTAATAAAAGCCTCAGTGGAAACCTGCTATGTTTTAATGATTTGGATGTTGGAGAACTGGTAACTTGTTTTGCTTTGAGTTCAAAGTTTAGAAGAGTTCAGTTTTAGAGAAAGGTAACGCATCAATATACTGTTTTAAACATAGTTTTTCTATGTTTACTCCGATTTCATCTCCTCAGTCTTTCTCCTAATAGATTTACTTTACTCAGGTGCACATAATTAAAAATGCATGCAAGCTTATGGACAGACAGTAATTCCAATACTAAAAAAGGGTTAAAAAATATATCATTGTAGGGGTTATGCACAAAAAAATTTAATTAAAAAATATAATTGTAATTTTGTATAAATTATTTTACTTTGCGAACTGATTTTTAAAAATGACTTACATTTATAGTGTTAAGTTCCTCAACACCGTTTTTAAAGTCAAAGTTACTTAACATAAAAACAAAAATTAAGTAAATCTAATTAGTTGTTTTTATCAGTGTGTACTTACATTTTTTTATAGTAAAATAAAACATAAACTTACATTAATCAAAAGTACACAGAAGTGCTTCACAACTAAAATCAATGAGAAACGAATAATTCACCATTTTAGTTTATCCAGAGAAAGACTAGCAGAATCCATTTATATTTATTATGCGCAGTTATATTTATCTACACAATCTATTTTCACTGGCACACACGGACCCTCAGGAAACCACATTTATTTATTGCACCGTGAGTTCAGAACGTTTCGGGCTGTTATTGTGTAATAATACCTAATTAACATGTATTCAAAAGGAACTTCTTTAAATGTTTTAAACATGTATTAATTAACCGTTTACAAGTGAGTTAAAAATACTGTCCTCATTATCTATAAAGTAGCCTATGGCTCGGTCCAGTTTGCATTCCGGCCGTGGCTACCGCTGGCAGCTTTACAAACTCAAACACGAAGCAAATTCAATATCCACAGCCTGACATTGGCAGTAGAATGAAAGTATTGAACAGTTCAGTGACTTTCAGCCCGGACCCATCGTACGCCACTAACTTTCCAGCTGCCATGATAATGGAGAAATGCAAACACCTAAAAGCAATAACAGCTCAGCAGAGCTGCACCGGAGACGCTCTGGAAAACTCAAACTTTCTCTGGAAGCTTCAGCACACAAACATTTATTTTCTTGACTGCTGAAACTTTTCCAACTTTTTCTTCTATATGTTATTTATTGTAAGTTTTCTACATTGTACTCTTTCGATTCGGTTACCATTTACCTCTATGATCTACATTCATTGTACACCTCTAGACTCAGTTTTATTTGTCTGAAGCGAAACGTCTGAAGTTTGGAAGGGTTTGACCTGACGTCTAACCACCAGTCATCTCTCCAATGAGCCGGAGAACTAAAACGCACCTGTTCGTCCCACATCAACAGCCCAAAGTAACTAAAGCTTTTTTCTGACTCATTGAATGCAAATCCCCACAGAAATGTTGTAATATCGAGTGCAAAGCCATCCCGGAGGAAGTTATTACGCCGGCAGATGGGAACTCGCTATTTATGACAATTATTTAGGAGTAAGATTTTCAACAAGCAGGTGCCGGCGTTTATTTGGCTGTAAAATGCTCTGCCAGAGTGAAGGATGGGAGATATGATTTATCATCTACATCTTTCTCAGCGTGAATTCTGGTGGACCATCTTGGTAATTTCTCAGATGTTAAACATATGTAAGCATCATTATTCAGAATAAAGAAAGGTTAAAACGACATAACTAATGTGAGCCGCATATTTTTTGATTGCATCGCGGCAGTTTTTAAAAGTCAACAGCTTGCCGTCCAGCCAGACTTTTCCTCCCCTGCCCTCCTCATATTTCTTCTAAATTATTGATCACCTTCAATTTTCTGCCTTGTCACTTTTCCTTAGCCTCAACCCAATGCATTTGCCCCCTTAAATATAAGCGCAAACAAAACAGACCCCTGCAACCCCACCTTTGATAAAGACATCTGTGTTAGTCGTTATGAAAGTGTAGAACTTCCTCGTCCCCTGAGGGTCTCCTCCATCAAATCTGAACTCCTTTTGACTCCCTATTTTCTCTTTGAGGAAGCACAAGTTCGTTCAACGGGCGCTAATGTCTTCAGAAGTCTGTCGGCCCCTCGGGCCATCCATTGCAGCGCGGACCACCCATTCCTCAGAGGACCCCTCCAACCTCCTCGCTCTCTCCAAACCTGCAAACTGCGTGAGAGGAAATTTGTTCTGGACGAGAAAGCGATGGATTGAGCGCCAATGTTTTTCATACTTTAAATGTTGTTTGTGCGGAAGTGGTGAAAGCATCGTTTCTGAAGCGAGCAGTCGGCTGGAAAAAAGAATCGATTCGTTTGGAGTTTGTTCAAACCCAGTACATACAGAACATTACCAAAATGTTAGTTTTTGATCCCCAGAAGGTTTCGTAAGGTTTGTCTTTGGTTATTTTTATTGAATTAAATGTTTTTGTCAAAACTTTTGTGGAATTTTGGGAGAACGTTCGTTTTGAACGATGGTTCTATTTCCGTAAGGAAAACTTTCCAGGATGATCAAAAACAAACGTTGTTGGAACCAAAACTAACATTCTTTTGTCGTAAGAAAACTTTCTTAAAACTTTCTCGAATTTTTAACTGGGAGCATATTACTGTCAGAATGACTTAATATTATAAATAATTGATGAATATGTTATATTTTATCCTTAAAGTCCAGCCTAAAGAAATGTGTTATTGCTCAGATGTTGCTCTTTCATAGCTCAGGAGATTTGATTTGAGTTCTTAATGCCATAGTTCACCCAATAAAATGTAAACTAATTCATCATTTCCTCACCTTCCAGTAGTTCCAAATGTGTATAAATGTCTTTGTTCTGATGAACACAGAGAAGATATTTGGAAGAATGCTTATAACCAGAAACATCTTGCCCCCTATTGACTCCCAAAAAAAAGAATTCTGTCAACATTTACTACCATCGAGTTGCTCCAAATCTGTATAGATTTCAAACAGTTCTTTGACACCACTGACTACCATAGTAGAAAAGTTACAATGTTAGTCAAAAGTGCCCCAGAACTCTTTCAAACTGTACATTCTTCAAAATATCTTATTTTGTGTTGGACAGAAAAAAGAAATTATAAAGTATTACTTCCTACTATTGGAGTCAATGATGACCAAGATCTGTCTGGTTATGAGCATTCTTCCAAATATCTTCTTTGTGTTCATAAGAACAAAGACATTTATACAGATTTGGAACTCCAAAGTGAAGAAATGATGACAGAATTTTCACTTTTGGGGGGAAGTATCACTTTAATTGTGTGTAATTTATGCATCAACTTCGTCTTAGATGAGACTTCAATTGTTCAAAATCATGACAGTATAGAGGTGTAAAATGTATGTAGATTGTAGACATAATCTGGATTCGGGTAAATTCTACGAGAAATGTTTTAATTCATATTGAGATTTGTATAATATTGACTTGTGAATGCAGATCACTTTGTGACGATGAGATATCTTCTGAAACTCATTTTGTGAGATTTCTGACTCTTTCTCAGACGAAATATCTGAGATCCAAACGAGAGCATTAACGGATGTTGATGTCTAGCAAAAATAATTGAGATATTAAACTCTGTGAATTGAGACAAACGGTCCATTTATTTAGATCCATTTAATGAATTCAGTGAAGGATCTCTATGTGTTCAATAGATATGAGTCCGAGGCTAATATATATTTCATAATTCGATAAGTCTCTTATGAAACAACTTTTTATTCCATCTGCACAGCCATAGATAATATGTGAGAGCGTCTGGAGAGGTGATGTAAGCTCTCTGTGTGAATATGAATTAGTGAAGGTGAAATGGAAATATCCCAGCACAGAAGGTAATAATTAAAGGCCTTTTTAATCATGTCGTGATATGACCAGCTCACAATCACTCATCCAGTGACGAAATGTAGTTGTTTTAAGAAGTTTTTAGGATACTAATTAAAGTTTACTGGATTCAAATGTTTTTGATAGAAGCATCTGGTAATTGCATAAATATAATACGCATAATTTTTTTCTTGTTTTAAAATACAATATGAAAATGTCCCTTTTGGAGAAGTAGTTATTATTAAAGGGATAATTCACCCCCCCAAAAAATCTGTCATCATTTGATTACAATCGAGTTGTTCCAAGTCTGTATAAATTCAAACAGTCTTTTACAAATAATTGATATATATATTATTAAAGCAATAATAATGCCCCCCATTGACTCCGATAGTAGAAAAATAAAATGATAGTCAAAAGTGCCCCAAAAGTCTTTGCTTTACCATTGGGGTCCAAGAATTATTTGGTTCCAAGCATTCTACCAAAAATCTCTAACTGTCTTCTTTAGAACACAAACATTTATACAGAACAACTCGAGGGTCAGTAAATGATGAATTTTGGGGTTGTTTGTCACAAATCGAGCTAAAAAAATCACTGCAAAATAAATAATCCCTGTCATGAGCACAAACATACGGGTTATATTTGTTCATTGACTCGTCATCAGCTGTAAGGGTTATGTGTGGTTTTGTCATGTCTTTTATTTTGAAGTTGTTTTGTAGTCGTGGTTTTATGGTCTCTGTAGCTTTCAGTGTTTTCCTGCCCTGATTGTTTCAGGTGTAGCTTGTACCCCTGATTGTCTTGTGTATAAACACCCCTGTTTACCACAGTCCTTGTAGGTTATTGAATGTGTTTGAGTTGTGACCATGTATGATCTTGTTAATGTTGTTGGTAATTGATGTTACTTTTATTTAAATCACGTAAAAGCTGCATTCAGATCCAGTCTCGCTGTTGCATGCTTGGACTAACTCATTACATCAGCAGTGACAGTTTAAGTTGGTTTATAAACTTCGGTTCCAAGAGATGTTTATTTAAGAAGACATGATTTAATTCCTATGTTATATAATATAAGTGAGATGGAAAATAGGCAATATATAAAACACCGGTCATGCCAGGAGACTTAAAGAGCCAGTTAAAAGGCACGAAGAGCATGAATTTTGTGTGTTAAACAGAACGTTTGGTCGGAACACACAGAAGATCTTGACACACACTACACTTCAGTATAGATTTGATCAGTATGTGTGTTTTCCTCACAATTAAACTCAAGACCTGCAGGAAAACCTTAATTTGCAGAGCAATGTGTTTTCTAAAGAGTGTTTATTTCTACAACTCCTGGATTGTGAATGTATAAAAAATAACAAAAACCTCTGTAATTAATGTCTGTAAAGGCGCCTGCCATCAGAAATGAGACGGGTGACCTGGTGAAGCCTGCCTGTTGTCTGGGCTCTGGGATCTAAATCCCTATCCGTCCCCATCTAGAAAGTCACCCACAAACACATCCCCCCGCCCGTGTTGTTACTGCCGGTTATAATCTCGCACGGATCATTTTGAGTCTGTTCAAGCACGCCAGATCATGATTCCAGTCTTAAAGAGACGGTACAGTTAAAACTGACCTCAGTCTCAAGGTGTTCAAACCTGCATCAATGTCTTTGTTCTGGTGAACACAAAAGAAGAGATTTTGTTTTGGGTCACTGGTGCCCATCATTGTAGTTTTTTGTAGTAGTTTTTGCTAGGGTAGTCAACAGTGCCCCATATTTGGTTACAAACATTCTTCCAAATATCTCCACATTCGGCCATGTTTGGAACAACATGAGTGTGAGAAAATAAAGACTCTGCATTTAAAAATCTTTAAAGGTAAATATAATGGGTATCGAAATTATATCTAAATTACCTAAATTATATACCATGTACAGTATATAATATATATTATCTAAAGAGAACACTCAAAAAAATGTATAACTTAATTAACTTTTTTAACTGGATTACATTCAATTGAAGTAACTATCTATTTTAGTAAACTAAAGGTGCTTACATAAAGATAATGCAATGTTGTTAAATTGAATCAGATTAAGAGTCTTGTTATTGTATTAAATTATTATCTTGTTGAAGTTCAATAAAACTAAAATGTACAGTATATTTTACAGTAAACCAATATAATTACCCAAATTTTCCTGATTAGTTTATTCAATGAAGGCATCCAAGAACATGTTTCATTTTATACATTTTTTATTAATTATCCAACAGATTTTCATTTTTTCTTCAATAAGAAGATATTGAGTTAAGAGAACTCAACAGAAATTAAAAGTTTAGAATGTAACTGCCCACTACCTAACCAAGGGCATCGCTTTTCTGAACAATATTAGCCAGAAAACTTAATAAATATAAAACATTTCTCAAAACCTTAAAAACTAAAAAAGTGTTTATTTTTACTAAAAAGCTGCATAAAATAACTTTGTCACACTTAACATTAAGGTACCCTTTATGAAGTCTTTACACATTTTAAATTTACAAATTTAAGTGAACACAACATGTCCCAACATGAATGGATTTAATTGATCACTAAACAAAAAAATCATGTTGTGACCCAATTTTCCAAAGGTTGTGTTGATTTAACTTAAGTAGGTCAAGTGAATTGGAAAAGCAGCAGAAATAATTTTTTGAGAGAAATGAGGATGAATGTTTGTCGTGTTCAGTAGGAAAATACACGAGAATTTAATAGTCTGGAAATAATGTGACACACTTTTTTAGTGAAGGGTTATTTACTTCCAGTAATTTGTTATTTGGTAATCCATTAGACTCATCACTGGTTACAAACAAATGCTCAACACTTTACGACATCTGTCAGCAAACACAATCGAAAGCTTCAGCTGTGTAATTAATCTCATTCAACATGTACAAATAACCATAAATAACAGCGAACCGACATAGATTTTTCAGATGGTCTGTTTTATTGTGTGTCGGGAGCTCAGCTTCTGACCAGCTCTGTTGTGTTGTAGCTCAGCAGTCGAGCATGTCTGATTACACAACACTGCCTCCGTCCTTCAGGCTTGAGTCAATGTGATAATGTCCAGAGGAAGATGGAGTTCATAATGAACTGTTGACACCCGTAAGGGGACGGGTTTGTCCTGTTGAGGATCCGTTAATGCCAGCTGGTCACATTGGCTGTCAATTATTGACATCGTTTTGAAAGTGTGTCAAAGTATTGAGGCGAGTATTAGTCTGATTACATGTGAGTCAATATAGTGAAGATCTCAATATCAACTCAAACATTTCTCATTAAATGTGTAAGTTATATGAGTTACATTGTTAAAATAGTAACAGTTATACTCTTTATTTATTGTAAAAATCTAGTGATTGTTTATATTGCCCAGAGGAAGAAGTTTTTATCTGTGCTGTCTTTGCGGTATATAATGTTTATTTATATTCCATTCATCTCACAGCATGTGATCAAAACAGATGTTGCTCAAATATTTGCAAAAGCGACATTTCCCCAAGAGATACTCAAATGTGAAACAGGTCATATTTAATTCTGACATTAATTCCCCCTCTCTTGGAACTTGAATCCATAAGATTAATCATTGATAAATGACCCATTTTTGTTTGAACTCCTTCACTGTGTGTGTGAGACAGTTAAAAACATTTTAGAATCAACATTTTACTACTGATTACAATATGTTTATTGAGAATAAACATTGCATCTTCATTTATTTTATTAAACAGTGTAATTGTTGATTCGGAGCTATGTTATCCTTCATATTTGATCATTTTTAAATAATAATTTAATTGAGGTTAATTTAGAGTGAGACAAAAACATAATATTTGATGTTGTCTTTTTCATCCTCTCTCTCTCTTATGAGGCGCCATTCTAATACATCTTATGTTAGTAATGCGTCCATATACACTTGTTAATAATTCGCGAACACATATAAACTCCATACATGCATATATATCTATAAACATTTCCATATACATTCTACATGCACACATCTTTAAATTCTCACATTTACATTTAACTTGTTCCACTCATACACACATGTAAAAAACTCGTATATATGTGATGGAACGAACCACACCTGCTCCAAGCGGGCTTCGAACCAGATCGGTTCTGCATGGGAGTTGGGCGCTCTGGCGAGGAGGCTAAAGACAGCAGTCTCTAGCGTCTGTCGCTAGCGAGTCCTTGACGCCGAGGAGTGAGGTTAACATACTTGCACAGCACTTCACTGGCTTGACTCTGTTACATATACACAAAGTGTTTGCTTCCAAAATGAGATAACACACTTTTTTATGTTTGTATTGTGTTAGTTAGCTGTATTTTTTGTGTGTTTTGTGGCTTAAATCAAAAGAAACCAACTGCAGTTTAATTGATATTAATTGGGATGCTCAAGAAAATGCTCAAGAGTTATCTCACTTTGGAACCAAACTCTTCAACATGATCCATGTGTATACGCATTTAAATCAATCACACAAACATACAAACTCAATGCATGCTAAAACATCCAATAAAATATCAAATTTAGCATTCGTCATCAATATAATTTGGTTAAAAGCACTTTTCTTCTTTATTAGAGGAAATAAGTTCTGTTTTATAATGATACTGTATATGAATGTATCAAAGCCAACTTTTGATGTTTTTGGGGTCTATCTGGCAATACCATTAAGCAGATCTGAATTGTGGTCTATAATAGCACATTTAATATAATTTTCTATCAGATTTATGTTCAAATACATTCAATTATTAGCGGTGATGCATGTTGGTCACTTCCATTCCATTTTCCAGTCGAGCGCCGCAGATCAACATCAGATCATACTGTATGTCCTGACCACTAAGCCACACCTCCAACAAAGCTCAGTGTTTTAAGCGTAACGATATAATGTGTTTCTAAACCTCCACGGAAGTTGTTCAAGCACATCAATGAAATGGGTCAAAATGGGATCAGAGAGCACCATCATTGAAGTGTGACAACGTTCTCTTCTCTACAACCACAGTCTTCCAATCATGTCAGACACGCTTTTTATTTTCCACAATGTGTTCCTCAGTGTGACTTTGCTTGATTAATTGATCGGTTTGGGTTCATTTACTGTAACTTCAAGATAATAAGTTCTCACCATAAAGAGAACATAAAGTAGAACACTGATAATGTGGAAAAATGTGCTGCTTTCTCTCTGACACATCTTGGAGAAATTCAAGAAGTTCAAACAGAAATGAAAGAAAGACAAGAGTTGTCAAACGATTAATCGTGCTTAGTCGCATACAGAATAAAGGTTGT
>CM017896.1:32607124-32637124 GCA_008369825.1 Triplophysa tibetana
TGCTAGTAAATATTTGTCATTCAATATGTTGTTTTTAATTGTCAGATATGAATTAGTTTATTGTTGATGTGATGTTTCATCAGTGACCCGTTTCATCCTGCTGTGATTGAATCTGAACAGAAGATATCGCCTGCGGGGCATCGCTTCTAAAAAATAGCGCTGATGTTTGAAAGAGAGCTGAGGTAAACCATTACAGTAAAACACGTTTTCTCATTTAACCTGATGCACATGATGTTTTCAATCACAACTTAAATTTGATTCCGATGAGCGTCTGGACAAGGGTACCACTTCATAATCGTTTTCTGAAACTAGTTTGACTTTTCAAAAAGTCATGAGATTTTAATCGGAGCATAAGCATGTTTCATTCAGTTTAATCATTTCAATGTCAAAGAGTGTGTCATTTGTCTCTATCGCTTCTATAGGGAACTTTAAAGGAGCCATATGTAACATTGACACCTAGTGGTTGAGATTGGTATCACAATCCAAATTCAAAATATTGTCAGGGGTTTTTCTCGCCCGGCCCCATCTCGTCATCAGACTCGAGGCTCACAGGAGTGAACAGACACTTACAGGTGTGTAATGAAAAGCATCAACTCTTACACGCTACGTTTATCTGATCATGTATACGTTAGAAGTTGTTTCATTGTTTGAAAGGAGCTGCTGATTGAGTTAAATTTACAGAGGTTGTGTCATCCAGAGGTCGCATTTACAAGCCATATTGCTGTCTCGTTGAAATGAAATGATATAGTACTCCTCGTAAGTTGTAAAATAATATAGTAATTCTTTCTAGGTTTGTGAAGTAATTGTACCAGAAAGGATGGAATCTGCTCTGATCCAGATCATTTGTTTTCTGCAATAAGTGTGGGGTGTAACTAGTAATTAGTTAGTGTAATTTAATTACTTTTCCATAAAAAAAGTAAAGTAAGGGATTACTCTTGTTTTTCTGTAATTTAATGACAGTCACTTCGGATGCAATTTTACTAGATACTGTGTAAACAGTTGTTCTGAGGTCAGTTCGTGGGAGAAGCAGTTTTGAGGCAGCTTAAGAATCAACTGGTACTCGTAAGTGAAATCGATCATTAGTGTTTTATAGAGTCTAACGCAGTTTTCTTTCCTTTGTTTGCGTCCGCTGAGTCACTGTAACACGCTGAGTGTTAGTTTGCATTTGTTTGCATGTTAATATTGGGAGATGTTGGAAGGCGTGTCCTGCTGAATTCAATTGCGTGATTTAAACGGGTATTTAAGTGCGATTGACCACCGCGTGCTGCGGTCGCGTGCAGCCCTCATCGCGTGAAGACCGAAGAGAGGAAAGAACATCGACTCTACCTGTGCGACTCCATCGAGCAACGACACAGACAAGGCACTTGAGTACTACTGTTTGCACTTCGACTATTGCACTTTATCTATTATCTTTATTCAATTTTCTTTATTTGTCTTGATCATTCCTTCATTTTTTCACTATGTGTTTTCAAATCCACACTGTCATTACATCTCGTAAACCAACGGTAACTCGCAGAAGGCCACGCATGGCTAATGCTAACAACCTGCGTACTCTTTCAGCATCCATACCTCTATTACCTTTCCAATTGGTTTATGGAACTGCCAATCCGCTGTAAACAAGGCAGATTTCATCACAGCTATTGCAAAACATTCTGGTCTTTCTCTTTTAGCACTTACTGAAACCTGGATCAAACCAGAGGACACTGCCACACCGGCTGCCCTCTCTAATAATTACACTTTCTCCCACAGCCCACGCATATCAGGGAGGGGCGGAGGAACCGGTCTACTTATTCCTAACGACTGGAAATTTAAACAGCTGGCACCCTCATGCAACAACACCGCCTTTGAGTTTCATTCTGTCACTGTCATCCACCCTGTTGTAATGCATGTTGTAGTACTCTATCGCCCTCCAGGGCACCTTGGACTCTTCTTGGAGGAATTGGATTCACTTCTTTCATCATTCCCCGAGGATGGTACTTCTCTGGTGGTACTTGGAGACTTCAACATCCACCTGAAAAAACCACAGGCTGTTGACTTCAACAACCTGACTGCATCGTTTGACCTAAAGCGAGTCCCCACTTCAACAACCCATAAATCTGGTGATCAACTTGATCTCATCTACACACGCTATTGCTTCACCCATCACTCCCAGGTCACCCCACTGCACACGTCGGATCATTTTCTCATCACTCTTGATCTCGACTTAACTTCTCCAGACACTACACATGCCTCCCCACTGGTCACATTCCGACGCAACCTACGATCACTCTCTCCCTCCCGCCTATCCTCTAAAGTCTCTGCTACTCTCCCACCCCCTAAACAGTTCTCTCTCCTTGATACTAACACCGCCACCCACAGCCTTTGCTCCACACTAACCTCCTGCTTAGACATCTTATGCCCTCTGAGATCTAGGCCATCTTGTGTATCTCCTTCTGCCCCCTGGTTATCTGATTTCTCCGTGAGCATGGCGCCTCTCTCAGGTCTGCTGAGAGAAAGTGGCGCAAATCAAAAGAACCCACTGACCTCTCTCTCTACCAGTCTATTCTCTCTTCCTTCTCTGCGGATGTCTCCTCTGCGAAAACCCAATACTACCACTCTAAAATCAACAACTCTCCTGACCCTCGTACTCTCTTTAAAACTTTTCTGCTCTCCTTTGTCCGCCTACCCCCTCACCTCCATCAGACTTAACAGCTGACGATTTGCATCGTTCTTTGTAAAGAAAACGAACACCATCAGCAATCAATTCTCTGCGCCACCACCTCTTGACCACAGTCAATCCCCAGACACATGCTCGTTCCCCTCGTTCTCTCTCCTATCTGAAGAGGAAGTTTCCAAGGCAATTTCTTCTTACCACCCGACTACCTGCCCTCTAGATCCCATCCCCACCCATCTCCTCCAGGCCATCTCTCCATCAGTTGTACCCTCTCTGACTCACATTATCAACTCGTCCCTCACCACTGGCACATTTCCTACTCTCTTCAAAGAGGCCCATTTTACCCCACTACTAAAGAAGCCAACTCTTAATCCTGCACTGTTAGAAAACTACAGACCGGTCTCCCTACTCCCCTTCGCTGCTAAAACTCTAGAACGTGTTGTCTGTAACCAGCTCTCATCCTTCCTCATCCGGAACATCCTAGACCGCGTGGAGATGGTGGTCTAGTGGGTTAAACCACTGAACTGGTAATCAGAAGGTTGCTGGTTCGATCCCAGCAGCCACCACCAGTGTGTCCTTGAGCAAGACACTTTACTCCATGTTGCTCCAGGGGGATTGTCCCTATAATAAGTGCACTGTAAGTCGCTTTGGATAAAAGCGTCTGCCAAATGACTAAATGTAAATGTAAATGTAGAACAACCTCCTGGACAGCAACCAGTCTGGGTTCAAGAGCGGTCATTCCACTGAGACTGCGCTGCTCTCTGTTATCGAAGCCCTGAGACTGGAATGAGCTTCCTCAAACTCATCTGTTGTCATCCTACTGGATCTATCTGCCGCCTTTTGACCTTTGAGGTGTCTGAGTCCCAACATCTCGACACAGGTGTGCCTCATCAAGGCTCAGTGCTTGGTCCGTTGCTATTCTCTGTATACATGACATCCCTTGGCTCTGTCATTAGGAAACATGGATTTTACAATCACAGCTATGCGGATGATACACAACTCTACCTGTCTTTTCGCCCTGACGATCCGACTGTCTCTACACGCATCTCAGCTTGCCTAGCCGACATCTCAGTCTGGATGAACGGCCATCACCTGCAGCTGAACCTTTCAAAAACAGAACTGCTTGTAATCCCGGCTGATATAAAGACTTATCACAACCTTTCCATTCAACTGGGCTCATCAACCATCACACCTTCCAGAAAGGCAAGAAACCTGGGAGTGGTGATCGATTATCAGCTCAACTTCACAGATCAAGTTGCCAGCACCGCCCGGTCCTGTAGATTCATCCTCTACAATATCAGGAAAATTAGACCCTTCCTATCAGAGCATGCTACGCAAGTCCTAGTTCAGGCTCTGGTCCTGTCCAGACTGGACTACTGCAATGCACTACTGGGAGGACTTCCAGCTTGCACAACCAAACCTCTACAGATGATCCAGAATGCTGCGGCAAGAGTTATCTTTAATGAACCGAAGAGAGCACACGTTACTCCTCTATTCATTAAGCTACATTGGCTCCCTATAGTCGCTCGCATTAAATTCAAGACTCTGCTCCTGGCCTACAAGACCACCACTGGTTTGGCACCACCTTATCTTCACTCACTAATGCAGACATATGTACCCGCCAGATCCCTACGCTCTGCAAACGAACGGCGTCTTGTGGTGCCATCCCATAAAGGTAGAAAATCTCTCTCGCGCACCTTCTCCGGATCTGTTCCACCTATGTGGAATGATCTGCCTGCTGCTACAAGATCTGCAGATTCTGTAGCCATCTTTAAGAAACGCCTGAAAACCCATCTCTTCCGCCAACATCTTACTGTTCTGTTCTGACTCAAGTTTCTTCTCTACTCTTTTCTTCTCTACTCGTTTCTTCTCTACTCTGAAAAAATATATAAAAAAAAAAATGTATGAATGAATGATTCTGTGTACTGTGTAAGGTTATATGAGACCAGTCTTCTTCTTGATTGCACTTATGCTCTTGTTGTACTTATGCTGTCCTAATTGCTTCCATTACCTACCTTACTTGTAAGTTGCTTTGGATAAAAGCGTCTGCTAAATGACTAAATGTAAATGTATGTAATGTTTACAATAGTGGAATTGATATTCATAGTCTAACTTTAAAATGCACATGTTAATGTAACTTTCTCACATTTTTTATACTTTTGTCAGTTAATAAGAGTACTTTATGTAACTGTATGTTATTTATTTGAATGAATTATGAGTCGTTTCATGTCTATTCGTGAATCACTGAACTAATTAAGGTCGATGTAGGATATAGAAAGTCATTATTAATAAGTCATTAAATACTTTTGGAGAGAGTCATCTGTATAGTAATCCAATGACACTATTCAATATGTCATTAGTAACTAGTAATGAATAACTTTTTCAGAGTAATTTACGCAACACTGGCTGCAATAAGCTGTGATTTTTGCCAACTTGCCACCGAACTGTCGAAATACACAAGTGGGTAAATCTTCAGTGGGGGGGGGTCACATGGAGCAAAACAAAACAGACTTTCCGTAACGCAACTCAAATTTCAGAGTGGGATAACTGGATATAGCTGTGTTTTTTTTTTGGACAAACCAATAAATGAACTACAGTAAAATTATTACATACAGCTCCTTTAAAGGGGTGACATGACACAGCTAACAGGAATGATTTAAGGGTTTAAGGTTAAAACGCTGTATTTTTCACACATTTGCTCTTTGCTCCTCCTCTCTGAAACACACAGATTTTGAACAAAGCTCATGGCTCTAAAAGTGAGGTGTGCTCTGATTGGCCAGTTCACAAGTGTCTAGTGATTGGTGGAATACTGCAAGCATGTGAGGGAAATGTAACTCTGACCATATTTGGAACATCAGGTACTGACAGTTACACCACCTTACCTGTGTCTACATTTGGGCGGTCTTAGTCAAATCAGACCACCAAGTGAAGTAGATTTGTGGAGGTGTGGTTACACCAGGTGTTTCAGGTCTGGGTGAACATTCACTTTTACATAGAATGACTCTTTTGTTTCCACACTTTCATTTCTGCATTTAAATGTGTCTAATACATGCATGGACATTCACATTTATGCATTTTGCAGACGCTTTTATCCTGTGCATTTTACATAGGTATTTGCAATCCCCTATGATGGAACCCACAGCCTTGCGTTGTTAACGCAATGCTCTTACCACTGAGCTACAGGAATGCAACATGCATGGATAACTTATAACACTCCAAAGACGCAGAACAACAGCTGTTCATACCATATGACCTCTTAAAGGGAATCATAAATAAGTTATAATAGAGCAACTTCCGAGCAATGATCGCTGCCATAGAACAGCCCCCCAAAAAGGTTTGTTTAGGCCAAACCTCTCCGTTTCTATTCATGGCCTCCAAATGTCATCGAGTCCTGTTTTGAATATTTCATAACCAGCTGGTGTGTTGTGATAATAGCCCTGTCAAACATCGGACGGCCATGCAAATCTGTAAGATGTAAACCGAGGAGACAGATTTGATGGAATAAACAATAGCATGCAAATAAAACACAAAAACAACAGCAGCCGCATTTCCCAGAGACCCGGCCACCGGCTCCCGTCTGATTCCATTCAATTGGATACAGACCCGGAGATATGAGAGCACCAGTCTGTGTCGCCGGCATGTGCGGTTCCGCCCATTCTCTCTCTTGAGGTTTGTGTCATTCAGACAGAGGTTTTGTCAATGACGTCTACCGCTTGTTGAGCCATAAAAAGACCATCGGCTGAATTAGTCTGTGACCTTATGGATTCGCCTTCCTGCTAAGACGGCTTAACAATACACATTTAAAAATCCAATCTACAGCTTCCAGAAGCATATTCTTTGATCCAGAAGCATTGATGTTTTAATTTAATCACATTTTGACGTTTTGAACACTCTATGAGATGAACATGAATCATAGAGAAATACAGCAGTTTTCTCATCTCTGTGCATACAATGAAAAAAAGAGAGTGAATCAAAAGTTTTACTTTAGTCTCACGTGTGTCTCAGATATTTCTCTTGAGAAAATTAGTCATGAATCTCACAAATGTGTCAAACTGAGCTCAGAGTTGTCGAAAGTCAATATCAGAATCTCAATATCAACTCAAACATTTCTCATCACATTTTCTCTAATCCACATTATTTTCACCTCTACAATGTACAGTTTTTAGAGAAACATTTGAGACTAAATTGATATTTAAATGAAACACAGAGAACCTCAGAACTCCATCACATCTCCTGAGCTATGAAAGACAAGAACTAAACAGTTTTGAAGTACAATTAAAATATAATGAAGGTAATCTGATGTCGTAACACACATTACCCCTCATGACCAAGGTCCAAAATAAGCATTCAATTTGTACCAAACAAACGGTTTACAGACATCTGGCTCGTGTTGCCCTGAGCTACAAGAAACATGAAGCAAAACCTCTCGGCTGCTTTTAAAAACTTAACCTAGAAAACTCGACCTGAACTGGAGAATTCATTCAACAAATTAGGATGTTCTTAACCACAGATTTAAAATAAAACACTGGAGAAAGCCTAGAATGTTTTGATCACTTAACTGCATCTGACAGTCAAAGAAAAGCACTTTATGAATAAAATGTTTAATTGTATAAAACTACAGAAATATGAACAGAAAGACTTTCAGTCAATTGCATGTGAGTTCAATTTACTGATATGCTTGAATGATTCATGCGATATTTCCTCGCTATTTAGGACTGAATGCAAAATAGTTTCAAAACTGTGTCAGATGAAAACAGTTCAGATGTGAAGATCTGTCATTCATTTCTTTCCCCAACTACAGTTAAATGTTTAATCATGTAAAAATGTTTTAGCCACTCCTCTGTTTTTTATGAAAATGTGTTCATATATATTGTGTTTGTGTCTTAAAATCACAGCCTTGGCTTTCCTCATCTTTGGATTCATTTTCCAGCGAATCCATGTAACTTTTGTTCCATCTATTTATAATATCAGCCGATTCTTACATCTCTCACCCACTTCATTTGCCACGCGTGCTTAAACCCACATTTCAAAGGAAATGAAACTTCGCCGAGAAACAAAAGTTTTCAGGATCATTTCTGATTTATACCAGAAACGGGGCGTCGTGGTGTCATCTCGCTTTCTTTACGGCAGTATCTCAAGGTTAATTCCTGTTATTCATCTATGCCTCCCTTGTCACTGATTGAAGATGTGATGCAGCCTGGGAGACCAGCTTGCCGTTGCCTAGCAACTGCAGCAGCAGCAGCGACAACCAGTAAGAGGATGAATAGAGGCCTTTTTTTCTTGCCTGACGACTGGCTCCAAGGTAAGAAGACTGCAATGAAAGGGACTTGAGCAGAGAGAAACTGAATATTTCAAAACCCAGATCCAATTAGAGTCATCTGTGCTGTATATAATTAATGTAAAAGCAGCCATATTATGCAGCTTAGATCCGTCCTCTCAGGTGCAGAGCAGCGGGCTTTAGGACTCTTTCCCAGCGAGTTAGCCGAAGAAACGACAGCGTCTTCAAAAATAGATGATAAAACATCTAGGTCAACAACGCAAACTTGTGCGATCATACGAAAGCGCTACAGGAGACATCAAGTTTTCAAGGTTACCCTGCTGTATTTTTATTATAGGTGGCTGTAATAAAGGATGGACCTGATGTAATGGATTGTCACAGAGCCCGCAAAATTATTTAGAAATGGCATTGAAGGGAGATGAGAAGAGACGTTCTTTATAGTTTTCGGAAAAAAGGTCTTTTTTAAAAGGGAATAGCATGCTACAATTCGTTTGTGCAAAACTGATGTTGTTTTTGTATTATTATGGGGAGAAATCTTGTGAATCCTAAAATCTGATGCTGAGATGCTGAGAAGCTGCCGGCATGGACCAATAGGGAAGTGTGTGAGGTCATCGAGACTCCGCCCCCTTACCTTTCTATTGTTGCCATTGTGTTGAATCCTTTCCATCCTCTCTATACTGTCTTTATACAGGTTTAATGCATTCTTTTTTCTTTCACTCTTTCTTTATTCAGTTTTATTTTCAGTGACAAACTTCTTTTCAATTACAGACAGGAGGTGAAATGAATGGTAACACTTTCCTTGAAGCATATATGTATAATGCATTATAAAGAATTATTAAATGGTAAAATTCATTTTAAATTCTTGATAACGTGTGTTGTAATGCATTATATGTAGTTGTAAAGAATTATAGCCAATTTAAAATGTGTAGTGCAACAATTCATTTCTAAGTGTTATAATGTATTAACTGTAATAAAAAATATTTATAAGACATTACAATTCATTAAAAGGTGCATTACAATGTTTTAAAACTAGTTACAATATTTGGTATTGAATGCCAAACTTAAATCACATGTCAGCAGTTTGAGTGCAGCTATGACACGTCAGAGGGGATCTGGCCCTCCCGGTTGAGCCTGGTTTCTCCCGAGGTTTTTTTCTCCATTAATCAATCATTGGAGTTTGGGTTCCTCGCCACAGCAGGGCAGTGTTGGCCTGCTCACCGGGAGACTGCATTTATTTATTTATTTAGAAATTATATATTATTTATTAGTATGATCTCACTCGTTGTATAAATACAATGCACTGTGCTGTGTTTTACCTTTTCTGTTTTTCCTGTTTGCCCTGTAAAGCTGCTTTGAAACAATACACATTGTGAAAAGCGCTATATAAATAAACTTGAATTGAATTAAAACTACTTTTATAGTGCATTATGCATACATGCTTCAAGAAAAATGTTACCAGATTAATCTCTGAAAATGGGAAGTCTATAACAAGCTGCGTGTGCAACTTCAGTGTCATTGAATATTGTGTAATTGTAAAAAATTGCTTTTCCTTCTCTTATGCAGTTTCTTTACAGGTCTTTCTCCGCAGCGTTGTCTGATACCTCTCTATGGCTTCTCCTCCCATTCATAGTGAGATCCCCGTGGGGTTGGACGGTACAGACAGGTGTGAAACCTCTGCTGACTAGAGAGACGCTTTTCACAGCCAAGTCTGAATGTTCTTATTAACTTGCTCAGTCAATCGTAACCCACGCACACAAAAGATCCTGCTGTCGGGGAGGGAGAGAGCAGAGAATCAACTAATGATACACAGAGAAGAGAGACGCTGTTCTGATAGATGAAATGTGTATGTGGTAAACCAGAGGAATCCGATCAGATCACCGATCTTAGTTCAGAGACATCTGGATGTGCAGCACAGGTACAAGCTTGAATATTAAAGATCAAGTCAGTTATGCACAGGCACTTTCGATGCATATTTGGTTAGAACACCACATTTTCCACTGTTGTTTTGAGGTGTTGAATTGCTTAGTTGACCATTAAGACAGTTCACCCAAAAATAACATTTAGGGTTAGAGTTATTAGACCATTTACTCACCTTCAATCTGTAAACACTTTCTGTTGTGTTCTGATGAACACACAGAAGATATTATGATATGATGCTTGTAACCAATCAGATCTTGATCACCATTGACTCACAGAGTAGGAAAAATGACTTGAAGATATTTTGAATGCGTTGGACACCGAACAGTTCTGGGGCACTTTTGACTGCACTGTATAAGAAATTCCTTAAAAAATGGAAACATTTCTGTGAACTATAAAATTATAGGATATAAGGATATATATTAAGTTATTTTCCCAAAATTGATTGAAAATGTGTCTTTCTCTGTAATTTTATAGTTTTTGACCGTAATTAAAAAATAAACTGTTAAAAATAAATCTTCTTAAAAATCCTAACATTTTCTGGCAGTCGGGGCGGTATAACTGTATAACACTAATTTGACTAAATAATTCAATGATTTTTACAGTGTAGCACTGCATTTTTTCCAACTGTGGTAGTCAATGTGGACCAAAAACTGTTTGGTTACAAGCATTTCTCTGTGTTCAACCAACTTAATAAATTTATAGAAGTTGAGATTTATACAACTTGACAGAATTTGGGGCAAACTGACCCTTTAAGCACCTGAAATTAAAGCTCGTCGATTTCTTTCTTTACCATTATATTTTGCATGTATAGTAGAGTAAAGAAAGAAAACGTGCTATATTTGGAAAAATAAGCATATCTTTTATTTCTGTTTGAATTTAAAACGGCATTAATTTCGCCCAATAAAACAATATTATTTATGTTTATTCTAAGCTGACGTTCTGAAGTTTTACATGTGCAATTGTGTGAGCGCTTTGAGTGGATTCCAATGGCTGTCAATGTCATCAGATGGAAAAATTGTTCTAAAAGTGATCCCAACAAGAAAAGCATGAAGTATCCCTTAAATGATAAGAAACATTATGTATTCAAGTAATAAAAGAATAGTTGTGCCATTATTGTGAAACTAATTAGAGCTGAATATGCAAAGCTGATTTTGTGTGTGCGTGAACGTTTGGATATTTGATTTAAAAAATCTGAATTGTATTTCATCCACAGTGAGCTCATTTCTGTCCGCTCAATCTGACTTTCTCTGAGCTTCACACTTCACTGACAATCTCTTATGTGCTTTGCAAACATTATTTCTTAGAATGAGACCAAATGATTTGAAATTCAGTAACAAGGAACAAAGTATATTAACATGACGTGTTCATCGCCGTGTTTGCAGATTGTCGTTTCTCCCGAAGCGTTCACTGAGATGTTTGTCGTGTAGCGCTTGATTTATGACACTACTAGAGCGCCTCATTGAGTAAAGTTCTCAAGTGGTAAATTATAAAAACAAGTGGAAAGAATGAAATATGGAAACTGTGTGGCCTCAAAAACCAAGAATGACATTTTCTGTATCTAGCAGCAACAAGACTGCTGCCGTCCTCACCTCTCACTCTCACACGAGAGCACAATTTGTCATTCAGCCGAGGGTCCCGGCGTGTCTTATCGGAAGCGGGTGGCTCTGGTGGTCCCACCAGTCTTGCTTGGAAAGTCACAAAGACCCCCTGAATACATCCCTGTGTGTGTTTTCTGTTAACTTGCGTGGGAGGAAGTGGTGTTAAAGCGCGTACGATGTTGATAAACTGCCCGCACAGCCCTCCGCTTTGTTATCCTGGTCCACGCTCCCCTACCGTGGCTTTGTGTCGCCACAAGCAAACAAACAGCAAACTAACTGCCTCTTATTTATGAAACACCAGAGTCTGCAGTCAGCCATGTAGATCAAACTCTCACAAATAAAGCTTCAAGGTTCTTTGTCTATGGTTCCATGAGGAACCTTTCACATCCATGGAAATTGAAGTTGGAGAAAGTGACTCAATGATCTTGTGATCTTGGTCCCTCATTTACAACATGGAAACTATGAAGAACACTTATTTTGATAATCCTCATTCATTTACATTTAGTCACTTACGCTTTTATCCAATTACTTTGATGCCATTATTTTTTACTTTATTACAGAGTTCAGGGAAAAATAAAGCAATATATGTCATGCAGGGGCAATAATACAATAAATGCTAATACCAAGTTACTAATTCCCATCAAAATGTATTTCTATATTGTGCTTTTCACAAATTTGCATTGTTGCAAAGCGGCTTTATAGAAAACTCATCGCAAATCAAACAGTAGAACCATAAAAATACACAAATAAGGAAAATAAGAAACCACAAAAAACCGGAACATTAAGAAAATGAATGGTATCCTGTTGAAAAAACTAGCATATGCTAGCTTAAACTGGTCATGTGCTGGTCCATCGCTGGTTAAGGCTGGTCAAACCAGCATCAACACATACCTAACCCAACATATGTGTTTTTTTCTATAGGCTCTTCTCTAAGATGACCATCAGTAACACAATGGGTTTATATGTCTGTAGCATTTCTGTGTACTCTTCACAGTCTCATTCAGTCTATGTTCACTTCATGTCTGTGTGCTTCAAACTGATCCTTTTAGGATTTTTTGTCTGCGCCCTCGAAACATTTCACACTTCTGCCAGGTGTGAGACCTGACGTCACTATTCTTCAAATGCTTTTATTTTGCCATTGAGCTGTCATTATTCATTTTCCACATGTGCTCTTACAGTTTCCTTCACTCTTATCACACATGTGTTCACCTATTCAAATACATTTCTAGAAATGATGGAGTATTTTTTATCAAGCCATCAACCATAATGTTTGTTAATCAAAAAATATGCAAAATACCAGGTGGGCACTTAAATCCCCTCTTTGTTTACTTTGTTAAACTGTAAAATATGTAAAACAGTTTTGCTGGGTTTCGGTTTTTTATTCAAGTAGCCTAACGTCACTTAAACATAAATGTCTTTACCTGAACTCATAAAAATATATTTAATTACTTTACTTATTTTGGTATAAAAAATCGAATCAACCGCTTGTCCAAATTTGAAATAGTACGTTGAAATGACTTATAAAGCCGATTTGACTGAAAAGTTTACGGAAGCTGGAACTGATCAGCGTGACATCAAGGTATCGCGAGAGCAAACAGCATTAAGCGTGCGGCGAAGTTTGATCTCGCGGTATCTGATATCAGACAGTAAGGGAACGTGTGCGCACAACTTATCTTGCGACATTAAACTTATTTAAAATGCTCTTTAGTGTTAAGAATTGTTCACAGATCAGATTGAGACCAATACGAAGGGAATAGGAGCTTACAGCTGCCTCATGAATGTGTAATGAGGGGAAACGAAACAGGATTACGTCACTTTTCAGTAGTATTTATAACATGAAATGTATTTGTTAATTATCATATAAAATTAGTAGTATATAAGTTCTTTGTAATCACATGTGAATAATAATTGTAATTATTTTAGTAATAATCGATAACAAATAATTCGCTGTATCCGAAGTCACGTGATCTCCATAAAAGTTTAACGCACTGACTTGACAGAAAACCATTCTGCCGCTTCACTGTCGGTCTTTCTAAGGAATCAGTTCTATGTCGTTTAAATGACTTTTAAACAGACTCCTTCACTTCAGGAGGACAAGATGGTCGTCAAATTGTAAAATCTGCCCCGTTCAGGTTTGATGATTGACAGCTGAAGCTCGTTTGTGACACCAGCGCCGTCTGTGTGTTGGAATGAAACACGCATATCAAAGTGTTAAAATATATAAAATGACGAATCTTTTTATGAGACATAAAGTAAACAAACAACTTCTTCAAATCTACACACTTATATGGACTCAAATACGTCAAGACATCGCGATACAGAGTTACCGGAAGCGTCGCTCGTGATTTCAAAATACAGGTATGAGTCAGAATAAAAAAAGTGTTTTCTCTGATTTAAAATCGTGTTCTAACCTGGGGATTAAGTGCTTTAAAGCTCATCTAGTCTGTACAAAGTCAACAACATGTAAGCAATGTTTTGGGGATTGTAAGTTCTGTGTTTTGCGCACAATTGAACCCTGTTTTGTGGATTGACGTTTTGACTTTCTAAATAAATAGAGAGCGTTCAACAACTGCTTTTGGACTGCATTGGCTGTTGTGTGTGTGTTGTTTCTGACCTAAATCAGGTTATAAACCTTTAGGGACCTTGGTGAGATGAAACGAATAGAAAAGCATTAGATCATTGTGAAAGAAGCAGAAGAGTAAAAAAGCACCCGAGGCAACAAAAGCTAAAACACCTTGAGCTATTACTGCAGGTACAGAAAAATGCACACAAATGAAGCTCCTCTAACAACACCAGGAAAACTCCTAAGAATAGCAAGTAAAATGTTGACTTTGTAAATGTTTAATCCATCTTAATGCTGGAAGATGTCACAAATATGTTTAATAGACACAAATGTGAGATGTCTTAATACTGACCAATGCACAATGTAAACTTGGCAGAATCTCCTGAACGTGAGTGTTTCATTTGTGAAAGTAGATCTCAGCAGAAGAGATTCATTGGATGAGAGCGTGCTTTAGAGCGGCCGCAGCTCTACAGGCATGACAGCACAACGCTCTTAGTTAAAGCATTTAAAGGATTTTAAGTTGAACATATAAACCTGAAAGCGCAGCAATGGGATTACTTGCTTCAGGAAAATGAAACACGCTGGGATGAAAAGTCTCACTGAACAGTTTTACTCCTCTACTGTATACTATGGATGTCAAACAACTGTTGTTACTGTAGATCATGACATGTTACATTCTCGGCTGTTTTCCTACTAGTTTAGGAGATCTTTGATTTAGATATTTAACTTGGACTCCAACATCTCTTGTCAAATTTCTTTGGATATGAAAAATCATTTCTCAATAGTTAACATGTAAAATGAATATAAGTACCAGTATTTAGGAACAGTGCGGTGATGGTGGTCATGCTAATTTTCTCAAATCTGAGCCCAGTGAGACATGTTTGAGCTCATGCTCTTGTATGAATGTTAATGACTACGTTTACTTGTACCCTCATAATGCGATTATAATGGGATTTTGGCAATATTGCGATACACTTTACCTCATGTAAACACAATCATTTGATCTAAATAATGCGATTTAGCTCATAATCTCAATATGAAGGCATGTTGTAGACACTTTAATCGCATTTATGTTGCTCTGACCAAGGTGCGCATGTGCTTCTGTCATGCATTATTAGCACAAACTCACAGTCAGCAGTTTCTCCTCCTTATCTTCATACAGAAGCTGCGCAAATGCATTGATGGCGTACACAAACACTGCGGATGCATTTTCATCATATTTCTGTATTCATCGGAGCGACAAATAACTATGAAAAAATCCGGAGGAGGGTGTTTAGCATTTGACGTGAATGTATTAAAACAATATCCAGGACACACCTACTGTATATGAGATCATTGTTTGTGTTGTGTATTATATAGTGTTGGACGCGACTAAGTAATTAGTTACTGTAATTTAATTACTTTTCCCTTGAAATTTAGGGATTTTTCAATAGTTTTTTCTGTAATTTAATTACAGTTATTTCTCATGTCATTAAGCTAAATATCTTGTGAAATAAATGTGTGTGCAATAGTGGAATTGACATCAAAATTCAAAGTCGAACGTTAAAATCTATGCTTTAATGTATGGTTCTCACATTTGTAATACTCTGGTCAGTTAATAATAATATTAATTCAATAATGAATTAAAAGAGTCGTTTCATGTCTGTCATTGAATCACAGAACTAATTAAGGTTGATGTAAGATATAGAAATTACTTTTTGGAGTGAGTAATTTGTACAGTAATGTAATTACAGTATTGAATATGTAATAAGTAACTAGTAATTAGTAACTTTTTTCAGTGTAACTTACCCAACACTGGAATTAGAGCAAATAATCAGACTAATAAAAAGTTCATGTAAACGGGAGCAAAGAGATGTTCTGCGATTAAGTCCTAACTCTGGTTATTGGAAATAATCACATTATTGGTTTGTGCATATACTGTATGCGGAGCAGCATTAATGCGATTATGGTGATTAAATGCCTCCTATTTCGATTAAAATTGGCGCACGCCACTGATACTTCAATCATGCTTACTGTTATTATGAAAGTTATCGCATTACTTAAATCAAATGATTGCATTTACACAAAGTGTAATCTCAATATTGCCCAAATCCTATTATAATGACATTATGAGGGTGGATGTAAACATAGTATCACAAAACACAACATTTACAACCAAGTGTTATCTGAAAAACAAATAATACTAGACATTTTCTCAACAATACACTTATCCTTGCGTATTTTCATCTTTGTGAATGTTTTCTGAAATGTTTTTTTAGGACTGCTTGCGCCATCTTTTTAAATAAATCAAATATATCGTTTTTTAATGAACACTATTCAAGCATGAAGTGTAGCTTTAAGTGTAAAACATGATTTGTTTGTGGACCCAAACTGTATTTCTTTTGTAGGCTAACTACCATAATATTTTGCCACAAGGTCTATGCAAGATATGCTTTTTCCACCACAGCCCTGTTTTTAAAACGAAATATCCAGTCAATGACAGGTGGATGGTATAATGGCTGTGTATGTAAGGATATTTAAAGTGTGGTTTGCATATGGAGAACATACCATCCGCCTAACAGAGTTCATTTCTGCGTCTGTCTTCTCCATATTTTCAATTAAGATTCGTATCCGTGTCGAGACTAACAATGTCTGGTCGTGGTTCTCACAGTTTACAAAAATGACTTTCAATTGTGGTTTGTATCAGTAATATGATTTGGTTTGATAAATCTAATCTCTGGCAGTTTTTAAGATCTCTAGCTAAATCAATTGGTGTCTGAGTATTGTCCTGTAATAGCATGAGCTCTTGAGACGATTGGGAAGCGTTTGAAGAGATGTCAGATTGAAATCCGACCCTGGAGGCGTCTTTTCCTCGTCGGTGAGAATCTAGTTTGAAATCTCAAATCTCAGATTAATAAATTACAGGTTTGGTAGAAATGTCTGTCACAGATCCCTATTATGGGAAGTTTCTTTTTCTTTAAAATATGTGACGCACTCAACCGGTAAAGATTGAGAGATTTCTGTTTTTGAGGGACCCCAGGGTCCTATTTATATTTTCTAAAACATAACCATAACCTTATTATTAGGACAATTCACCCCAAAATAAAACATTTAATTAACACCTGTAATAAAATGTGTAATTTAACTATAAAAACCCGTTACATTTATAATCAGATCTTTGAAGATCTGTCAATGATGTGCCTGTTTTTGTCCTTCTGAAACCTTGTATTTCCATATTTTATGTTTTTTTTCATTCAAAAACCATTATCATAAGTCACTGTCACCCTCCACGTTTGTAATTGGGTTTTGCAAATCTCTAACCAATAAGTATGATTAAAAACTGCTTGTCAACTTTGACAGCACCGTATTAAATCATTTAAAAAGTACAAAGTTATTTTTCCATTTCCTGAAAAACAGCGAATTTGGACAAACAAGCTCATCAGCGATATCATACATTATCTTCACAGTCTGTCTTTATTAGTCTTTAGATGTAGACAACTGTTTTAGAAACAAGGATTCTTTTTTGCTTTTACAGCATTACACTGACCTACTTTACACGATTATGACATTTTTCTTCTTCATTTATTTATTTTTTGCGCTGGTAGTTCTAACTGTTTACATCTCATGGGGCTCTGGGGCCTAAATAAGATGCTTTCAGTCCGTCTTGTCTCTTGATGTTCTCTGTCGACTTTATCAAAGAAGCCAGACTTCACAGCCCCGCTGCCCACCTTCAAATAGGCATCGCCAACTCTCAACTATTGATGTTCCTGGACTATAACAATTTTAAAAATTTATAATTTATCTTCCTCCTCGTTCAGGCCAATGCAAAGTCACACCCTCCTCAGATTTGGGTTAGCTTATGTGTGTGTGTATTCACATATTGGTTTCTTGAGGTTTTCCTTTCTTCCTCTGTCTGTCTCTCTTTCTGTGTGATTGCTTGAGACTTCTTCTGCTTCTGCGGAGTAACTGGATTTTCTGAGAAGCCCTGTTGAGTAAAGGGGTCATATGGCACAAATACATGTTTTTCTGTTTTGTTGTCTGTTTTAAGCAAAGTTATTTTAGTTTACCACAAAATGTCCTGTTCATTGTAATTCGATAAAATATTGTCCTAAAAAGTATTGGAAAAACGTAACTCACGGAAAAACTTAAATGTTGCCTCAAAATCAAACTGAAGTAAGTTCAAAGAAGTAAAATTATAATGATAAATAAAAAAAAAATCTTATATGCAAACAATAAACCTATAAATTACAAAAGCATATACCAAAAAACTAAAACTAGGCCTCTATCATGATTTGTTGACTGTCTAGCCGTCCCAAATGGGGTTGAATCTTTCTAACTAACAGGAGAATGTTTATTTTTTATGTGTTTCCTTATGCTATAAATGTTTTTAATGACCAATTGCTTCCAAACTCCTCAAACTACAAATGTAGTTCATATCTTAGGATATCTCCATGTATCCACTAGAATCACCTTGACACACTTGGATTAAAATAGCAAGTGATGTCTCCGAAAAGTGTTTCAAAACAGTTATTTCTGGAAAAAGTGTGGTCATATTTTGTGGGTTTGATGCTTGTGTTATTTTAAAGTTCTTTAAGCATTCAGATAGTCTGAGCCGCTGTCTATACTTGTTGAAGCCTCTGTCACATATAAAGGTTCACCAGAATGTTTCTTTTGTCACCGCTCAAGGTCGAGGAAGACGAGACAAGTCAGACCACATCACCGAACATCATCACCTGACCTGTGTCTCAGTAGATTCGCTCACATTCAGAGACGGGAGCATCAGAGACCACACTGGAAGGTATGAAGCCAATCATCAAGTGTGCAGAACTTTAAACACATGTGTGATACAAACCATAAGCACAGATCTGGTTTTCATGGCCTCCGTTAAAACTCACATGTTGTTTTTCAGAGCGTTCTCCATCCGTGCTAGTATTTACATTTAGTAGACGCCTCCGTCCAGAGCGACAGGATCACATACGAGACTATTGTCACGAACAGATGGTAAACATTTGGTACACGTCCTTTACAAATATAAACAAGTGCTAGGAATTGTAAACAATACCACCTATTGTGAAGTCACATGTCTGAAGCAATTTTGTTTGTTTTAAGATGAATCTAAGTACAGCTGATGGAGCTGAGTCTTATGTCTGAAGATCGTTTCAGGTGCGAGTGCTTTGCTCTGCTGGAGGTGTGTTTGTGTTTTGTCTGGTGGCAGAGAGAATATGTGAACGTAAGTGCTTGTGAGTGTGTGCGCATGATCAATGATCGAACAGAATGTAGTACTTATATAGTGTTCATTTAGGAATAAAATACAAATAAAATAAACATAGCTCAGTTTGCTGGCTGCGGGTGAACTGGAACACAATCCACTCTTGAGCTGGCGACTTTTGCGCTCGATAAAAAAAATGTCAAGTGATAAAAATTATTATTACATGGAGCTCTGGAATACTCGATTCTGATTGGCCAGTTGCAACATTCCAAGGGTTGTTATTCTAAGATAATAACCACTCGAAATGAATATCACACAGCAACCCGGATGCTGCAAATCATTTTGGCAGCTGCAGTTTAATATTACACAAAATTAATTGTAAGAATTATATTTAAAAATAATTAAACCAATGTACCTGTTTGTGACTTTTTGAACATAGTTTCTTACTTCAAAACCGAAACTAAGCGGCTTTTCCACCTGAATTGTTCTCCACAAAACTAGTAGTGTGCGTAAATGTGGTCAATTTGGATGTTTTTTCTGTCACACATCAGATGCATTATTAAAATGCACTATTTAGCAAGTTGGATTGGTGCTTCAGGTTTTCAGAAGGACAGCGGCGATACGTCTGTGCACTGTGGATATTTATTTTGTTTTATAAACTCATAAACATGTATCTACAGCCACATAAATAAAAAAACATTAAGAGACCACTGCAAATGTTTATTTAATCATCATTTCTACATGTGTTGTGATCATTCCAGTCCAGCGTCTGATGAATTTCAACAGAATCAAACCTCAGGAGTCCAACAGCAATTTGAAAGACTGACAGCAGGACAAGGCACATAAACACTGTGAGACAAAAGCTTTTCCGAAATATATGTATAAATATGATTATTGTGTCGCTTAAAAATGAATCTGAACATGTTTTCTTTGGAGTATTTAAGATCTTAAAAAATACACAGCATATTTTCTGTTATTTTCACCTGTTTCTCCAGGTTTCATTTTCAGAAAATAAATGCAAATAGGAACAAACACTATTTTTATTTAAAATTCAGAAGGAATATTGTTAGAAGTTGATAATTTTACCTCAACACATACCTAGAAATGGTCCATTTTCAAAGCAGAAAACGGTCTATGAAATGGTCTATTCAATTCTGACGTGGCTGTAGTATTTAGCTTTTTTTTGCAAGTATGTATTTAAATATAAAATTAAAGTTCTATATATATATATATATATATATATAAATATATTCATTTTTATATTTTATATTATTCTTAAATATATTCATGTGTATTATAAACACAGAGATAATGTGCACAATGCACAGACAAATATTATGTAAACCCAGACTTATTCTGGATGCGGTTAATGGTTGCTCAGCCCGAGGAGACTTGAGCCTGAAGCAGAATAAAGGTGTCATAGAGAACACAATGAGTGGGATATTCACCAGCTCCAGTGGGTTTTGTCTGTAAAGCAAAATGGGAACTGGGTTTTTTAATGCCACTTTACACTTGAATTGCTATGCTCATAATAGGTCAACTACAAAATATAAGCGTTCATATCTTCTGTTTTTATTGAAAAGTATCTGTTGATTCTGTGTGGTAATGTTTAAAACATTTTCTCATTGCTGGCATGAGCGCCGCCGCTGAACACGTCGGTCTGTGTTGACCGCCAACCCATGACGCAAAGCCTAGAAGCTTCCACAGAAAACACATCAAATGGAAACACAGTTTATACATTCCTCTGCATTCCACCATTTCTATTTTCCAGCTTTAATTTGCCCACTGTTGCCCAAATCTCCCCGCTTTTGCCCTTGTACTCCTCCCTTTTCTTTCTTCCCATCGCTCTCTTTCTATCTAGGGATGTAGGATTGCTGCGAATCGCTCCCAGGTGGATGGCAGGCGGGGAACTGGTAGCGCAGAACAGGCTTTAGATTAGCAGTTGTTGTGGCCTCGACATGTGTGATTAATGGTCTGAGGTGGGCTTTGTTTTCAGATAACACACCCAGATTTGTTTTAACAGGGTGTGCTGGGTGTAGGTGGGGATTCGGGGGGCCGATATAATGAGAGAATTAATGAACGTGTCCTCGAGGACGTATCCCGGCTTTGATGTCATTATATTCACGCATGGCTTCCTGACTGGAAATGGACAGTGAGGTGTAGCATATGTGGAAGAGGTCAAACGCCAGATTGATGGAGCTTTTATAATGATTAATGCCACAGACAGTCATTATGTACATGGAATTAACAAGCTTTATGGGAGGATTTTAATTAAGATCGTAAGTCTCGGTTAAGCACGGGGTGCTTGTTCACCTGAAACAGATTTGGTTAGTTTGTGCACGCATGTCTGCACGACATTTATTTACCGATTGAAAACGAATGAAAATAGGCGACACAATCTCATGGCAATTCGTGTTCTACAAAGTGGCCCAAATGTTTACGATCTCTTTTACTCATTTTTAGAGATGCACAAATAATTCACTTCTACACCGATAGTGCAGATTAATCAGTGATACAGATTGTGAAGATTTAATGACTATTTCTTAACTTTCTGACGTTTATCATTCGTATAATGATTATTAATATTGAACAGCAAACTAGTGATGCACAAATTCATTTTTCTGTCCTCGTCGACAGGATATATCGGCTCTGATCATCAGTTGATGTAAAGAATTGCTTGTGTTGACCGATACCGATAATTATCCGATATATATGTACATCTCAATTATTTTCAAAACGGTTAGGTTAATGGGTGGGGCTTCATTATTGCTTTAATTGTGAGGTTTTCTGTTTTCTATGATATCCTCGATTGGTGTAAAGAATTCCTTTTCTCGACCGATACTGATTATTATCCGATATACCTGAACATCTCCATTTTTGTTTCAAAACCGTTAGGTTTAGAGGTGGGGCTCCATTATTGCTTTCATCCAATAGTTTTGAGTTTTTCTTTTTTGTATGATATCATCCGTCGGTGTAAATAATTGCTTGTATCGACCGTTACTGATTATCGTCCGACATATCTGTACATCTCTTTTTTATTCAAAACGGTTAGGTTTATAGGTAGGTCTTAACTATTGCTTTTACCCAATAATTGTGAGTTTCCCTTTTTTCTATGATATGATATCCTTCATTAAATCTTTACACATTCTCATGAGATGAGGCTGTAATAGCCTTGACCTGCTATTTGTGTTTGTATAATGAATGCTTGCAAATTATAGGATGTGTTTACATGTACTCCACTGTCATTATTTATGGTTTTTATTTACTCTGTCCTCATTGCATAACTGCATATGCAGCATTTAACCAAAAAAATAAGTAATTATATTTTACTTCGAGGCGTCTATTTTTAGGGCCGTTAGGATTGTGTGAATTGGTTCATTAACAAACATATTATTTCTCTAAATGCTGATCTGCTGTGAAAGCGTTTTTAAAGTCCCTCTCGCTCGTGAGATGAAAGCTGACGTGGGCTATGAAATATTTCAGATAAGTAAAGACTCCTCACCAAACCTGTTATTGATCCGTGTTGTGTTTTCGCTGTGAAACCACAAATGAGTTCACATGGGATTTTTTGCAAATGGAAGAAATTGTGCATTAAAGATGTGATTTACATGAGGACAGGCTCTGGATACGGGGACAGAGATGTGTTTCGCCTCGCTGCTGCCTCGACGCATAAAATATGAAAGGGGGAGCGTGTGCTGAGAGACTGATGGGATATGAACAGTGTGTGGCTCAGGAAGTTCAAGCGTCCCTCAGCTTCACCGTATCTGACGAAGAAATCTTCAACATTTTTACTCATCAAATTGAACACTCAGAGCAAAAGCTTCATATTGGACTTGAAGAACTGTACAATAGGCACTTTGATGATCATGATTTACTACACACGTGTTTCTTTCAGATAAAGTGAACCCAGAATCCACCGCAAACCAGATCAGTTATTTTGGCAAATGCCATCAAGAATGTTTTTGTTTCTTTTAGTTACCCAGCTCCCTCTAAAAGAATTATATTTTCACTCTCATGTAGTTCCAAATCCATTAGGTGTTTTCCTCCACGAAAGCACTCTCATTCCCGGACACCAATCACTTTCATTTTGTGTATTTGTACAATGAAAGTAAAAGGTGTCTGACGTTCTGCTCCTTTGTGTTCCATGAAGGGTGATTAAGTGAAGACAGCTGGGAAGGTGTAGATATTACAAAAAATCTGTCCAACAGCTTTGCGAGCATCTTTAGGAAAGAACAGATAGAGTCGAACGGGTTCAAGTGCTGATGTTATTCTCAAATATAAGCTCCAAACTTGGCGTTCGGCAGCAGAAGGGAGATAAATGAATGGAGGTCTGTAGTGCAGAGCAGAGCTGAACTTCTGTGAGAGCAGAGCTGAAATTATCCCTCCTCACACACAGTCAAAGGGTAGCCATTATCCACAAGATGTGAAACTGGGCCGAGGCCACAACCTTCTCTTTGATGGGGCCGGAGAGCAAAACCAAACGACAGAACATATATCATTACCCAACATCCTTTTATTAAAGGCATCCAAACAATTACAGTTGATTTTCGTGGATGTGGGCTGTATAATAAGGTGCTATTATGGATCATTGTTAAGTCTATGTTATCCAAGTTCACCTTGTGTTAGGTAATTGCAATATAGATATAATGACAAAATGATCTTAATAAGCATGTGATTATCTCTTAATTTAAGATTTTCATTTGAATAATTGAGACACAAACTTTGTGTGAATCTCCTGCAGGTAATTTTCTTTGTTTTGATTTGAGGATGCGTTGGGTGATTTGTTCAGGGTTGCACTATGAAAACTCTTAATCTGTTTAATCTTTTGTGTACTACACATACTTCATTTAAAAAAGCATTTTACTCAGTCACTGAATGATCTACAAATGGCTCAATATGTAATTATATGTCAAATTGTGCATTTTAAACCACGTTTTTCTCTTACTGACTTTTCATCTTAAAAATACGCATTGTAAAAATGCATATATTTAAAATTTAAATGAAATGGCATATTGTGCATGAATCTGATTGGTCAAACCACATCTGGGACATGTTTTATAATAATTTAGAATATTTGAATTTACAAAAATATTACGATACAAAAAATATGAATTGGTAAATAAATAATAGCGAATACAATTTTGATCAGTTCTTAAATTTTTGAAATCTTTAATATATGTATTTCAGTTTCATTTTGAGCTGACCTCGTGCAAATATCTGAATCATATTCCATATCTGGATCATATTTCGGCCGTATTTAAAGAATATTTAAATATTAAAGAATTTTTTTTTTTACTTTTTAAAATGAAGATTTTTTTAAGACCACAAAGATGTATATATATTTTAGTTATTTTAGCATGAAGCTATTACAAAAATTCATGGACATAAATTCTTGAAAAAAATATTTCAAGAATAATTTTCAGGTGACCCAAAGCATGTTTTCATGAGCTTCATGCAGATACCGAAAATAGATTATGACACTTTACAGTCTGTGTATAATTTTCCAAGAAATAACCCTTTCAGGACCAAGAGTATTATATCATAGAATTAATATCTGAATTAGCTTCCCAAAAAAATCTCAGAGAAGGTGCCTCCATACCTTCATAAAATATGGCTGTGTGAAAGATTTAGCGAGATGCTTTGTTCACATGAAAGAATATTTCCTTCAGACAAGTGTCTACCCCAGGGGCCAACTAGCAGGCAGAGAATGGAGTGTGTAGCGGACCAAAACCACTAAATGACTTGTTGTTCTGCCAGGGCACATCAAAAAGTGTGCGCATTAACTCCAAATTGGACAGTTCAAACAGGTTCTAAACTTCCATTTCTCCTTTGTCTTCATTCAATTTTACAGGGCCAGAAGTAATAAGCCACGGCGAAGCAGAGGGGGGCACGCAAACATCTGTTCAGTCAAAGATACGGATGGCTAAAGTATGCTCCCATAATAGTGGTGTGCTTTATGGCCACAATGAAAAAGCGGTGCGCAAAACCAATGTGGCCGGAGAGATCACAGTGTTGTCTAAATTGGCTCGGTGGACACTCTTAAAAAAGCGTTCCAGGCAGTGCTAAAGACACAACGTCTTCATGAGAAGCGCTAGCATGGATAGCATGAAAAAAATGCTAATAAAGCAATGAAGCTGTATGTTTCTGTGGAGGATATAAACCATGCAGATGTGATCGGCTTGTGATTATTTATTGACCTTAATTACCAGATCCAAGAGCACAATGTGAGAATGCACTTAAGATGTCACTTATTTTTTTATTAAACTTTACATCATATTCAGAGCCTTTCAAACGTATTCATCTCCCTTTTCACATGAATCTACACTCAGGGGGGGACTGGGAGTAAAAAGTGTCCCTGGACTTCTTCAGCAGGAGAGGCCTACAAACCCAGCTCGCAACATAACCTAACACGACAACACAATGATGCACGAACCATTCTACAGCGCTGTAATTCGTAAATGTAAAAGACCTTTCATGACACCTTGCAATGTCAATAAAACTTTAAACAGTAAAGGCCTGTAACAAACAGAAATCAAAATGACATAAAAGCCTGCCTAAACATGTACATTTAATATAAAGTGTTTATTGTAATATAAGGTCATGTATTTACACTGACCATGACATGGTGTGACTACACTTTGCTAACAAATATTTTTTACATCAGCTATAAAGTCCAAAATCAACATAATAAAAGTCTTAAAAAGTCAGTGTGCCTTTGTTATGTTTGCCTTCTTACATCTCACTACACGTCATCATTAAAACTGAATCTGCCGCTGTCTACTCTCCATGCACAATAATGACAAATAAAAACAGATTTGTGACAACTTTGCAATTTTACTCAAATAAGTAGATGCATGAGTATTCCTCCCCTTATCTCAGAAGATGGTTTAGGAACCTTTACAGACGCAAATCTTTTTTGGGTATGATGTGACAAGCTTTACAGATACACTTGGCTATTTTCTGTCGTTCTTCTCCACAGATCCTCTCAAACTCTGTTAGGTTGGATGGAGATCATCAGTAGACGGACATTATCAGCTTTCTACAGAGATGTTCACCTTTCCATTCAAACTTTCCATTCAACTGGGCTCATCAACCATCACACCTTCCAGAAAGGCAAGAAACCTGGGAGTGGTGATCGATGACCAGCTCAACTTCACAGATCAAGTTGCCAGCACCACCCGGTCCTGTAGATTCATCCTCTACAATATCAGGAAAATTAGACCCTTCCTATCAGAGCATGCTACGCAAGTCCTAGTACAGGCTCTAGTCCTGTCCAAACTGGACTACTGCAATGCACTACTGGGAGGACTTCCAGCTTGCACAACCAAACCTCTACAGATGATCCAGAATGCTGCGGCAAGACTTATCTTTAATGAACCGAAGAGAGCACACGTTACTCCTCTACTCATTAAGCTACATTGGCTCCCTATAGTCGCTCGCATCAAATTCAAGACTCTGCTCCTGGCCTACAAGACCACCACTGGTTTGGCACCACCTTATCTTCACTCACTAATGCAGACATATGTACCCGCCAGATCCCTACGCTCTGCAAACGAACGGCGTCTTGTGGTGTCATCCCATAAAGGTAGAAAATCTCTCTTGCGCACCTTCTCCGGATCTGTTCCACCTATGTGGAATGATCTGCCTGCTGCTACAAGATCTGCAGATTCTGTAGCCATCTTTAAGAAACGCCTGAAAACCCATCTCTTCCGCCAACATCTTACTGTTCTGTTCTGACTCAAGTTTCTTCTCTACTAGTTTCTTCTCTACTCTAAAAAAAAAAAAGAAAAAAAAAAAAAATGTATGAATGAATGTTTCTGTATACTGTGTTAGGCTATATGAAACCAGTCTTCTTTTTGATTGCACTTATACACTTGTTGTACTTATGCTGTCCTAATTGCTTCCATTACCTACCCAACTTGTAAGTCGCTTTGGATAAAAGCGTCTGCTAAATGACTAAATGTAAATGTAAATGTAAATGTTCAGTTGGGTTCAAGCCCAAGCACTAGCTGGGCCACTTAAGGACATAGACAGAGTTGTCCATAAGCCACTTCTTGCATTGGTTTAGCTGTGTTCTTTGGATCATTGTGATGTTGGAGGATGAACCTTCTGTCCTGCCTGATGTTCTGAATGTTCTGGGCCATGTTCTCATGATCATTATCTGATGGCCCAGTCCCTGCGGCTGAACTCCCCACCTCATGATGCCGTCCACCACACTTTACTGTTGAGACACTATTGACGAGGTGTTGAGCAGTGCCTGGTGTTCTCCAGACATAATGCATGAATCTGAGATCATCAGACCAGAGAATCTGCTTAAATTTAATGTTTCTTACCATTAAAGATTCCTTGAATGGTATGTTTTTGCATATTTCATGCGTCTTCACTGAGGAGAGTTTAGTTTGGACACTCGGGCATAAAACTCAGATTGCTGGAGTGTTGCAGTGATGTGTGAAGTTTCTCTCATCTCCATATATGATGATGGAGCTCGACCGGAGTGATCATCAGCCTCTCGATCACCGCTCTTACCAAGACCCTTCTCCATCGACGGAACAGTTAGGACAGGAGATCAGCTCAAGTAAGAGATCTGGTGGTTCCAAACCTCTTTCATGAAGGATTAATGGAGGCTACATGCTTCTGTGAACCTTCAATACAGCAGATTGTTTGTCAGAAGTCTTCCCTGATCTGTGTCTTGATAAAGTTCTGTGTAAGAGCTCTTCTGTCAGTTCTTTTGACCTCATGTCTTGGCTTTTACTTTGATATGAATTTTCAGCTGTTGCATCATTTATGGAGACGTATGAGCCGCTCCAAATCATACTTATTCAATTGAATCAATCTACTTATTTCACCTTTTTTAAATTATACATTTGCAAAGTTGTCACAAATCTGTTTTTTGTTTGTTCATTATTGTGAGTTTAGATTGATGTTAAAAAAATTGAATGAGGGATGAATCCTTTTGCAAGGCACAAATGGGTGCTTGTTGAGTATTAGCAGCTCGACGATGTGAACGGAGTCCGTCTCAAGCAGTCACTGATGCTGTAATTTTAGTCTAGTTTTGCTTTCATGATCTCATTGAGCTGTCATGATCTTGTACTGCTTCAGCTATCCATGCATCATGTGTGAGCATCACACATTCTGACAGTCCTGCAGTGCGAGCTTGTCTTCAATCTGTTTGTATGATGTCGAGCTTTAGTGACATTGAGGAAACGTGTTGCGATCTCAGTTTGAAGGCTGCGTACTTTACGTCATATATTTCAGAAAAGCAAAATTTCGAGTTAAAAATGAAATGATTAGGTCTTTGGTTATAAAATATATTTTCTCGTATGTTATTTGAGTGAAAGGAGAGAGCCCCAATGACAAATGCAATCGACAAATGCGAATCTGGACGAAGCTGATGTCACTATCATTTATGTTAATAATGTTAAAGTGATTTTCAATAGCAAGCATGAATATACAACTCAGCAAAATATTAGAATTTTGACTTTAAAGCTGAAACTTTTTGTTTTCAAAAAAATTATAGATTATGTTAATTTGATCATAAAAGTTGCTTAAATGTGGTGTGTGCAGAGATGTTATAGTTTAGATACTTTAGAGTATTTTGTGTTAATTTGAGATAAAGTTTTAGCAATTTTCTTATATGCTTTTATCGTTATATAATGTATTGGTTTATTTTTAATGTTGCTATCTAAGATTAATTAATTTTTATTTTAGTTCTAATTTATTTTTTGTTTATTATAAAAATTGTACTGCTTTAAACTTACTTCAGTTCATTTTTTAGTTAAGTTTTTACCAAATAAATAGGTCCATATTTGATTTGATTTCAATGAACGGGAACGTTTTCAAAGTTTTATTCAATGAAGTAACCGTGTGTGGCTGTCTCCACCTTGCATTCCGACCATAACTTTATTACCTTAAATTTTTAACTATATTAAATAAATATGATTCAACTTATGGAAATAAGTCATTATACGTTCTAGTCTGATGTCTTCAGTCTATGTTGGTTAGACATTAATGATAAACAACTTCACCTCACTGCTTGACTACAAACTTAAGAGATTTGCATATCATTTACATGTCTAATGATGTTATTAAATGGACAATATTATATACAGTATAAGCATTTTTGACAGGTACCTCATGTCTGAATAAATCTCCAGATTCAAATAATGAAACAGCCAACATGTAAACAAAGTCCCGAAATGCAATAATTAGGTCATAAAATCACTGAGACTTTCCTTTCACCTCATCAAAACTTGTGGTTCTGAGTCATAGACAGAGCGGGTCACATATTAGAAGACAACACACAGTTATAAATGGCAATAGAGAGTTGAGCACAGTGAGCAGATATGATGGGTCTGTTATAATGATGAAAGTGTGTTGTAACAGAGTGGGATTATGGGGGGCTCTGCCAGTTTTATTGCTTTCCCTGATCATTCTTCTTCGGGGTAGCAGCTGTTGTTGTTGATGATACCGTCATGCCGTGAGGAAAGAAGGATTTGTGGGCCGGGTAGAGAAAGGACAGCAGTCAATGGACGATTGGCCAGACTCTTTAAGTCTCATAGCAGATGTCAAGTTCTGTCTTTTAGCTTTGATCTGGACCGGGTGACATTAAAGTGCCACCTTTTCCCTACAACTTTATTGAAAAAATGTATATTGACGCATTATCAGGCCAATCATGTTTGATATTTCAGCAAGTGTGTGGGGGTGGAGTAAATAGTGTAATATCTGAAGAGTCATTGCCTGATCTTCAAAATGAGACTTATTTGTTACAAACATTTTAAATGACAAACTTGTTTGGTCATT
>CM017896.1:32642124-32654327 GCA_008369825.1 Triplophysa tibetana
GGAGCGTTGGTTTTAATCAATGGGATGCAGCTAACTTCGGGTACCTCTACGTTTTCTTGTGGTTTGGGAAGTAAAGTATGTTTGAATCGCTTACTGCTTCTTATGAAATGTAAAGCACGATTAAACACAATAATGGTCGACAAGTCATTCGACATGTGAATCAATTTATCAACATGTTAGCTATTTTAATATAACTTCAAACGGTTCTGAACGTGAAATTCAATTCAATTCAATTCAATTCAATTCAAGTTTATTTATATAGCGCTTTTCACAATGTGTATTGTTTCAAAGCAGCTTTACAGGGCAAACAGGAAAAACAGAAAAGGTAAAACACAGCACAGTGCATTGTATTTATACAACGAGTAAGATCATACTAATAAATAATATATAATTTCTAAATAAATAAATAAATGCAGTCTCCCGGTGAGCAGGCCAACACTGCCCTGCTGTGGCGAGGAACCCAAACTCCAATGATTGATTAATGGAGAAAAAAAACCTCGGGAGAAACCAGGCTCAACCGGGAGGGCCAGATCCCCTCTGACGTGTCATAGCTGCACTCAAACTGCTGACATGTGATTTAAGTTTAGCATTCAATACCAAATATTGTAACTTCAGCATTAATGAAACAAATAGTCCGTCTTTGCTCTTTGTTGGGGGTGTATTGGTCTGAGCTGGGATGGTCCGATGGTCATATTTCTCTTTGCTGGTGGTGGAATTGCCTTAGATGGGGCTGGGATGCTCAGTCAGTCTGCAGCTGTAGCTGGCGTTATCTCAAATTGGGGATGGGCATCTGTCGGTCGTCTGGACATGGTGGAACTTCTTCCTACCTCGGGATGGGCATCCCGAAGCAGAGGCGGAAAGAGAATAAAGAGAATAATTAGCGTAGCTGCTGTTCATTAACTATGCATTAAGTGAAAGCTTGGCTGAAAAGATGTGTCTTTAATCTAGATTTAAATTGGGAGAGTGTGTCTGACCCTCGAATAGGGTCAGACACACTCTCCCAATTTAAATCTAGATTAAATTGAGCATTTGACAAAATGAGCATTTGACAACACATCCAAGAAATCTGTGTTTATGTCGCATCAGTGATGGGGGCTTCAATATGGTCCTGAGGCCAAGTTTAGGATGGGGACTGGATCTATAATGGATTTCTCTAGCAACCTCCCCCCCCAGGCCTGTATGGAGCGATCTATAGAGCGTTCTTCAGTGTGTACTGCACTCTCGTCAGCGTGAACCAATCACAGCTATTGTACCGCTGCTGGATCAAGTGGATACGCTGCGGTGCACAAACACTTATGAGTGTTTGGTAATTTGGAATCGATGGATGAAAGCGTGTTGTATCACATCAACATCATCCTGCCCCGGGCGCCTGCGGACCCTCGCTGGTTTCTCTCGTGCAGGATTTAAATGTTTTAGTCAGGGAGTAGATTGATTTAGACCGAGAATAAACTCTTCTGTCACTCTGAGCCACTTTAGTGAAACTGAATCAAAGACTTGGAACAGTGGTTTACAATCTGTGTCTGACGTTATCTAGTTTAGTATTGAAATTAGTAGCTAAACTAGAAACTAGAGCCTTTAGTTTATTGTTATGTTGGATGTTTTTGTTAAGTGTTTATGTTTCAGTTCTTAGTTTCTTTAGTTTTTGTTAAGTGGTTATTTAAGTGGTTTTGTTTTTAGGTTTTTTATATTGTTAAGTTTAAAGTTAAGTTGAAGTTAACCACTGAGCAAGAAACTACCAAACAGCATTTAGCATTTAGTTTTTTATTTGTTTTAGTTTTTTTACTAAATTAGGAGCTATTCTACAAACTAAAGTTTATTTTTTGTAAAGCATCAAGTTGAGTGTAATGTTGAGTGTGTAGTTCTTTTGTGTTTACTTTATGGCTTAGTTTTTAGTTTGAAATTAAGTTTTTTATTTTTAGTAGAAGTTATTGTTCAGTTTTTACTTGTTAGGTTTATGCTCTAGTTTTGTTTTCTGTCACACCGTACTATAAGGTAGTTTTTTCATTAATGTTCAGTTTTTTCTTAAGTGTTAATTTACTTTTTTGTTCACAGGTATATTTTTTAAGTTATATTTGATCAGTCTTTAGGTTATTTATGTGATTGAGTTGAAGTTATCCACTGAGCAAGAAACTAAATCAAACGCTAAACGAAAACACAAAATTAACCCACTAAGCAAGAAACAAAACTAGTGTTTTTAATTTAGCCTTCACTTTTTTGTTTTGTTTTTGTTTGACGAATAACAATAAGTAACGAATAATATTGTTTTCTGTTTGGCATTTCGTTTTTTTGTTAGTGGATAATTTTTTGTTACATTCTCAGTATTATATTTTGTTGTTTCATGATATATTTCTTATTTATCTTATTTTGGGATTCTTAAACAATGTTGACTAGTTTGTTAACAAAATCAAAACTAGCTTCACACAAATCTAGCTAACTAGCTTTATTTGTACTATTTTTTTAAGAAGGAAAAAGTGATTTCATCACCCTAGAGTTTGTTCTTGGCATGCAAAGAGCATCTTTACTGACAGTTCAGACGTACTGTATAGTTCATCCATCATGTGCTATCACAGAAAATGCTAAATGCTGACATGTTCTCAATATCTTTTCCTTTTTTTCCTCTTCCGCACACGCCGTCAGCCACCATTTATAAACAGGAAATAAAAAGGCATGAAAAGGACACGGCACACACTCACCACTGGAACATTTGAGTGTCAATGAATGTTGTTGTATGGTTTCTGCCGTCCCTAGGGCCGTAAAATGAAAGACGACATGGGCAGGGTGACAGATAAAGTGATTGCCCCAGTTGATAGGCTGACTGTAATCCTCTCTATTCTCCCCTCTTTCGCTTTCTTTTACTCGAGTATCACGCACCTGAAAAGTGGAATAAAAAGAACAAATAAAGAAAGCCGGCGGGGAGAGTTTTTGCGATGGCGTTTGCCAGTGCCTAAGATGGTGGTTCAGATCGTGCCTGAACAAAAAAGCATCCTGGACATCACAGCTGATGTTTGATAGATTCAGCGGTGACATTTCATTTTTTTATATTTTCCAGCTGGCCGGCATTGAAGGTGGAAAAAAGAAAAGCACTCACGTCTTGGAATGCAACCAGAACGTTTGACACCTTTTATATATGCACTGACACAGTCTGGGCTCTCTTTATATGGCACTTCTATCATTATGAAAGGCAAATCTAAATATGGACAATCATAGCTTTATATGTCTGACAGTCTAAAAGCGGTCTCGATGGAGCTGACAGCTGGGAAAATAGAAAAAAAGGTTTTATTAATACTTCAAGATATATAACCACCTGCAAAATATTTTAGATTATGCACTCAGGTTTGACCTGAAAGTCTCATGTCTTGGTGATGGATGTATTCAAGTGAAGCTTCGCATAAAAATAGTATTGAAAGTAATCTTTCATCAAATCTGTCTATTATTTACTCACTCCCAAACCCATCTGGCTTTCTCCTTTTACATTAAACCAAAATTGAGAGATTTTTTTGTTTTGTACAAAGACAAAATGACCACAAATGATCAAGTGTTGGGTCAAAAGAAAAACCCATCTATATGAATTATAGATTATATAAATGAACTTCTGCTGGGCAGTTTTAACCCAAATGCTGAATATAATCCTCAGATATAAACATTCTCTGGGTTTTTTAACCAAACTGTTGGGTTTGTCCATTGTTTATATAACGATAGATTCAAATAACCAAATATTTTTCAGAGTGCCTAAAAGTATGACAAAGAGGGAGAGAGTTGTCAACATAGCTCATGCAATATGATTACTTAATCAATAAATAGACTCTTATACTATATTATATGAATATATTAATACTGGTTATATATATAGGGTCAACCAAAAAAATAAGTAGAATTTAGTTTTATATGAAATATATAAATGTTTTTGAAATGCGTGACTTGGAGAGCTTGAGCCAGTTTTGAAGCAAATATGTTGGTAAAGGATTGAATCACACTGCTTTAAGTTTAGTGAGGTTTTAATATATTAGTTGTGCCCATTCGTTTTTGTGATCCTGCCTAACGTTCCCATGTACGCCGTACATGAATGCATTTCAGTTTAATAAAAACTGTAGTTCAAAAGTTGCCTTAAATTTTAGGTTAAAACTTAACCTGCTTCACAAGTCATTTGAACTTTTAATTTTATTCATACTATTATATTAATCTTTAAAAAATCAAGTTATAGTTTGTAGAACTTCAGTTATGTGAAACAACTAGAATTTTTAAATATAATTTAGTCCAAAAGCTGCCTTAAAGTTTTTTAAACTTAAATGTTTAAGTACAAATGACATTTAAAGACTTTTTAAGTTGAAAAAAGTGATATTTTTGCAGTCTAGTGTTATGAAAGTTTTTTTTTGTTCAGGTCCTGTACAAAATTACTCAAAAAGGACATTTTTGTCCAGGCTTTTTTTAAAAGGTTAAATAAATTATAATTCAGTATGTATAATATAAATTAATATTTTCTTTGAATTGTTTGTATTTAATAGTATGAGCAACATATCTCTGTTCTGTTCTGTCCTGTTTGTTTTTCTAAATGATGAACGATGGTCAAATGTTGAATGCTGCAGTGAATTGATCTTTCCCACTGAATCCGATGTTTCCATTTAGCTCATCACTTTCATTTGCTAATGTAAATACCTTACAGCTATGCGCTCTCAATGTCAGGTCATGGCCCAACGATGCTTGTATAACATATCATTACCTGAAGATCAGACCGCTCTCATCAGACACTTTCCTATTAATGTGGACTGGTTAAAATCTCATTGATCGGTTCCTGTAAGTTAGTTTGTTAGACTAAAACCAGTAAAGCATTTGAGACAATGACTTTTACACGACACAGAAAGCATGTCGCCTGTAATAAAACTGGGCACAAGATCGTGACTAATCACATTGGAAGATTCGTGATTGGATTACGTATGACAATTTTGGACATAGCTCATCTCCAACAGTGCTACGGAACCTTGAAGGATGAGAAATATCATAGTGTCTTATGGGATGTTTTTACATGGACCAGTAAGCTGCTAAATATTTACTGTAACGTTCAATTGGAGAAAAATCTAGTTTGAAGTACTTTTGTCGTATTGGATTTTCTTCACCACATCTTTTGGGGAATTCTCCACATACAGGTAGAAGACCGTACACAATGAGTCACCGCGTCTCTGTTCGATGAGCGAAGGTTACTCTCGCAAACAATAAAACCAATATGAACTCTTTAAAATCCGCAAAGAGATCACCCGCCACAAATGGGGCAGCGCTGCTGCAATTACGACTGTACATCAAGAGAGCTTCTGAAGCAGAGGTAATGACTCAAGCACTTATCTGCTGTCTCCTAGTCTCCTAATACATTGTTTATTGGCCGAGCACACGGCCCTAATTAAACACAAGAGCTCCTCTGGTGAGCTACAGAGATGGAAAATCAGAGACGCATCAGAGATCGGAATAGTAATTAAAAAGCATGGCTTTATAAGAGACCCGCTTAATGAAGTGTCCTTCTTTTAAAGAAACAAACTTGTTTGCTAACATTCAAGGTACGGGTTACACGTTGGCACTTTTAAATGTCGTTTTATTGACGCGAGAGTTAGGAAAGGAAGCTTTGGCACAAACAGATCACTTTGCTGCCACAAAAGAAGAAGACTTGTGAGAATCCATGATCACTGTGTTTCAAACCATCGGCTCTGTTCAGGCATCTTTCACAAGTGAAGAGTCTATTATAATATTTAACAATATATCAAAGTGTCGTATATCACAACACAAAAACATAAAGATATGTGTCGTAGAGCAATGACAATATATTCATCGATTTTTTACATATTTTCATGTTGAAATTCAGTGTTTTCTTTTCAGTGACGGCGCTATTCAGTTTTTATTAGTTTACATAAAAGATGGTCGAATTAAACTGAGATAGTAAACATAATAACAAATGTGACTCAAAATAGTTCACGTTTTAGGAAAAATCCTTCAAGTGTCAATTTCATAAATATCGTCACGCAGTCGTAATTGTGAACCCAATAGGTTGTATGGTATTGAACGTATCGCTACACCTCTAAAAAACAAAGTAGCACTGTGTTTGTCACGAAGCCATCCCAGAATGCACTGGGACAAGCTGAGTGAAACAAAGCCAGGATGGTGAATGAAGGGTGAGAAATGTTGATTTTCATTCAGTACTGGAAAGTTGTTCAATATATTTAGTTGTTGTCGTTGCCCGATGCTTGTGTTTGTGTTTTGTTAGTGTTTAAAGCACTGCATAGGTGTCGCTATTTCTGTATCTTACAAACTTGCTGTCTATGCAGTGTGTGTCAGATCAGTCCCTCTTGAGAGTTGATGACAAACATTTCAGTTTCAAAACTACCTTTGCTATTTTTAATGAATAGATGTTTTGTAGTTTGATAAGAAAAGTGTGCTGGGCATTGACAAACTTCTTTGGACTTTTTGCAAAGCTAACAATGTAACCCATTTCACAATGACCTAACTTAACTTCCGTCTTTTTGCAAAGCTGTGTTTCATAACATCCGTCTTGCAACAAATGATGTTTAATTAACAAAGTTCAGGAGAAGCCGAAGCAAATAATCAAACTTGGCTGGTTGGCTATCATGACATCTACCCTATCAGCTCAAGCGAGCCTTCTCATAAATAGAGCAGAAATCTTACCCCCGTTATCTCTACAAGTAATTCAACATCCCTCCACCTCCCCGAACTCGCTCTCTACAGCAAGACCCCGGGGGGTGAGCTCTGGGTTTAGGCCACTTTCGAGCTCGTTGCACTCGTCCCTCTCAGGGAACCGGCGAGCTCGGAGCCGCCAAATATGCATATCTCACCTACCTCTGCTGTCATCATTACCCCTGCTTTCGTTATTATTTGCATATGGGAACTCGTGAAACAAGAAGAACTTCCATTTTGCCGTCGTGCTGGAATTCAACAACAGTGAAAAAAGGGACAGAAAACGTATTCAAGTACTTATCCTAGCACCTTCGCTAACACGAAAAAGAAAACATCACACTTACCCTCATAATCAAACAATTTATATCAATCATCTAGCTTCGATCTTGATGTAAGCGAAAATCCTTCTGCAAGTTGTTGTTCATCATCTAGCCGTATTTGTGGCAGCTGTGCAAGGGATTTATAAACACTATTCTGAGGCGCAAGCGGAAGTTACGATACACTGCTCCGCGGCAGAACAGAAGATGCATGACGTGTTGTGAAAAGGGCCTATAGTCGTATGAGCACAAAATACACAAATACGAGCCAAAACAGTGCATTTCATTTATGTTAAATGATTTGAGCAATCAATATTTCTGTCACTGAGTGGGTTGCAGTGCATTCTGGGATTGGCTTCTGTATGAATGATAGATAATGAGTTATCTCAGAAAGCATCATAAGATCACTGCCTGCTTTTTAAAACCTGGTCAGGATCGTTCCTTTGACGTCTTAAAACGTCTTCTAAGCAGCTCACCAGGTTTCAGTACAGATCTATCACAGACGCAACTTCAAAGCGCTAAATGGACTGCAAGCTTTCTGTCGTTGAAGAAAAAGCCACCAATTTAGAAATCTCTCTGAATGAACAGCAGGACAATATGAGATGAAAGTATAACTTCGTGGTCTCGTTTGTAGATCATTGTTGCCACAAAGAAGGCTTGCAGGATTCACGACCACGCTGGGCATCCATCATTCAGAACGTGCTGGAAGACACTTCAGGTTTGTCACAGTCTCCGGTACAGAAAGTGGGTAAATAAAGAGCAAGACTTGCGCCATCGATTTCCACGTCTTTCTTTTCCGCAAAGAGAACAGCGGCGGTCCCCTGGGTGCCACATTCCGGTTGTGAAGCCGTAATTGGTGCGACTTGTGGCATTTGTCCTGTTATCCTTTCAATGCGAGCTCAATCCTTTTTAAACACGCTGTTGTGCCAGAAATCATGCAGACTTTGATCGATGTATTAGTGTAGAACAAATGTAGCATACGTGTGTGTTTGTGGGGGTATTGGGGTGGGTGACGCTCGCCGGAGAACCCTGAAGGATGAGATTCATCGTCTAGATTTGGTTTCCACTTAAATGGAAATATAAAGAAAAACAAAGGAAATATTTTGCTTGAAAGAACAGTTTATTTATGCCACTATTTAGGTTTGGACGATCTCAGAGCAAACTGTGAAGAAGGCACAAGGTGCCTATTCGTATGAATTTGAATTTCATAAGTTTTAATATGATCTGCTTCTTTTGCAGGGATGTTTATGGATGGTGATTCAGATTTTATATGATTCACTGCAGTGTTGTACCATAACGAAGTAAAAATATGTAAATTCAGAACTGAAGTAATTTTTGAGAGTACCTGTACTTTACTTGAGTATATTTATTTCTGCAGACTTTTACTTTAACTCTACTACATTTCTTGAGAAAAATGTATACTTTATTTCTGAGACATTTACATGTTGTTACTACAAATGAAAGCATAGAAACAGAACTGAAATAGACAAGTCTGTGTTCCAGTCACCATGACAATGCTGAACCAATCATTGCAAAAGTGCAAAAAGGGTCTCTCTGAGATTCATTTCAACACAAGGTTTTAATGTGTCAAATTTGTCAGTTTCAATGAATGATGAAATGACTGCGTTGCTACTGTGAGGGAAAAGCAAGGAAAGATATGTTAAAAGGATAATATTTGGGTGGGAGGGAACTATCCTTTTCTAAAGTTATAAGTTATAAAGATGTGGTTTCTGAACTTGTATTCTGATAGTTGAGCAACATGTTGTTCCAGATAAAACACAGAGCTTGAGACAGAGTGTTTTTAATGTTGTACCACTATGTAAGCACCATTTTTGATCTTTATTTGAAAAATATAAACACATTTGCTTCAAATTTCCTTTAAATACTTAAGTAGATTTAATATATAAAGTATTTTGATACTTACGTACAATATGTATCTTGTTACTTTAAGACTTTTACTCAAGTCGTATTCTTAAAGGTCATTTTCTGGCTAGATATTTGTACTTTTTCTCAAGTATTACTTTAAGGTACTTTATACAACACTGATTCACAGCGTACACATTCATACTTATTAGTCACATTTCAGAATAGATCTCAATAATATTTTAAACTGCGATGGATGTGTTCATGGTCTCCTAATACAAGTCGGTAATCTCAATATGAATTGAATTCTTCCAAGACGACAATATCTGAGAAATGTTATTTACATTAGTCTTATAGATGGTTTCAAAGCAACAACATAATGAAAAGTGTCTGCGCATGCTGCAGTTTTCTTCTGAAACTGAGAAGAGGCGTTAGATGGCTAAACTTGCCGCTCCAATATTTTGAATTTAGACAGCGATACCGCGCTCAACCGCTAGATGTCAGTGTACCATACGGTTACTTTAAATGCGACCTACAGCACCCATTCAACAAATGTTTTATTTAATTAAATGAACATACAACAAAATTAAACAAATTGTCTATTTAATACAATAAGAATATAAATGAATATGAACATAAGTTAAATTAAATACAAATAGTTATATAATTACACACAAGCCAAACAAAGGACGGAAGTTAACTGCAGTCTGATGAAACGGTCTATGGCTCTATACTTTTACTATTCGTCCATTTTTCCCATTTTTAAAGAAAGTTCTTAAAGAAACTTGATAAAAGAAACCGTATCTTCTGAGCGACACAAATGTCCTCTGGGATAACTTCATCAAGCCGTCTATGGTTAGTGTTCACGTGTGACATAATAACAAGAAACGACAACATCACAGACACATCAACACATGCTGACATGTCTAGCTGTCATCACCTCACCGTGTTTGTCACGCAGCGTTCACAAGCAGATACATCACTCGTTTTAATGACTATGGAAATCTAGAAGTCGGCCCACACCTTCCTGTATTCAGTAGTGGGACGCTCATCAGATGCTCTTTAAGGTGGAGCGCTGTCTCCAGGAGTGAGGCACACGGCACACAAACAAGAAGAGAAGAAGCTGAAGGGTTCTGTTTGTTTGACTAAAAGAATGTTATGATGACATGGGTTCTGTCCTGTTTACACACGGGTGGGACTCGGGTGTCATCCCGCTGCCAAGTGGGACAGAAAGATTAAAAGCAGTTTTGTTGAGACCTATCCGCATGGTTTGAGCTCATGAGACATTTCAGAACCGCTCGCAAAAATATGAAGTCGCTAAAGTGGGTCAGGATTTTAAAATAAAGGGAACGGAGAAACAGCTGAACGTGTGATGATGGTTCTACTGGAAACCATTGGATTTGATGTGGTCTTAGAAAAGATTGCCTGGTGTAGTAATCATGCTTTTGGACGTACAGAAAATGTTAATAGTGCGTTTTGTCTGTGAAGCCGTTGTGCTTATAAAAACTGTATTTGAGGAACGCTGCAGCTTCCAATTCTGTCTTTTGCTCTCCTGTTGAGGTTTCTTCAGTGGCATCGGCCTGTTGTGTTGATATTGTGGGTTGTGTGGTGTGTTTTCAGCTTTTCTTAGCTCGGTCCGCTCCAGGTAATTTCTCCGGTCTTTGGCTGCGTGTGTGGCAGTACAGGATTGCTCACAGACTTCTTGGAGGCCTTCCAAAATAATGGACGGTTTACTCAGGCGTAATTGCTCTTTGAAAGACGCCGCTTCCCTCGGGCGCTGCTGCACAACTCGTTGAGGAACTTTTCCCTCATATACATTTGCAGTAAATGCGCTGTCATACTTGACGCCCGATTCCACCAGTCGTTTTTAATGAGGGTGTCAAATTGATTTGCGATGCTTTAGTAAATCACCGACGCTGAGAAATGACTTTGTTTGGAGAAAAACTGAGAGATAATACTGTAAACCATATCCGGAATGCTGTGAAGTTTGTGAATATAAATGTTAAAGTCGTAATGGCAAGAAAATGAATAGTAGGATGAACTTTCACCACTGCTCAACTTAAAGGTAGTTTAGATTTTTCAAAAAAGAAATGTCACAACGGTATTGACAATAATTGTGATTATTATAATGTTAATACTAAATGTTTGATACTATTGTAAATAATTTAGTGTCTTCGTGTTGTTGAAATGTCAGTAGGTGGTGATTCTGCACATATCTGAGTGTGATTCATTATTAAAGACAGTACTGCAGGAATGATGTTTCTTCAGATGCAAACCCCGGCAGTGAGTTAGCATTTGAGATCTTCTGGTTTCATTGTCCCAAAGTCACTGGGTGTTTGGTTAAATGCCTGAAATGAATCTGTTGCAAACAAAACCTCTAAATATCTTCACTTTTCATTCTATCACATAAAACACACCGGTTAAAACTTGCTTGTGATTTTTGAAGCGTTATTGTTTCTTAAAAAGGACGGTTGCAGAAACGACTACATCTTTAATCTCACAATTAATACAACATGGACATAAATCTGTAAATACGTGGAGGGATATTCATTCAGTAACCAGGGAACACGTTTTGAAAAAGTTAATAGATTTTAGTTTGTAGCATCGATAGCTTTTTACTTACATTTACAAACATTTAGTCATTTAGCTGATGAGTTAATCCAAAGGGACTTACAAATGACTTCTACTTTTACTTCTGCTGATTCTATTAAGGTTTAAAAAATAGCAACCATTGTGTTAAACTGTAAAGATTATATTGATAGACAAAACATTTGTTTATCGCAGATCTTTATGTTTGTCATCTTCCAAAAGTCAAGAGAAAAATAGATTAGCTTTCAGTGGAGAGGAACCCAGCGCTGCACTAAAACTGAACAGTATTTTATTTTAATGGATCATATATTTCAGAATATCATTATTGTGATATTGTGAAGTGAAAATCTGAAATTGTGACGCCCTAGATCATAATACTTCTATTTGCTATTGTTACACATATACAGAACTTATTTCACTTATTTAATCACTTGCTTACAGAAATGTCTAAATCTAGGAAATATTTGTAGTTTACAGATTCTCTTTTCAATTTCCTATGGGTGAGTAAAATAGGGTCATGAACTGAACACGTTTCCTGTACACACACAGTCATACATCACACGTCACTGTATGTTGCTAACAAGATGCTGTATACAGTGAGATCATGGAGGTGATGTGACGTGATGGAAAAGCTCTGCTCAACCCCTGTGTGTGTGTGTGTGTGTGTGTGCGCCTGCGCTAGTTGCCCTCCTACACACTCCGGCAAGTCTCTCTGTTCTCTCCCTCTCTGTTTCTCTCTCTCTCTTTCACTCGCTCTCTGTT
>CM017896.1:32654427-32681927 GCA_008369825.1 Triplophysa tibetana
CCTCTGCTGAGATTGTAAAAGCAGCAAAAACCCTCCTTCCTGTTATTAACGGGTGGCTCGTATGATAGATGACAGCGGGGCGACGGCGACAGCTCACCTGTGGCCCGCACCCGTTCAGCATTAGGTTGCATTTAAAGCGCGGCACAGCAAAAAAAAACAAAAAAATACAGGAGCGCTCCTCTGATGAATAATGATTGACTGCCTATGAAAGATCTGCGTCAGTTGTAGCTGCAGATTTTCTGAACTGTGCCGCAGGCAATTACTTTGTTTTATATTAAAAAAACGGAGGAGGGAGAGAGAGAGAGAGATGTGTGTTGGAGAGGTGGGAAAAGATCACAGTGCCATCTTGTGGTGACAGGAGGAGGTGGCGCTTGTTTACAGGAAATGTAATTAAATTACCCCATTAGCTCGGCTTGAGGATTTTTGACGTAAATAAAGCACAGCGTGGGTGGTAAGCGAAGCGAGGTTAACTCTAAAGCACATCTATAGTTTATATGTTGCCAACAGTGGGGTAACTGCTTTATTTCACAGTTTATCAAAGCAGCGGTCGTTTCTCTGAGACAAACAATACTTCAGCCGACTCCAAAGGTTAATGAGGAGAACCTACCATCGTATTTCCATCCAACAGACCCATTCTTAAAGGCGCGGAGTCAACCTTGTCCTCTAGTCATATTCCTCTCGTATAAACATGATTTGATGCAGAAATCAATCACGGATCCCTTTATGGATTCCCCGACGCCTTCCTCAGAGCGTTCATCTCGGTGTTGGCAGGGATTCACGAGTGCTAAAAATAGGCCGGCTTTAAAAGCCAACAATGCAGGCTAGGAAATCTACTTTGCGCTGGGATCAATAGGTACGGGTTTTCTGTCAAGCGTGCCTGCGACCTCTTTAGTCATCCGGGCCCTTTCAGACGGCCGCCGAGTTCACTTCCTCCACGCCGACACCTTTGTATCCCGCCAGTTTCTAATTTCACAATGTTTTGCTAGGAGGATTAGCCGTTCCGTTACGCGGCGCCTCTCTTCTTTGGAGTCGCTGGAGCGGGCTCAGGGAGCAAATCTGTTTCCATAAGGGAAGGGTTTTCCAGAAATGCAATTTATTCCTCTTGCTTTGAGGCCTGATTTATTTCATATCACGGACTGAGCCCAAACCAGAGAACTTACCTGGCCGGTTGAAAGAAGGTGAATTGGAAAAGCTTATCTCTGAGGTGCACTTACTGCCGGGTAGCGGCGTTGTTAAGGCAGATTAGGGTATTTGTGCAGAGTGTGAATATGCGAAGAGGAAGCGTGTGTGAGTCAGCACATGTAGTGAGAGCCGGTATTGAGTCACAGGAGGTGATGATGTGGAACCAGACGTGGTCGAGGTATCATCTCTGCTTATAGACTCACACACCTCCTGACGCTCAGGAGACATAAACAGACTTTAGAAAGACCCTGAACATTCTGTTGCACTGTGATTGAATAACACGATAATCCCGTGGGATTGTGATATATACCATGATACTGCATGTGTATCGTATTCATATGAAAATACATTTACATTTATTCATTTGGCAGACACTTTTATCCAAAGCGACTTACAATTAGGAGAGCATTTTGTCAACATACCACACAATTATCTCTCAGAAACATGACTTGGTTTAAATAGAAATATTATGTTTCATATAAATAGTGACATGTGCACTTGAAGAGTGATTTGTTGTCCAATATAGAGTAAACAGAAAATAAACAAAATGAATAGTAATTTTACCTGATGGCATCATTTGGTTATTTTATTCACGTGCATATCACAATATATCGTTACCAAGAATTATTTTGCCAACGGTAATCATGTGACGAACATCTGATGTTATGACAGCCCTAATATTGACCAGTTTTCCAATTTACGTATACAGATGTAGGTATATACACTTATTTATTAATGATGTGTCATTTTGCATAAATAAAGAGAGTATTCAAGATTATTATGTATTTATGGACCATGCGTAACTGTAAAGAGATACAGTTTTGTTTTAATGACTACATGTATTGCAGGATTATCTTTAGAACTTAATGAGATGTTTGTTTGTTCTTGATTCTCAGTGTACTTTGGGATGTTGCTTCAATACAATTCACATTTCTGCTCCAAAGAAATAACACATTGGTATTTTTGTGTGTAGATCCAACAAAGAAAAACAACTTCCTTTGACCCTGTGACCTGCCCTCCGGCAGTGAATCCTCCACCAGACTCAGATCAGATCTCACCCATCCGTTGGCTGATTTGTTTACTTCAGTATTTGTTCGTTAAAGATGATGAATGGAAGATGTGGAGAAATATTTGGGTGCGTTACGTCGGGACGATGGCACAGAGCTGAGGACGTTTTCAATGTAAGATTTGTCATTTTTAAAAATGAATGTGCAGACAGAGATAATGTTTAATACAAGTCATGTCACTCCTGATACTTATGGTTCATATGCATGCGGTCCTCCTCTGATGTCGTTGGATTTGTGGCTTTACACTCGTGTTTTGCTGTTTCCTCTGCTGGGCTTCAGTCCCAGATCACTAAATCCACACACAGTGAGGAGAAATGAATAGACCTCAGTCTTGTGAAATATTTATCAACAATATACCCCCAACATTCCCCTGCTACTGAAATGAGTTCAGAGCACATGTGCTTCACAAAGTTTTCTCAGGCACAGATTTGAAAGAGAGGAACATCTTAGAATATAAATATATACACACTGTAAGACCAAACAGTAAAACTTAGATAAATAAAATGGGTTGTAATTACTCAAAAAAATAAAAACGTTCATTCGCCTTAAATTTTCTGTGTAATTAAAACGAAAGTGAACTTCTAAGTGTACAGCACTCAAATGCTTTAATTTGTTTTTGTCAGTGCACTCAAATAGTTTTACTATACTCCCGTCTGACGTCACCCACGTGCGTATGTGCTCCTCCCTCTAGTAGCAGTTGCAAGTTCGCGAAAACACGCCATGTTTTTGTTGCTTCCCTGACTCGCTTCTGATGACAATTTGATAAATCTAAGTTTGCAACACGTGAATAACTCGATCTTATTTTATAAAAATAGCATAGGAGGAGATCTTTTTCGATCGGGAATTTGCTGCGGTGTTGTCTGTGAGGACCTTTGATGAGAAAAGTGCCATGCAATTTTCTGAACCAGCTGGTGACAAGATTTTCTTCGTTGTGCTGCCATCCATTTTATTCCTCTTCTTTTTGGGCACGCTAATCTGGTAAATTGCTGGTTTTATTTTCGGCAAAGTTTAAGTGTCTTAGCAGTTAATGTAATTTATGCATTTTCAAAGCGAGTAACAATGTCTCGAGACATTTTATCCTGCCTCACTAAAGGTAAAATGGATTGAATTGTATTTTGTGTTTAAAAATATATCAAAGTCTGTCTTTTTGCATCAGCATCGGTTTTCACATTAAATCGTTTTCGGACAACACATTTTAACGACCTCAAAATGGCGGGCTGTGAATTGGCACGCATGAATAGACAACTAGTGGTTTTCATAGAAGTTTGACAATAATTTGATGCACTTTGTTCCATGTGTTGTAAAAAAAATTTGTAAGGAAAGGTATTTATTGCCCAAGCCACACCAGTAGCTTGTGTTATTTAGCGGAGACATTTTTGTTCTTGCTTAAAATTTGACATTTCAAAAAGCAAATTGTGCAGTTTAAAAAAATATTTAAAAGTTTAAGGTTTGTTTGACTGAGCATAATGCCTAATAAGTTACATAACTGATTTAGCATTGTGTGCATTCACATATTTTTCCTAGTATTTTGGCAAATATCACAACCTAACTAAGTTCTCAATCTCTCTTTTTTCAGGCTAAAAGTGAAGCAGCTGGCAGTTCAGTTTGGTATGTTTATGTCCAATTATTAATACACATTCATTGCATAGAGATGCTTAAATGTGAATAAATGTTGGGTGCGCACAACAAATTGAAGAAAAAAAATCAATGGCGTGGAAGTGCAAACTATGTGCTGCTATCTTTGATAAAAGGTTACAGGTGCTTGAACACTATCGTTTGCATCATGCCAATGTTTCCTCAGTCACCCATTGCCATGTCTCTATGATGACTGTATCTGCACATTTCCGTCAATAAATGCGTTGAAAATTCACTTAACACGGTTGCATACTCAGACAGCTGTGCATAGTGTAAATTATATGGACACATCATTCATCTGTCCTATATGTGGACTGAAGCAGCCGTTTAGCGATAAAACCCTTCTCAGTCATTTAAGGACACATTTAAAACAACATGAGACGGTGGACTGTCCATTCCGAAATTGTCAGTACTCTACCAATGTCTATTCCTCCTTCAATGCCCACAAAAGTAGGAATCATCCAGATGGTGATGTGTCAAATTTTAAGGATGAGATCATCTTGAAAGGAACTGACAGCCCCTCAATGCAAAGTCAAGTTGAATCTAATGAGCCAGATTCCTCTCAGGATTCTCTAGAGCTAGAGACTACTGACATTAATCCTCTTGAGTCAAGATATGACACCGATGAATTGCAAGCTCAATTGAGGAACAACTTGGCTTCTTTGTTCTTGAAAATGCACAGTGTTCTTCATGTATCAGAGATGGCTATACAAGACATAGTTGAAAGTTTGGTACAAATATTCTCACTGTCCAAACCTCTTGTGAGAGACTCAATCATCATGGTTCTGCGAGAGTATGATCAGACTCTCAGTGAAGTCCTTCTTAATGAATTAGTGGAAGCTGTAGTGAAAAGTAACATCTTTGTCAGTGCTACTGCAGAAGGTGCGGAGCTGTCCACTGCTAAGCGAAGGAAAAGATTTGTGGAGAGTAACTATCCTCTGGTATTGCCAGTTCAATATACAGTAGATTCCAATGGACACACAGCCGTGTATGTTCCAATACTTCAGATGCTTCAAACAATGTTTAAAAATACTGATCTTCTTGAAAAAATTCAAGAAGCCAACCCATCGCCACCTGGAACGTACATGTCTCATGAAGACGGAATGTATTTCAAACAAAATGAGGTATTGTCAGAAGTAGGAGAGCTGAAATTGTCACTGATTCTGTATGTGGATGACCTTGAACTAGCAAATCCTTTAGGCACAGCTAGAAAGATCCACAAGCTTTGTGCAGTGTATTGGTTACTAGCCAATTTACCCAGTAAGTATAGATCCAGCCTACATGTCATACAGCTAGCTCTGCTATGCAAAGTACCAGACGTGCAGAAGTGTGGTTATGAAAGTGTTCTGTCACCTTTGTTGAAAGACTTGCAAACTCTTGAGCAGGATGGTGTTTTCATTGAAAGTCTCGGTCAGTGCATCAGGGGCACTGTGTTGTCTGTGGCAGCTGATAATTTGGGTGCTCATGGTCTTGCAGGTTTTGTGCAGTCTTTCCGAGGACATTATTTCTGTAGATTTTGTTGCTGTACTGCAGATCAAAGACAGGCCAGTGAAGTTTCTGAAGGAGAGTTTAGCATGAGAACCAAGGCCTGCCATGATCTTCATGTGCAAAGTGTTGTGCAAGGAGAAAATGTAACCCATTTTGGTGTTACAGGTGAGTGTGCTCTCAGCAAGGCACTGCAGCATTTTCATCCCATTACTGGATTCCCACCTGATATTCTGCATGATTTGTTTGAGGGTGTTGTGCCTGTTGAGTTGGCCTTGTGCATCAGTGAAATGATTCGAAAGAAGTATTTCACCCTTGAAGATCTAAACAAAAAAATTTGCACATTTCCATATCAGCAAACTGATAGGCTTGATAAACCTCAGCAAATCTCCAAAATGTTGCTGCCAAATGAACCATTGGTGGGAATGGGCATGAGAATTCCACTTTGCTGAGGTTATTACCACTTATGGTAGGAAGTAAAGTCCCTGAAGGAGATGAAGCATGGGCCATATTGATGGACCTTAAAGAAATTGTGCAGCTAGTGTTGTCTCCATCTTTCACAGAAGAATCCATCCACTACATGCAAACTAAAATAAGTGATCACAGACAGGTTCTTAAAGCAGTGTTTCCAGACTTTAAACTCCGACCCAAGCATCATTATATCGAACACTACCCAGAACTGACAAAGCGTTTTGGGCCTCTGGTTCATCTGTGGACCATGAGATTTGAGGGAAAACACCGCTTTTTCAAAAGGGTAATGCATGACACACAGAATTTCAAGAATGTCTTGAAAACCCTGGCTACCAGGCATCAGCACATGATGGCGTATCACCTCAATGCTCCATTTTTTTTCAAACCCCACATACAGGTCTCAAGTGTTACTACTGTCCAAGTCACTACTCTGCCTCAAGTGGCAAGAGACTTCATAGAGACCAAGACAGACAGCCAAAACATATACAGTACATCAAAAGTCTCTATTGATGGCACAGAATATGCAATTGGAATGTTTGTTTCCGCAGGGCAGGCAGGAGGACTTCCAAAATTCAGCAGGATTGAAAATATACTGCTTGTGAACAACTCTGCTTCCTTTCTTTGCAGGAACTACGAGTCCTGGTACAGAGAACATTTAAGATCATTTGAGCTGACATCATTGGACATCTTCTCTGTGCATCAACTGTCAGAACTAAATGACACAGTAAGTCTCACTGCATACACTGTCGGTGGACATTTGCTGTTAACACAGAAAAGATCTATTTTGATCAGAGATTTGGAGGATTAAACACATTTAGAAATGGGAAAATATACAGTCACCTAGAACAGTTTGTTGTCAGAATAATGTTAAAGGTATACCAAAAAAGAAAATTCTTATTTACAAACGTAATGCAATCCCATATGTATATGACTTTATTTCTTCAAATGAACAAAACAAATGAAGAGTCCATATAACAAGTGAATGAGTTCCAAAAAACAAACATGCGTGTTATGGTTGACTGAAAGCGATGCTTTCAAGTAAAAAAACAACAACATTTAAACAATAATTTTACTCCAGAAGACATCGATTAATCTACTGTCATTGTACGGATAGCATCATTATTGCTCTATGTGCTGTTTGAAGTGTTAACTCTTCAAAACCCATTCACTTGTATTATATGGACTCACAGAAACTGATTATTTTTCTAAAAATCTTCATTTTTCTTTGTAAAGAAAGAAAGAGAGTCATATACACTTTTTTGGTGAACATTCCATTTAAACTCATTCATGCATTCTTTATTTTCTTTTAAACAGGAAGAATGGCAGCTCAGAACTTCCTGCTTCATGTCCATATCTCATCAGACATTGTGAGGAAGATGACTCTGTCTTCACGTCCAGAATCTGTGAATGATTTAAAAACAATGATAAAAGAGAAGTTTAAGTTAGACTTTGACTTTAACCTATCTTATGAAGATCCAGATTTTGACGGGCAGCTATGCTCCCTTGTAGACATTGAGGAACTTCCACAAAAGGCTTTGCTAAAAGCTGTACGATCTGAGATTGATGCAAGTTCAGTAGTATCAGATGACACAATAACATTGCCCCATGCTGTGACTCCAGACAGGGCTGAGAGATGGCCTTATGTTTTTCCAGTGCCCACTTTTTCTTATGAGGTAGAACTCATACTTGGTGAGGGAAATGCTACATGTGAGAAAACAGGGAAGACTCTCAAGTTATCCAGGGGACAAAAACATGACATTCTTGAGACCCTTGCAGCCAAAATGCATAGTTTCAAAGCATACCCGAATGATAAAGAAGTATCAATGGTAGCAGAAGCACTTGTCACCAAGCACCCTAGTCTAAAAGAGCCAGGATCTCAGACAGGGTGGTATGGTTGGAAAAACAGTCTGAAGTTTAAGATGGGAAATTACCGCACTAAATTGAGTCGAGCAGGATTTCACGAGGTTGCTGTAAATTGTGGAAAGAGGAGTAGAAACAACCCGGACAAGCAAGCTCCTCACACAAACATCAAATGCCCCAAGAGGGCAGAAGTGAATTTCCTACCTAACTTCCCAATAGGCGAAGACACGGCAAGCCTGGAACAACTTAGGCTACAAATTGCAGAAGAAGTTAAGAATAGTGACAAAAATCTTGTCCTGATTACGAAGTTAATGCAGACGACCTTTGCCCTGAGACGCAAAGAGGTTATCACTGAAAACCTACCTGTTGGTGATATCCTGGAACGCTGGCCTGCCTTTAAAATGGAGTCACAGGTAAAAATATTTTTCTTACTACACTTGAAAATGTGTTATTTAAGGAATAGTTGACCCAGAAATGAACTTTTGCTGTTATTTTACTCTCTCTCTCTGGCCATGCAAGATGTAGGCGACGTTCTTTCTTCAGTATAACACTAAAGATGATTGGTAACACTTTACTTGAAGGGGTGTGCATAAGACTGGTCTAGTGGGTTAAACCACTGAACTGGTAATCAGAAGGTTGCTGGTTCGATCCCAGCAGCCACCACCAGTGTGTCCTTGAGCAAGACACTTTACTCCATGTTGCTCCAGGGGGATTGTCCCTGTAATAAGTGCACTGTAAGTCGCTTTGGATAAAAGCGTCTGCCAAATGACTAAATGAAATGAAAATGAAGACTGACATGACACCTTCATAATCATGACATGACACATGTCATGAATATGAAGTAGATTTTATGCATGTTTATGACAACTGTCATTAAGTGTCATTCGCTCAATTATGACATTTTTAATGCAAATATGACATTGAGTGAGATGTCTTTGTTATGACACCTTGACATTAACCAATACATCATAACCTGTCAGTGTCTTTGTAATGACAACTTGACAACTCCAACTCCAACTTTCTCAAGACGTGGGATGTAAGCGTTGCACTGTTTGATTACCAATAATCTCCCTTACCATTCAGATGTCATCCTGGTTCTAGTTCCATGTTTTTAATATATTAATTAGAATTGTAGTTACTGTATGGGATAGAATGGTTTGAAATAGATATAAATATATGTCACTTATTAGCAATCATCCTTTGGAAGTTTAGAGTAACAGTTCTCTGTTCTTGTCTTCAGGTTGAGCAATCTGATGAACCAGACATTGATGCAGTACCACTTGGTCTCCTCTCCATTAGTGGCAATTCATCAGATGCCACGTTCTTCTGCCCAGAGAAGATTGCAGTTGTACTTGAGGGTACCATGGTTATTGATTTTTCCACATTGGCTGATGCATTTGCCATGCTTTTTGGGCTAACTTACGCCTTGGACCTAAGTTACCCAAAAGAACTGGCCAACACATTTGACTTCACCCAGAAAGTCCTGATGGGTCTGGAGGATGGGAAGCTAAGGCCCAGAGTGTTAAGCCTTAAAAATGAGCTTTTCGCAGTGGAGTAACCTCAGTATTTGCTTACATATTGTATGATTGTTCAACATACAGTTGCTGTTCAAGTTTGCATGTTTACACTATTGATGTCATACAGTACGACAGACAACGCATTGCATTGCAGTTTACACTTTAGTAGTTATATCTTTTATTTATTTATGCTAAAACATAGTACATGGGTCATTATGTGCAGTTTAGTAAATCGAGATTTCTTTTTGTCAATATTGGATTTGTACACTATTTGTCTATTATGTAATTTGCAGAACAGTTTCTCAGTTGATTTACTATGTAAAAAATGACTACCACAGTAGAAGTTACCATATACCACTCAGAGATGAGTTTAAAAAACTTTTTTTTAATCATTCTCTTATATTGTATTCTAGTATAACTTTTATATTTCTAAAGTTACTGCTATGCGTGAATTTTGAAAAGTGTTCCTACTTGACCGAAGTGTTTACAGCTGGGTGATATCCAGATATCCATATTGTCCACTTCTAAAAGTGATTGTTATCTCAGCCCATTTCTCAAATGCCTTGCACTGTATAGAAGTATTTCCATTTGACAGACATGTTTTGATGTTGATGCTTTGTGATTACTTAATAAAAGAGTAACTCGCATTTAAATTGTCTGTTAACCGTTATTTTTCTTTCAGAATGTGTTATAGTTAGCAATTTAATTACTTGATAATGTAAATCTAAAAAGGTACAAAAATGAATAAAGTGAGTAATTTGTTACTGAGAAATTAAAACTAAAATCATTTTATGAAGGTAAAATAAAAACTAAAATGTTTTTATGATGGCAAAATAAATTGTATTGTAACATAAACATTTAAGTTATCTTTAATTAATTTTAATAGGTAATGTGAACCCATAAACACCTTATAAAATTACTTAACTAATAGTGTTAAATTAACTTGTAATAGTAAGTAAGTGCCCGTTAAAATTACCTAGTACCATTTACTTAAAAAAATTATGTTTCTTTAACTTATACAATTTAGTTAATATAACTTACAATTACCTAGTACCATTTACTTAAAAAAATTATGTTTCTTTAACTTATAAAATTTAGTTAGTATCACTTAAAATTTTCGATGTAATCAGTTTCAACAATTTTTTTGAGTTATATTAACTTATCCGGTTTTACAGTGCAGTATGTGTGTGTGTGTTAAGAGCATTGTGTTTACAACACAAGGTTGTGGGTTCAATCCCAGGGGATTGCACATACTTTGAACAAATGTATATGACAATGCAATGTAAGTGGCTTTGAAGAAAAGCATCTGCGAAATGCATACATGTAAATGTAAATGAAAAAGTGGAATATCTGTTAACTTTGTCCATGGCTATTAACAGTCGTGTAAAATATCAAGAGACCATTTCAGAGCACCAAAATGTTCTATTTACAGGGTTGTGTTTGGGTAAATTGATCATCCACTATCAATATTTCTCTCACATTTCTAATCAAGATATGGTTTCTACTTGCATTTATTTTCAGAAAGTGAAACTGGAGGAACAGGTGAAAATAACAGAAAAGATGCTCAGAATTTTCAAATCTTAAAAACTTCCTCTTACAAGTTCACACTCACTTTTCTTCACAGATGTTTTTGATGTGATAATCTGTATGTTTTAGACAGTTGTCATGCGTCTCATCATGCTGTCAGTCTTTCACATTACTGTCCCTCCTGAGGTTTGATTCACTGGACTGAAATGATCACAACACATCTAGAAATGATGATTTAATAGAATAGTCTTTCCTAATTTTCTGCGTCTTAGTAAATGATTTAGTTTAGTTATTGGTGTACTTCATACCTCGCTGCTTAAGAAACATGTTGTTCTCGCACTTACAGCGTCTTTGTCCCCAAACTGTGAGCAAAAGGGCTATAGAGAGATAAAATGATCTATTTTTCTGCAATCTACAGGGAGTAGAAAGCGATGAGCAAGTAAAAATGGCCAGTCGCTCTTTGCATAATTTAAGCGTTCTCCTAAAAAATGAATTAATGATCTCATCAGGCTGCTATTGTGTACACTAACTGTGTAAAATACACCCCCAACTATTGCTCTCCGAGTAAAACGCGAGTGCTCATTGTGACGTGACGTTAGTAATTAAAGGTTTGTGTGACATCGTACCACATAGAACAATGGCAACTTTCACGGCTAGCGCGTCCGTTCAACAGGGCTATGCTAATAGCGGCTTACGTTGCCTGGATACGGTTGTTGTAAGTGTCACAGATGCATGTTTAACTGCGTTGGCTAAGTATGTTTTGTTTTTTTGGGTGTTTGGCGTTTTTTTAATCTGCAATGCTTTTGCCACCCCCAGATCCGCTGACACCTCTCCCACCCACATTCACAAATGCACTGAGTTTGTTTGGTTTAAACTGGACTTTCTCGAATAGAAGAGATTTGGAAAAGTGCTTCTCTGCTCACAAGCGCATGAGTATTGATAAAAGTCAGCTAATAATATAAAAATGCATAGCAACATAGATTGATTTATAGACGCAGTTGATGACCTTTGGTTTCGAGAAACGTCACTTTTTAATTTAAACTTTTATAAACACGGCTGTGTGAGATGTCCTGAAGAGGACATTGAATGAGCAAGCGTGTTTGAAACTTGAGTGTTTTAAACGCATGAACAATTCATTAAAGGACAGATTGTTAATTCTGTGTATGCCTCCACGTGCAATTATACGGCAAACATCAGCAAATCTGAGCTCTATAGATCATTAATCTACTGTAAAAGCCTTTGGAGTGCACTTCTGAGTCGCCGCTTCAAAGCCTTTCTATATGACAGCTGCTAGGCTTCATGAAGCATTACAGACAGCCCCCGTTCTGTTCACATCTCAACCCCGGGAAGAATTCTCAATACACAAGTCGGGAGATTCCTCCATCTGAAGTTCCCTGCCATCAGCCATCGTCCTTCTCTTCTTATCTCTGAGGACTTGGCAGTTCGCTCGACTCTTTCTTTTTAAGGGATTTCGTGTCAAGTGGATAATTGAGTGATGGAGTAACCACTCAAAGGAAACCAATTAATGCATTCGCCGCCCCGCCATTTCTACCATCTTGATTTGCGGTGGAGTTTATTATACCGGCCAATATGTTCAATATTAATGCCAAACCCAGCGTGGCACCGAGGGGTTCATTATTACTTCATTCTTACATGTGTGGTTCAGTAAAAAGTAACACCTGGTTTAGCATTCAGATTGGCGTTTTGTGCATGCATAAATATTTACGTGTGTAACTATTTGTTGCTTCATACATAAAAACAGCGTTCTGTACTTGTTTAATGGTGAAGTAAACTGTGTACATTTGTATTCGATGGAGCACTGTTATTAGAAATATGTGATGTTGTAACTACTTTTATGTTCTATGTTCTAAGTCCGATTCACATTTTGCGTCTGAAACCGTGCAGAAAACGCTCGCCGTACCTTTTTCTCGCAGCACTCCGTAAATTTTAACTATTTCCATCTCAATGCGACGCCACTGCACCTCGAAAATGTGTGCACTGCACCACATGGGTGTCGCGACCGCTTGCCCACCTATTTTTTTTATAAAATTACGTACAAGCGTGCAAAAAAGAAGCAAATTGTGTATCGGGCCTTATAACATCAGAAGAGAGGTTTGAAACTAAACTAAACGATTCCTGGGTTTTACGAATAGCAATCCCAGAATGCATTGCTTCATCTACTTCTTCCCAAGATGGCAGAGAAAGTTCTGCGTATATTCCCAACACAATCCCATGCGGGCAAAAACACAACTATTTTGCGATGTGGCTAATTTGTGCTATGAATTTGGTATGAATTCGTCCAATCTCATCCGTACGTTTTATATGCCTGTGATGTGAGGGTTAGGTGCAGGCTTGAGAGAGGGTGTTTTTCTAGTAATATCACGTTTTATTAGGACTAACAAAGTAAGAATTTAATTCAGAATTTATTTACAATTCAAACAGGCCAACCCGTAAAAGGGCCACTAATTCCTGTGAGATCAGGTTTGATATTCCAGTTATAAATGACATTAATCAATTCATAACAAACAGATAGTCAAACATTAAGCCTAATATTTTACATTCTATGTATGTTTTTCGTATGGATTTTTGTATAATGCGTGAAAACAAACCTGTTTAAAAGGAGAACAACACACAAACACCACACTTTTAGTTCTGTAGTGTTCAATTTAGAGACATTTCACAGTATTGCTTTGAAACGAGCGGTAACAAGTCATTCCCTGGTTGCTGCTTACATTCGGTTTTAAAGGGGAAAAAGTCACGGGAAACAGAAAAATAATTTCTTTCATTGGCAAATAGGAACTAGAGAAATGAGAGGAGAGAAATGGGAAAGTTGTGCCCCTGAAGCCATGAAGAAATGGGGAGTGAGAAAGAGCCACTGACACTCACACACAACAATAACTGAGCAAACTGCCTGATGCATTGAGTTCATACTAAAGCACATAAACACTCTATTTGTCCTTCACATGTTTTCTGCTACATTTTCTGACATGGACCGATGGATAAATAGATGGATGTTCATTGGTTAAACTGATAATATTCTCCAGATTCAAACATTTTTGATAATGTAAGCGAACAACAAATATAACACTGTGCTAGTCTTTTTGGATATTTAATGCAAAAATCATAGACATTGGTGTATTGGCCTATACTTTGTTTGTGCATATGCCTAAATTGATAGTTCACTTAAAAACTAAGTTCTGTCATCATTTACTGTCGTTGTTCTATCACCAAAATATTTTCCTAAATATTGTTTTTGTGTTCTGCAGAAGAAAGTCATACAGGTTTGACATGACAAGGGGGAAAATAAATGATGACAGGCGTTTCATTTTTGGGTGAACTGTCCCTTTAATATTCTTTATATTTGCTATTCAAATAGAAATTGACATTGAAATAAAAATTAAAAGCAAGCACAAGTTTGTTTAAAGGTCCACTGTGTCCGTTTTTGTAGAAATGCAATATAATAAGTATAACTGTGTCTTCAGAGGTGTGTAAAGACCTGACATTATGAAGCGTTATGATTTTTATTATCTTAGATTGATGCATACACCACAAGTCATCTTACACTGAATGCATCATGTTGTTTCTACAGGAGCCCTAAACACACAAACTGCTCTACAGAACGCTTTCATCAATACAAGATCTCCTTCAGCAAAGAAGCCAAAACACCACGACATCTTTTCATGTGTCAGCCACCATAGTGATTCGAAAGAGAGGGGGGGAGTGAGCCGTTGGTTGCAATTCACAACCTCACCACAAGCCCCGATCCTCACCTTCAAGTTCTAAATGTGTTTAAATGTCTTCGTTTTAATGAACACAGAGAAGATATTTGGAAGAATGCTTATAACCAGATATTGCCCCTCATTGACTCCCATAGCAGGAAAAATACTTAATCTTGTTTTTTTTGGGTGAAGTATCCATTTATGATGTTATTGTAGAAATAGCGATGAATACACACTACTGCCACCTGCTGGTGTGTGAGAGTCATTATTCTGTTAAATTGTGTGAAAGTGGTGTCGCTGAAGCTGTTAAGGCCATATATCAGCACATACAAAAGCACATAATGAAATAAATGATATTGTAAAAACAAAACGTGTCCAGTATATCTATCTCAAATCCAGTGCTTCACTGTTTCAGGATGATGATGGCAGTACAGTAGTGATGGCACTAACATAGCCTTGTCGCCCGATGGGACGTGTGACAGTAAAAAGTTGATTAAAGAATAAACCGAGAGGATAATAATTAAGTAGCTGTAATGAGGCGTGCTGGTCTCATCTCTGCTCTCTCAGTCCTGCCGTGTTCTCTCATCACAGCCGCTGCCTTCACAATAACTCCATTGAGACGCCTAACACACTGTCAACTGCTGAATACATGTCTGTGTTTTAAAGGTCACTGAAATATAGAAATGAATGATTATAATGTGACGCTAATACTATTGGACATAGAGTAAACATAAACCTTTATAGGACCGTGTTCTGAGCAAAACTGCTCCAGTCATTTGTCTACATCTGAGTCAGGCGTTATTAAAGCCCTTAACAAACCTCGACCCATGTCATCACAGACCCTTAATTCTGTCTGCAGGATGAGCAACAAACATGAAAGCTTCAGGAGAGAGAGAGAGAGACAAGAGAGAAGAGAGAAGATTGGATGCGGAAATCCAAGTTCAGAAAGCGAGAAAGACAAAGAGAAACTGAATATTTATTGCGTGCTGAAAAATAGATTTCAGGAAAGTTTCTGTCAAGGAAATGTGTGAAACTTTGTGAGACTTGTTAAAGCAGTTTGGTGAAGTTTAGCTAAGTCATGTTCAAATCTTTGAAATCGTTTTACATTTGGTCTTCTCGACCTCAATCTCAGTCGAATGCCATTTTGTGTCATTGTGTGCTTTTAGAAGAGAGAAAGAAAACAGAAGAACTTGAGAATACAGAAGCCACTGAAGCATAAGACTTTCTATAGCTGCTACTGTATAGCGCTGGCTCACGGGTATTTAAATAAATACATTTTCCAGCAAAAACTCAGATCCTTTCAATGCAAATGAGCTCATTATAGAGTTTGCTTTATTTAACAGTCAGCGTTATTTGCCGGGTGCAATTACCGTCGTGAAACAGAACTGTGTGCAATTTCTCCTGCTCATTTCATTTCCATCCTCAGCGTCATTATTAAAGCCCATTAAAACCCGATTGGGTCAGTCCTCACATCCTGTGCTGTTTATTTTGATCCGTTTCATCATCCAGCAAACTAATAACATCCACTGAACGAGGCATGACCAAAACATCACATTGGGTGAAGAATGCTGAAATATGGGTCTCTTGTTTAGCATGAAGCGGGCGTGGGCTGTTCAGGAAGGGGATTGTTCTGCAGAATCGTGACGCTGGAACACAAAAGTACAATAAATCACATCGGTACAGTCAGACATTTCAGTGTGAGGTGGGATTGTGATTCCTTAAAGGGACAGTTCCCACAAAAAGGAAAAATCCGTCACCATTTACCGTTGTTCCAAACCTGTATGCAATTCTTTGTTATGTTGTCCCAGAACTGAACATTTCTAACATTCTTACAAATACCTTCTTTTGTGTTCAGCAATTTTGGGCGATCCATCCCTTTAAGTTCATATAAATCATTCATAGGAGTTAAGACCCATTCACAAAAGAACTACAAAGGAGATAATATCTGTATGTTTGATCTGAGCTCATGTGCTGAAGTTTCTCTTTTAATTTCTAATGAATTCAGTTATTTCTGAAAAATTACGTTTTGTCATTCATCAGCTGGAAATATTGCTCTGAGAGTATAAGTATTGTTGTAATAAAAAAAAAAATTATTATTCATTTTGTTTGTATATCCTTTAAAGTTATTGTATACAATATTTTTTAATGCTGATGTTTGATGGAGTCCTTTAATGCTAATATCATTGGCGATATGTGGATCATTATTCATTTTTAGTTTTACGAGGTAACTTTATTTAGTAATTTATTTAGTAATACCTACTGAGGTTTTTCTAGTTGATCAAATGTTTTGTCACCGAAGAAAACTGATCTCATTGGGTTGTGACAACGAAATCAAAACTTTAAGGTGGTTTGATGCGAGAACAGTTTGTTGAGGTGAAAGTGGCACTTGACCGTGACAGCAGGTCTTCAGGACCCATCAATCAAGGGAAGATGATTTGAATCAAAGTTGCTCTCGTGCTGCTTGTACGACCACCAGGAGAAGAAGCGTCCACCAGCCACACAGAGAAACTTTAACACATCATGTCTGCCGATAAAATCAGACGATTGTGGAACGAACGCTCAGGGGACCTTTTGAAGTCCCGTACTCGCTAGAGACAGACATTATCCACAGTTTACACATTATCTCCTATCCTACACTGAAATCAAGGCCTCTCCACTTCACACGCACCGTTTGAATGTGAACTGAGTCAGAGTTGTGTGATCCAGTAATGCTGCTCTGTGATCCTCACGCTATGAGCTGAAGCACATTTCTCTTATTGGCTGATCTATTCTGATCTCTTATTGACTGATCTATTCTGATCTCTTATTGGCTGATCTATTCTGATCTCTTATTGACTGATCTATTCTGATCTCTTATTGGCTCATCTATTATGATCTCTTATTGGCTCATCTATTATGATCTTATTGGCTGATTTATTCTGATCTCTTATTAGCTGATCTATTCTGATCTCTTATTGGCTCATCTATTCTGATCTCTTATTGGCTGATCTATTCTGATCTCTTATTGGCTCATCTATTATGATCTTATTGGCTGATTTATTCTGATCTCTTATTAGCTGATCTATTCTGATCTCTTATTGGCTCATCTATTATGATCTTATTGGCTGATTTATTCTGATCTCTTATTAGCTGATCTATTCTGATCTCTTATTGGCTCATCTATTCTGATCTCTTATTGGCTGATCTATTCTGATCTCTTATTGGCTCATCTATTATAATATTTTATCAGCTGATCTATTCATATCTCTTATTGGCTCATCTATTCTGATCTCTTATTGACTGATTTATTCTGATCTCTTATTGGCTGATCTATTCTGATCTCTTATTGGCTGATCTATTCTGATCTCTTATTGGCTCATCTATTCTGATCTCTTATTGGCTCATCTATTATAATATTTTATCAGCTGATCTATTCATATCTCTTATTGGCTCATCTATTATAATATTTTATCGGCTCATCTATTATGATCTTATTGGCTGATCTATTCTGATCTCTTATTGGCTGATCTATTCTGATCTCTTATTGGCTCATCTATTCTAATCTCTTATCGGCTGATCTATTCTGATCTCTTATTGGCTGATCTATTCTGATCTCTTATTGGCTCATCTATTATAATATTTAATTGGCTCATCTATTATGATCTTATTGGCTGATCTATTCTGATCTCTTATTGGCTGATCTATTCTAACCTTTTATTGGCTGATCTATTCTGATCTCTTATTGGCTCATCTATTATAATATTTAATTGGCTCATCTATTATGATCTTATTGGCTGATCTATTCTGATCTCTTATTGGCTGATCTATTCTAACCTTTTATTGGCTGATCTATTCTGATCTCTTATTGGCTGATCTATTCTGATCTCTTATTGGCTGATCTATTCTGATCTCTTATTGGCTGATCTATTCTAAAGTGTCTAAAGTGTTAATGTAAATATTACATTTTATTGATATTACATTATATTCCAAACCTGTATGACTGACTTTCTTTTGCAGGACACAAAAGAAGATATTTTAAAGAATGTTGGTAACCGACCAAAACCTGGGTCTCCATTGACTTGTATGAACACATTTCTCAAAAACACTCTTTTGTTGTCCTGAAAAAGGATTGATATACAGGTTTTGAAATGACATGAGGCTGAATAAATGATGACAGAATGTGAATCCTATTGTAGTTCCCTACTTGTATTCACACATGTATTTTTCTTATTTTAAGGTGTATTTTAAAAGTCCCAGATCTATTGTCATTTTATTTCATGTTCTCCTGATACGAAGGCAGGGTCACAGCCCATAATATAAAATCTGTAAGATCTCTACTGTAAGTCACTTTGGTGTGTTTCCCTTCCCACTCATATTGAATCCTCCTTTTCCTCATTCCTCCTCCATTTCATTTCATATTCTTTGGATGGGCGTCGAGTAGTGAGCGTCTGCAAACATCTCTTCCTGCACACTGTCTGATGAGATATCAGTCTTTACTGCTCGTCTGCAGCCGTTCTCTCCTTTCATGCACTGTAAGAATTCTTTCCTCTGAAAAGAAACATGTTAATTTTCACAGTCATCTTCTGTCTGCCTTAAAAGCACACTCTCGCACGCATGCACACACAGTTCCAGACCAAACACATGATGGAGGATCACTGGAGCCGCTTTAGATCTGTGGACCGGAGTGTGATGGCGCCCCCTGATGGTCATGAGACGTCGGTGCCGTGTGGGGTCATCTCTTGTCTTGTGCAGAAACACAGACTGCTGTTCTTTCTTCTCGTGATATTGTCTAGATGTGAGGAGACTTTCATAAATTAAAGTCACGTGAGGTACAATCGCCATCTATGGATTTCCATTTCATTTTCAGCCTGCAATGTGACGGGTCCTTTGTTATTGAAACAGCTTTTAGTCCTGAAGAACTCCCTCGGTAGTACTCGCTCCCTATAATTTAATATTCCAGCTTTCAGTTTTCTGTGTGAGCTGCACGCTTTATCATCTTCTAGACTATCTAATTGTGAGATTCAGGTGTTTGTTCCTCGAGCGGAAAAATACAAACGACGGCTCGCTGTGAGATCTCATCTATTCCCGAGGCTATGAGAAAATGGAGGAAAAATTTAAAGAAGCGAACGCTCGGAAAATGATGTGGATGGTGTCAATTAAGTTCACCGCTTATTCCGAGCTCCCGGCGAAGTCTGTCTGCGTTTTTATCTTCCGCCCCATAATCATTTTATAGTGTCAGAATGCCGGCGGCGGAAACATTTGGTCATTTGCATGTGAACTGGAGAGCTCTGTGCCCTTCATTGTGTTGTTGAGCGTCGTCCTCTTATGGGGATATTTCACCACTTGTTTGCACAAAGCCGGGGTAAAGACCGAGTCTGATCTGAGCTTTAACCACAGACTAACAATTCGATTCATTAGGCATACGGTGACTATTAAGGGTCAGAAATGGGTGTAGTCTTGTCATGTCCACTCTCTTACTCAATAGGGGATCAGACGGGTGTGGGTTTAAAAGGAGTATGAGAAGTAAAAGAGAAATAAATGAGAGTGTTGAAACTCAAAATTAATGTAGATTGTCGAGGATTTGTAATCATTTGAGTAAGTATGAGTTGAGACCTTGACAAATCTGTGCTCAGGTTGACACATCGTTGACATCTCTTCTCAAACTCTCATGACAGCATTTGTGACAAAAGTGTAAACGTCCGAGGTCAGAGAACATGTGTCACAGTCGTCCCCGTCGCTCATGTGTTTGTGTAATGATTTCTTCCAAACCATTGCCCGACCCCTCATGAAGGACCAAATCCAGAGAAAATCAGATCCGCCTTGGGTTTCTTCAAAGCTGAGGGTCCTGGTGGTCTTTCGGAAGGAGACGTTGAACATGTGAGCAGGACTTGCAGTCTAAGCTTTTGATTCCGTCACAGGATCTCAACAGAGATTGAAATCAATGCGTCTCGCAGTCCATCCCACTCCTGGACTCTGAAGGATATGAAGAGATAAACCGTCAGCAGATAGAAGTGTTTTGGCCTGTCATTCAGGCCGTGGCTTAAGTCAAGATATTATATAGTGATAACTCTGAATTGGGACATGATGGGAACTTTGATGATTTAAAAGCTGAAGGAGCGTTTGGGACTCTAAACCTTCAGGGAATACAAAAAACGGCACTGTTATTTTCTTTCTTTTTGAATTTGACGGGTGATTTGAGACAGAATTTCCATTCAGTACGAGAATTGTCTAAAATAAATTGATCATCATCGAAGTGGTCCATATACTGTCCACTTATGGTATAAGAGTGGTTTGGACATATTGTGTTTCACAGACAAGAATACCTCTCATTTATTAATAATTGTGTACATCTTTGAATTTTTAAATGATTTTATCGTATTTTTAGATGGACCACGAGAAAACATAGAGGACAAAGATGTTTCTCTTACCCCAAAACCAATAAGTAAGGGTTAATCCACAGCTAGCCTTGCGATCCGGATTCATTAACGCACGGCTAGCTGTGGATTATTCCGCTTATACCATGGTCATTTGCCAAGTTTAATCTTACATTGATGTTAACAGTGTCATTTAGATCAAACAGGTGAACATTGCAGTTATTTTGTAAGGTCATTTTAAATGTAATTAAACTGACTGGAGCCTCCAGTGTGTCAAAGCCTTTTAATGCACACCTTCCAGCCATAAATATTATAAATAAATATTTATAATGGTATAAATATTTAAAGTGGTACTTTTCTAACAGCTTTGCCAACATCCTGTAGTGTGGATGGAGAGAACGTCGTCCTCCATTTTTTCATTGCACAGGACAACAACCATTTCAAGTCTTAACAGGATTGGACAGTGTACGAAAGAATTTAAGTATAAGTTATGATGTCATTTAGCAGATTTGATTTTAGATGTAAAACTATGGGATCGGACATGTTTGGCATCCGCAGTCCATAAGAACTAACTTAAGAAGAACATATGAAGAAATTGAATAGAATTCTCCTTCAGAAATTGGAAGTCTTTATCAGAACCTCTCTTTTCTTTCTTTCTTTCTGTCTTTCTTTCTGTCTTTCTTTCTTTCTTTCTCATGCAACAAAGCCGGAAAGCAGCAGAAAGCCACGGCAGGGCACCTCCACTTACATACAGATCATTATTAGTCGGAACAGCGCGGGGTCAAACGTGTTAGAATGGCTGCCGACGACTTGTGTGTCAAATGAGAGCACTATCCCATGACCTTTGACCCCTGTGGCTCTTGCACCTGTGAGGCTGATTGGGAAAGCCCTGCTACACACCATTAAAAGACTCTTTCAACAGTTTCTCAGGGACTCCCGTACTTCAGGTAGGAAGGTTTTGTCCATCTGGAAACCAACATAAATGGCTACTGATGGGGAACGTTGGTTTTAAAATAAACTTGTTGAGCTATAGGTCATGATCAGTGGATGCATGTTGTTTAAAAGTAAAAATTCAAGCTTGAAATTTTAAAGAATGCATAATGGAAAGTGTTTGCTGTTCCATGCCTTTTCACACGTTAATGATGCTTTTGATCGCTTTTAAGTTCATGTAATCACTTGATCAATAGCCAAGTGGAAATGTTTATTATAAAGGGGATGTTAAAGTTGTGGGGTTAACAGATTTGTTTTTTATATGCTTTTTAATATCGATTCTACTGATGTGACTGACGGCTAATTCATCAGCTCTATATTTGTAAAAATATTAAGAAAAATATAATCGACATCTAAAATGTCTAATAAATCAATCACAGAAAAAATTTTATTAAAAACAAAACGAAAAGTTAAAATTACCATTTTTACAAATAATATCATGCATCACTAAGCCGATTAAAGTGACATGAAATGCATTCAATCATTTTATTATCAAAAGCGGTTTTCACAAAGCAAGACTTGTAAATTACTGGTAAATCCATTTTGGTTAATTTACGTTAAGTTTAGTAAGTTTTTAGTGTTGTATGTGCTCTTAACGGTCCTCTTCATTCTTCGTTCACACATCGCCACTTACTGGAATCTGCGGTAACGTTACTACTTCTATTACTGGAAAATTGCTAATACCGATTACCTTAAAGGTCCTATTCACACATGGTCTGTTAACTGCAGTTGTCTTGCAATTTACCAGTAACGACTGTACGTTTGAAAGGGACTAATATATGAGATTCGACCTCGTAACGTTTGTTGCTAACATCTACTCTACTATTGAACTACAAAATACTGAAATGCTTCAGAACATTCACTACCAAATAACAATGATGGAACATGAAGAATTATAGATGAGAAATGCTAATGGTAGATTTTGAATGAACTAAATAATAATTTAAGAGAGCATGTGATTCGTCAACGCCTGTAATTGAAACAAGACCAAATATCGGCCAATAAACGGTGCCATTTGACTTATTCTATTCTTAAAGCCATGGACATAAAAAAACTTTATTTTTACTCTCCTTTATGTCATTTCACACCTGTGTGTCTTTCTCTCTTCTGCAGAACACAAAAAGAAGATATTATAAAGAGAACGTTGATAACCAAACAACACCGAACCCCTCTGACTTCCATTGAGAACACAAAACCACTCAGACATTTCTTCAAATATCTTCTTTTGTGTCCCGCTGAAGAAAGACTCACACCAGGGAGAATAAATAAAGTATTTTTGGGTGGTTTTCTTCAGACGAGAGAACGTGGCATCAGTCTCTTTTAACAATATTACTGAGGAAGGATAATAATCATAATTACAATCGTTTTTAATTGTGAACTGCTGTGCGAGGAAATTACCTACACCGTTATGCCAGAATCCCGCCATGTTCTTACTAGTCGCTAATGAAACCAATAGTTGTTAATGTTGCGATGATGGGCCGCTTGATGGCAAATTGATCTGTTTTATTGCGTATTCATATTCTGCCTTTGTACATGCGGAGACTGGTGAAGTAATTGAATGTGTAAATCAACTATAGACGGAAATGGAAATGTTTATCATGTGCTGTGGCGAGGCGGCGTGTGCCTGTGGGCTGTTCGGCTTCTGTATTAATTGGATTGTTGGAATCTAACATCACATTATCGGATGTGAACTGATTTCAGTCTTTTGATGAGTTTAAAGTCGTGCTGTAGCGCTTAAAGACATGAAACGCTGGATATGGATCGGTCAAGATAAACGCGACTAATTTATTCTGGAAAAAATGAAATAAGTCAAATCAATTCTACAAATCATTCTACGTGGCTTCGATCTTTTCGTTTCGTAAGTGTTGGTATGACCGCATTAGGGTGCAGTGGACAGATGTGGAGCAGATGTGTACTCGGACACATCCATCTTCAGTGCTCTCAGTGAAGTGAACGTGATGCATGAACGTGCTGACATTTATGTGACGTGTTACCTGGAATGGAGGGGATTTGGATGAGAAAGAGAAATCAGGTGTGCAGTTGACTAAAGGGAGAGATCGCGCTTGAGATGATTAAGAAGAGATTCACAGTTGTATAGTCTCTATTTTCATCAAATGTGATGTGTGTTGGTCACAGGTGCTGAGCACTGAATGTTCATACACATTTGAAAGAGGACTGAGATGACAGTCTGGTGATGCCTGTGCCAGACAGCGTTATACTTTGGAATCAATCTGTGTGAATGTATTTTTTGAGCTGTTGAGAATGTCTGTGCTGAGAATAAAAGCTTTGAGGTTCTTTAAAACTGATAAGCGCTCTGGATTGTCATGTATGGAGATGATGTTCTGACACGTCTTCTGTGCTGTTTATATCGATCAAAGATGAACTAAAGCGGTCTCAGCAATAAAACAGGACTTACCGCTGATGCTTTTTTCCTTTACTATACTAATATGAAAGTTCTCAAGCTATGACAATCTGTTAAACACACAGAGGGCACATTCACTTTATTTTGTTGAAGAGCTGAGGCTATGGATTAGTTTAACAATCGACTATTCTACTGATTTCCATCGATTAATCAGGTATTTGGATAATAAATACTTTTTCTCTATTAAAGAGCAACACTAAATATACAAGAATATACTTCAAATGAACAACTAATTTGTTTCCTTTTTAGATTTTTTTTATTGCTGAAATTGCATTCATTAATATCTCTGAAAAGTAAACTCATTTAATACTTAACATTGCCATATATCATTCCAAATGCAATATAATACAAATGTATAAATAATAAACATTAATACAAATTAAAAGAGTATTTTCAAAGGTAAACACAATTTAGTTTATCTCAATTAGTTTTAATTTTATTTTTTTGTAGAAATAGTAGAAATAAGTTTAGTGCTTAATGAGTGCTTGTAATGTTTGTATTACTTTGGTTTGATCATAAATGATGCGTTTTTATTTTAATGGCAAAAATAACTAAACCAGTCAAGGTTCTCAAATCAATAGCACATCATTTCCACTCTTGCCGAGTTCATTTCAACTACTGGAGGATCATAAACTCAGTTTTTTCTTCTGTTCTGAAACAAGCTCGTGCTATATTTCCTCCCCCCCGCTGGAGTTGTTGAAGAAAGCAATGAAACACGGGGTGGGCCAAATGAATCCAGCAGGCAATGCTAGTGTAACAGCGTCTTCACCTCATCCCACCAAAGGTCCTCTTCCCCACCAGCTGCCAGTGTTCATATCCACTCCACAGGAAGAAATCTTCCTTCCTTCCGTTTTTCATCTCCCCCCACGATGACTTTGCAAGGACGTCCTGTGAATGAACGTATTAAACGGCCCTCGCCGGTGGCCACGTCAAACCTGACTGATCAAGTGCTCCTCCTATTTGACAAATTCTCCCTCTGTTGCTTTTCTTATACAAACAATACAATTTTGATTACATTTAACAATGATGTGATTTTTGGGAGGATATGGTTTTTGAACACAATGATATTTTTAAATTCACTGTGACCTAAAGGTAGGGTAAGGAAGTGTTTTAAACTGCACAAATAAAAGGTTTTTGGAAATGTCAATATGACATATTTTACAGAAAAAAAACAAAAGCAGACTAAGACACCAACATTAGATGGACGTTTTTCTTTACAACTATTGTTTAAAGAAAGTACATTTGTTTTAATGCAACAAATATTACAAACAATTTCCCATGACTGACAAACAATTGACTTTATTAAAAGTGATAACTGGAATAATCCTCTTTGTGAATGTGACGCGAATGTGACAAAAGTGCTGTGACATAAATTCAATTCTGAATGACCAATTAGTTTTGATAATCATGAAACACAACACTGGACTCTATAGGATCTCTCATTACTACCTCTTTTTTCATTGAGGATGAGCACTTAAAGGCAGAATAGGTGATCCTGTCCAGAAACTATTTTGGCATCTTGGTTTGAAATCTCTTTACATCCTGATAGCGATCAAGTAGTATAGTGGTCAGATGATATTTAATAATTATATATCGTCTGTGAAAGGCCTAGGACCAAAACACCATGTCCAATCAAATATTCTGACCGAACGCTGTGACTGGTCATGTGTACATTTTAAGCCAACGTATTTTGCACACCACTGTCAAACATCACAAAAGCATCATACGCATTAGAGCGCCGACAATCAGCAACATTCAAACTTTCCTGATGCACTGACAACAAGTCAATCTGTAAAGCCAATGTCCGTTTCTGAAAAAGCAGTGAGGAAAAAACGTTTGCATCATGAAAGACATCAGTGTTTTCACCCGCTGGAAAAAAGTGCATTTATTTCTTAGACTCTTCACTGCAGAGAATAAAAAAAGAAAAGAAAAGGTTCATCAGCATTTGTGTGTGTCGTCAATCTGAAGTTGACGGTTGTGTGATAAGAATTAAAATCGTTACATACCATGTTGCTCTTTACATACATACATACATGCTTTGAGAAGAATTAAATGGATTCAGTTTGTAATTCGTTACGTGGATGTGCGTGTTCATGTGTTTGGAGGCTTTGGACAGGGAATCGCATAGAGGGTGGGATTATAATTTCAGTGTTAGCAGGCTAAAATTCGCATTTACCCAAATCAACCACCCTACCTTTAACTTTCTAAAAAGCAAAAGCCAAAACAGTGGCAGGTTAAAAAGACGTTGCCTGAGAGCCAATAATATTAAACATGAAAGCAATAGTTCACGTCCAGATTAAAGATGTATCCTTGTGTCATGTCAAACCTCTATGAGTTTCTTCTGTAGAACACAAAAGAAGATATTTTGTATTGTGTTGGTAACAGAAAACTGTCGGTCCCCATTGACATTGGATGTGTGTCCATTCATAAGAAGTCAATGGGGACCGACGGTTTATGGTTTCCAAACTTTTTCGAAACGTATCGCAGAAGTGAGAAAACCACACAGGTTGAAAATGACAACGGGGTCAGTAAATGATGAATTTTTATTTTGAAGGTTAAAATACTTCTTAAAAAAAACAAATCTGTTCTGTTAAATAAGTGTGAAATAAACATACAGGGTTATTTTTAGTGTTGCTAATGCCTCACTTGAATCCATCGTTATAATAAAATGGACGAACTTTGTCTGTTTTATTTCCTCAATAGACATTATTGGCACAAGTCTGATGAAACTCAAGTAGTCTCATAAATGTCATTTTTCTGTGTTGTGTTTCACATAATCTGAAAAGGATGTTTATGCATATAGAAAAAAGAGAGGACATGAGTCATCGAACTATTTAAACATCGCTCATTGTAAGAGGATCTGAAGGCAGAAACGAGAGGAACAGCCACAGTCACATCTATTCAAAATGCCATAAAGAGATTTTATCATATTCACGGGATTATGCAAATGATGTTTTGAGAATCAGAGCTTTAAATGAAGTATTATGTAATTGAATCTATCATACATTAGTTTTTCTTTTTTCCCTCGAATCTGATTGGCGGAGAGGTGGACCAAGTGATGATGCAAGAGTGTTGGAACAAAGTCTGCTCTGATATTACTTTATTGATATATGTATGATATAGTGGGCGGCTGTTGAAGCATGGCTGTGTGGTTGCTAGGCTCTTTAGACTGGTTGCTAAGTGATTGGTGGTAACGTGATATTCTGATCTCAGAAGTCTGCATGTTTTCTACTTTTTTTGTTGTAAACCTGCGGTCACAGGTGATAGCACAC
>CM017896.1:32686927-32722799 GCA_008369825.1 Triplophysa tibetana
ATCTCTACGGTTCAGGTCTTTAACCTCTGCGCTGATTAAGGTTATTCGAGCAATTTAGTGGAAGCGGTATCACATTATGGTAGACTTATGAGGTGGAAATTAAATTTGGCTCCGGCCTTATAAACTCTGGGGAGGACGAGATGTGGAAGTGGATGCACATGGGCGACTTCCTGTTGATTCTCGGCACCAAGGGCGTTTTTAGCCTAACAAGATGACGTTTTTATCAGGTTATCTGTAAGCCAATGTAAGGGCGCGTGGGTAAGTTACAGAAGGTCGTCTGCGGTTACTTTTAAAGGGTTTTATTCTGAAAAAATAGCTCCTCAATAAACGCACAATTATCACCTCCACAACATTTCACAATAATGATATTATCATCATTTCTTCTAGATGAACAATAATGGCAGCTGTCAAATAATCCTTTCCTTTTGCTTTTCTCTTTGTTTTTAGATACTTGAACTGAATTATTTGAGTATATTTGCATTATAATATATAAATATTAAGTATTAATAACACATGTATTATGTGTATAATTAATAAAAATAATAATAAAAATACTTACCATTATTTCTTCTTCGTAATTTTATTATTAATAATAATAATATTAATATGAGCAATAATTAAACAATAGTAATAATAATAATTATTATTATTATAGTACCGTGGTTATAACAATAATAATACTTCATTAAAAATAATAATGATATAACAGTAAAAAATAAATACTACACTAATTAAAACATTTTTATCAAATATTATTATTCAATATTATTAAAATTGATTGTTAATATTAGAAGTAAGTAATTATTATCATTATTATTATCATCATGATTAATTCATATCATGAATTTTACTGATGTATTGTTATCGTTTACATGCAACACAAAAAAGCACACAAATTAAACCCTTAAATTGTTTTGGTACGAAATTTTGGCATTAAAAAAAGAATAGATTAATCGTCCAGCGTTTGACTTTATTTGACAGCATATACCAGCTTTTGATTATAATGCGGTCAAATCATTGCAGAAATAATTCAGTTTGACACACAGAACCTCAGATTTACATCCTGAACCATGAGAGAGACTCGACATATCCAGAACATTTAAATGTCATCGACGGCTCTCGATAGCAATCTAGCGTCACAATATTAGCTCTCAACATTCGCAGAAGTCCAAATGAAGCACTTAAAGAGCGCTTGACTACACACAACACTTTTTAGGGGGAATATATGAGGCGTGGATTTCACCTTTTAACCGACACTTCACACCAAACAGAGCGTTTATCTTAACAGAGTTTTTTATTTGAAAGTTCTGTGCCTCCTCTCGTAAAGGCGCAGCACTCGAGCAAAGGATTTCTATTTCACACATTTCATGAGTTGTGTCGGAAGGCCATTTCGACGCAAGTATAGCCGGGAGGTGAGAGTCTGTGGGGATCAGGGTGGCGTGTATCCCACTAAAAGCCTTTGGCACCCATCTTTCAGACACAGAGCCATCACTACGCTGAAGGCCGCACAATGCAGCCTGTGTGGAGCTGACACGGGATCAGATTCATGTGCACATTATACTGATAGCACTGCTCACGTGGCAGATATCCAAGATGAAATTGCTATTCAGAGAGCTTGAGAGTTTGCCCAGAGGCCAGGGTTTTTTCTCCAAGAGTGGCAGGCTTGTTGGGACTGATCGAGAGGCATTTCTGTTAACACCTCTTCCTCGCTGGGCTTGAAATGCCGAGCGGATCCTGAGACATAACTCTTTCTGGGAAACACAGCGTGCGTGCGTGGCCCCGGGTCCGAGTTGCTCCAGCTACCTTGTTTGTAAATAACATCAACTGAAGGCGGTAATATATGAGACGTGTCAGAGAGAAGATCACGGATATCATTTAACCGATATCATTTTATCATTATAATCGAACGTTTTTGGTTTGTTTAAAAGCAGAGGCTCATTTCTTTTTTTGATATTCATGCAACAGAATATTCTGTGCCCCATTACACTCTAAATTTGCCTGGTTAAAAACAACCCAATTGGCAACCCAGCGCTGGGTAAATATTGGACAGAACACATGCTGGGTTAAAGTAACCCAGCACACTCGGATACACATTATTGAAAAAACCCAAAATGTAGTAATTTTAACTATTCATGTGTTTAATTCTGGGTTATTCTTGCTGGGTTATTCTTAATTTATTCTGTACTTCATTGTCACTCAAGACAATTGACATTTATTTTTAAAAAAATATTTTTTATTTGACTGTAAAAATAATTGTTAACAAAAATGTTAACTTTTACATCCAGTAACAGCAATATTTTTAGATTTGCACAATTAAAAGAAAACAGTTTAATTATAATAAGTAAAAATGTTTCATATCAAACATTAACAAGCATTATAAATAACATTATAAATGACTAATAAACATACTCCACAATATGTTGCAACAAATGTCAATTAATAAAAATAACTAAAGACATATAAATTATGTAAAATACATTATGAATTACACCACTAAATACACTAAGAAACCACACGTGCAGCAAATCAACTCATTAACAGGCTCCCACACTCGTCTTTCTTTAATATATGCACAAACCTTGAAATGTTTGGTTTAAAACAGAGGGAGCAACATAATTGACTGGCCGCTTAATATCCAGAGTGGACACCGAGAGAGGCGTTCCTGAACCGGGAATGCTTGACCGCGCTCGCGGGGCACTCGACGGTTGGACTCAAATTTTGTTAAATTCTCACTAAAGTTCATAAACTTAGCTTACATGTGATGGGGTTCACTATAATTGTATTAATTCGCATATTCGCGCATCTTCACAGGACTATGCGAGTCAATTTATGTAATGGTGATCTGAGGTAACAGTTGATGGTCGTCTAAATTACACCACTAATGTTAGTTAAGACACTGTTGCCTTGTAAAACGTTACAAATTGTGCTTCTTTCAATAAATATTCACTTAAAACGTAAAAAACTTAGCTTTAAATTGCTCCAGCCAGTGACTTTGCCCCTTTGTTTCTTTATAAAAATGAAAGTTGCGAAATACACTCAACGTCTTCAGGGCGGTAAGCGCGTGAGACTCTTCAAATAACCCATCGGTGAGCAGAAACAACCCAACACATTAACCCAGCGGGTTTAACCCAACACCTTGAGAACTAAAACTACCCAAAAGTGTTTAACATGTTGAAAAATAACTCAACAAAACAACCCAACGGACTCAACCCAGCGGTATGGGTTAAAAAATAACCCAGCCATTTTTAGAGTGTATAGTTTTGTGAGTTTAATCCCAGATGTGATGAGAGTTAATGAGTGACTGCGTCAGATTTACAAAGATAAACCAGAATGTGTTGTGTAAATATATATTTATCAAATGCTGGGTTATTTTCAATCCATCATTGGGTTAAATGAACCCTTAATATGTTCATATTTGAGTTAACGATAGCTTAAAACAACATATTTTAGGTTTGACTCCCTTTAGCCCAACATTGAGTTAAAAGTAACCCAGCATCTTAAGTGTGTCTATTATTATTATGATTATTTTCTAATGCTTTCAAGTGTGTCTTTGGTCTCCAAATATATTTTGTGACTGTTATATAAGTGTTAAAAATGCATGAACTATACAGATGTACACAGACGGGGTGTTCAGGCACATTTCCTCGGGGTAACGTGACACTGGATCAGTCTTTTCAAATGTCATTCTGGATTATAATATCCACAAAGCAGAGGATGTTGATATGGGATTAAGTGGGTTTGACTTGTCTGAATTCTTTACACCTGAGAGATGTGCAGTTCATTAGAGGCGATGTTTGTTGTCGGCTCTGCAAACTGAATGCCAAAGCTAATGCAACGGTGTAAAGTAATAACGTCATCTCTGTCGAAATAAACTGTCTGAACTTCATTAGCTTAACATCCTGAAGCCTGAAATCACAGGAAGAGGAGACAGTATGATGAGACAGTAATTGTTTAAATGCACTTTATTTCTCTTCTGATAAAAGCCTCTGACAAATGCATGAATGTAAGTGTAACACATATTAAAGGGATAGTTGACCTAAAAATGACAAATCTGTCGTCAATTCTTCACCGTCATTTCACACCCGTTTGACTTTCTTCTGCTGAACACAAAAGAAGATATTTTAAAGAGCGTCGATCATCAAACATCACTGAACCCCATTGACTTCCAATGAATGAACACCAAACCACTCAGACATTTCTCCAAATATCTTCTCTTGTGTTCCACTCAAGAATAAAAGTCAGGACTGTTTCCTCTTTAACCCTTATGAAGTACTGACATCCTGATTTTCATTTTCATCTGGTCCACATAAAACCCCGAGACTCAATCTGTCATTCTTCAATGGTGAAACTGGTCTTGTGGGGACACTTGATATCTGTAGTGATTCAGTCTGCAGATGGTTAGGCCTGGAAGAGTTACATCAGGTCGGAGTTTGCTTTTCCAAGATATGAAATATTCATCATCGAAAGAGCTGTTTTGAGTTGCTTGTTCTTTAATGTTTTAAGCATATCAGAAATATTCAACACCATCTCGTGGCGGTTTGTAAGTATTTCATGAGGTGGAAGATTTGAATGATGTGTGATGAGTGTGGTTATCTTGTTTTTTTTAAAAAGTTGTGTTTTTTTCGTACGATTCATTTCCTCTGAATGAAAATGAATTAGCCACTAATGCTTTCCTGAGATCAGGCTCAAATATTTTAAACGCACATTTTGTTCTTAAGATTGAATCTGTAACTCTGTATTTGTGTTGTTAAACTCTCAGAAAAGCAACAACATTCTTTTCAGCTTTGTAACGTTCTCAAAGCCTTTCAATTCTCTTAAAGTCAATCTCATCGTTGCAGTAACAATCCACTAAACCATCTCAGAGACGCATTGAGCTGTTTTGTGTTTTTGACACGTCTATTTCTCACATTTACCCCAAAGTCCGATTTCCAGGTCTCGTCACGTACCTCCAACCACATGTCTGCATTGCAGCTGAATGACAAGCTACGTTTCTCTTTCCGTGACCATCTGCGCTGTTTCCTAATGAGCCCGAAGCTCACGTCGCACATCAATCACAATTAAAGTCCGATGCTTCCAAATCACCTTTGCTCTGGATGGAGCACCAACTTCCTGTGCGGTCGAGAGATGTTGTTCATTTTTTGCTCGGTTAGAGATACAGGCTCGGATTAACCGCAGCGGGCCGGCCAACAAAGCTGGGTTGTTTCCACGCGTGGCTGCAAACCAGCGGCCGCATTAGGAGGCAAACAAGGAGAGTTTGTCTGGACGTCTCAAACCGAGCTGCACACTCCATTCTTTCTTTTAAGAATGAACGTTTGGCGTTCCAGCGTAGCGGGGCCAGAGAGGTCGAGCAAGACGCGAGGAGACGGTTGCTCGATCTCGCTGTGTTTACATTGTAAAACGAGGCACTTAAACGGAGATTAGGTCTGTTTATGTAATGAGTAAACACTCTTGATTTATTATTTGGTTTAGGGGGCATGTGCGCGCTCTGGAATCATTGTGCTGTTGGGACGCACGGATGATTTCATCAGAATCTATTAACAAGATGAATTTAGTCTTAAGAACCATCACTGTTGAGTGGAAAAGGAAATGGGTTATTTCTGTCAATCCAAGAGGAGATTTCATCGAATGAATGGATTGATGAAGCGTGCGAGTGTGTGTGTGCATATGTGTGTGTGCGTGTGTTTTTAAGCCTGAAAGTTTTGAACATGTGTGTATCAGGTCGTCCTTAACATGAGATTTCCATTGAAGAACACAAGTCGCTCTTTTGAAGATTCTCAGGTCACGCCAGGATAAAACATGTGAGCTTCATTCCATATCAGAAACAGAAACAAATGCAAAACAGAAACATTTTCAGATGTGTGTCAGACGTTTGGAGCCCATTGTAAAGAGTTAAACTTCTTCTTCAAAACTTTGGTTCCTGTTGAGTTTTGGTGTTTGCTATCAGTTTGTTTACGTCCTCGAGACGCTCCACTGACTTTTTTTACATATTTTGTGAATATGTGTGTGTAGCATGTTGAGATTTCCAAAGAGCTCTTAAAGAGCTCTTTGCGGAAGCGCAGTTCGAGGGGACGGGATTGTTATTTATTTCGTTTTCTGGAGGAAGACGCTCTTGCCAAGTATCCACTTCTTTGTCCCAGATGACTGCCGGAGAAAAGGATATAAAAACAGGAACCGCAAAATTTGTGTAATGGTTTTCATCTGAACCTAAAATGCTCCTCTGTGTAAGTTTGTGGGTGCATGTGTGTGTTTATATCTGCATGCGTGTGTCTGTGTGTGCATTTGTGTGTGCATGCGTGTGTGTGTGTGTGTATGTGTGTGTGTGTGTGTGTGTGTGTGTGTGTGTGTGTGCGTTTGTGTGTGCATGCGTGTGTGTGTGTGTGTTTTTATGTGCATGCGTGTGTCTGTGTGTCTGTGTCTGTGTGTGTGTGTGTGTGTGTGTGTGTGTGTGTGTGTGTGTGTGTGTGTGTGTGTGTGTGTGTGTGTGTGTGTGTGTGCGTTTGTGTGTGCATGCGTGTGTGTGTGTGTGTTTTTATGTGCATGCGTGTGTCTGTGTGTCTGTGTCTGTGTGTGTGTGTGTGTGTGTGCGTTTGTGTGTGCATGCGTGTGTGTGTTTTTATGTGCATGCGTGTGTCTGTGTGTGCATTTGTGTGTGCATGCGTGTGTGTGTGTGTGTGTGTGTGTGTGTGCGTGCGTTTGTGTGTGCATGCGTGTGTGTGTGTTTTTATGTGCATGCGTGTGTCTGTGTGTGTCTGTGTCTGTGTGTGTGTGCGTTTGTGTGTGCGTGTGTGTGTGCGTTTGTGTGTGCATGCGTGTGTGTGTTTTTATGTGCATGCGTGTGTCTGTGTGTGTCTGTGTGTGCGTTTGTGTGTGCGTGTGTGTGTGCGTTTGTGGGTGCATGCGTTCATGAGTGATTATTGAGAAGATGCATTAAAATAACTGAGAGAATAAAGATTTAACTGTTTTCTCTGTTGTGTCTGATTTAATGTACTTTACACTGAAGAGCTCTTGTCTTGTCACTCAGTTATGAGAGTATTCAGTGTTGCACAGATAAGCTCATGAACGGCTCACCAAAATGATATTCATCCATATGTTACTGCAAAGTTTCTAAAGGGGACAGCCCACCCGAAAATAAAAGTTCACCCTCTTGCTATTCAAACCTATCTTCTGTAGCCCACAAAAGAAGATATTTTGAGAAATGTCTCCGTGGTTTTGTGTCAATAGAATGGATGTCAATGAAGTTCAATGTTCTGTGTTCTTAAAAATATCTTCTTTTGTGTTCTGCAGAAGAAATCTTTTGAGTCTCGTGAGGGTGAATAAATGATTTAAAAAATCCTAACATGACCAGAAGCATTTTACATTTGTATAAAGCACACGAATCTAACACTGATAAGACAAAAAAAGGCCATTATTCAGTCCTGTTCATATCAAAGTGGTGACCCCGCTATCCAAAGACGAGCCAGAATATCTCAATTCCATTCGCAGGCGAATCAAGGGTAAAGATTTCATTACTCTCGGTCTGGCGTTCGTCCTGTAAAGTGCTAGAACTGCTAAATGATGCCAGGCGAAGGCCAAGCCGCTCGGCCCCCGGGGCTCCCAGAGACGTTTTCTCATACAAGGCCCAAACTTCCTCTGAGATCTGGCCGGTCTAACATAATGACTGTGCATTACCTGCTTTAATTGGACTAACTGGCTCCAGAGTTAACTGTTGTGGTTATAAACCCCGTCCCTCGCTGCATTATCAAAGAATTTGGTGCACATTATAAAATGCCTAATTACAGGCCCGCTGTATTTCCTTCCGATGCCTACAGCTCACCAGGGGTCATTATGACTTGGCTCCCCGCTCGTACGTTCATCCTTGTGCTAGTTGTTGTTTTTTACCCCTTCTTTTCCTCTAAAACTCACTCTTTATCCTTGCGCTTCACACAAGTCAACAGACACATGGTTTCTTTTGCTTTATAATGGCACTTAAACAGCATCCACTGTTACATTTCCTTGATTATCCGACGAACATTTGGAGATGTTACCAACTGTGACCAGCACGTGTTTCTGAGCACACATGAACTCTTTGTGGTTTTGTTCGACATGGTGAATGGCACTGAAGATCACCGTTATAAGGATGTAAATGACGTATAAGCATTTATTTTGAATAAACTAAAGCAGGTTTTACATTTTTAGAAGAAAAAGTGGGTGGTGCTTACAAAGCAAATTCGCCAGCCATGATGTCAGCATGCTGGGGCTGGTTGCCAGGGTGTTGCTATGCAGTCGCTGTGTGGTTGCTAGGATACTGCTAGGTGCTGCTGGCCCAGACCTCATTATAATTTTGTTTCTAGACAGAGCTGTTTTTGGCCAACACTGAAATCTTTGGATATTTGAAGAGTTAAATACATTTTTCAAGTCATTTTCAAAAAGCATTTTATTGCTTTCCAAATAGTATTAATCAAACTGCAGTTGTGTTGTTTTAATTAAGTAACACAATAAAGAACGTTTTTGCACATGCACTTTCATTTTACCTAAAAACCATGTGTATGCTTGTTTATTGCAGGTATTTTTTACTTATTTGATCATAATAGATATTAGAATATTAAAAACTACACACAGTGTTTCATGTAGCAGAAAATGTGCAGAAAATGTGTTCATAATGAATGTTTCATAGTTGAAATGTGTGTTTTATGAGGTTCATCATGTGATATGTGAATCTATTGTACTGTTGTATAAGATGGATTTTATGTGCCAGTGTCAAAGAGAAACTTCTGTTCAAGTAACAGACAATAAAGTTTATATTAAAGTTAACTATAATAATTAATAGAAGTTCATAACTTTTTTACGAGGAAGAAAAGATGAAGTCCCACCTGTAAACATCAGCGGCCGAAAATGTACAAATGAGATTGTATTCAATGCATTAGATTATGCCAACTGGTCAATAAGTCACAAAGAGCTGTGAGGTTTTTTTCACAAACAGCGTTAAGGCGGACCGCAAATACTTCTGCAAAGTTTATATTTTAATTCATCATTGTGTTTATAGTGTGAATAAATGCAAATACATCAGATGTGTGAGGAAAATGTGAGGTCTTGTAAGACTTTGCATCACTGATATTCACGTCACTTCCGACATGAGTTTCTGAACACAACCAGAGAAAACAAAACCATCAAGATACTTTATTAAGTCCGAAAATTCATGTCACATTCAACTTGTCGCTCAAAGCCAAAGTGTCTGCGTGCAAAGTGTCTGCGTGCATTTTGTCCTTTGCTTCCCTTTATCTTCACAAACCTGGATAAGCTCTTGTTTGGGGTGGGCTGTTGGCCAGCCAAAGAAAGAGTAAAACAGCTGCTTCTTGTAGAAATAACGCTAGAGGACTCGAGGAAGGACTGGGAATGCATCGCTATTGCGGTAGAAGTCTAGTTGGGACGAGGCCGTTTTCTGCATAAGTGTTTTATCTTCTTATGTCTCTGATTGGGCAAATCTCACACAGAAAAGCAGAAATTATTTTATGCACTAAACACTAAATAAATAAAACACCCCTGTGAAATGTTCTCTCCTTTTTTCCAAATTCCATTACTGTAATATAGTGTTCACTAATGCTAAATGATATTATTGTTATTCGATTCAATTACAGAAATATTTTGGATGTGCATATTACAATGGTTTGCAATGACTTAATTATTGTATTACTTTAAATAAATTAACATAAAACATCATGTATGTAGTATAAAATGTCTAGTTTTTATGCAAAATAAAATCTTTTTTTTTCTCAACGGTTTCTGTGAGATTCACCCTACTTTATAGTCATGTGTCTTGTTCCAAAGACCTTTTCGCGGACACTCCTCCGGCCCTCCCTCATTTCCTCAGGGTCCACACATTGATGCTGTGTGACCGGGGGGATCTGCAGCAATAGGAGTCCCCCAGACCGGGCACAAAGCCCCCTGTCAGTTACCTTTTCACCTCTGGCTGGTGAAAAGGAGGCCCTGAACAATACACTGAGCTCAGCTGGAGAGGGTGAAGTCTCAGGGGTTTGAGAACTGGGCTCGTTTCCTCTCTCCGTGTTCACTGGAGGCCACCTCAAGGTGCATTTGTTCACTCCCTCCTCCTGATAACACAGAAGGCTTGCCCTTGATTGCCCCGCGGCCCGCTGGAGAGACAGACAAACACACAATGTGTTGGGGGTAGTGCTCATTCTCCTGTGGGAGTACTTCCTATAAGCCCACAATAGGCCATACATTATGAAAGTGGCTTTGTGTGGGAGCTATTTCCATGCTAAGTAAACTTGTTTTATTTGTCTCTTTTATTTCATCCAAATCCACCTAGATTGGGTTTATCCGCAGATCTGACAGCTGCTTTGTGTGTACTTGGCTGTTTGATATTAAGCTAATTACATGCTTATAATTCGACATACTAATGTACATGTGCATATAAAATATTTTCATATGCGATAAAATAATACATTTAAATTAATCTTAAGTTTTGTTGGTGTATATAGTGTTATAGGGCAAGTCTGATAATAATTAAAGAAAAGCAACTTAAAAGTGTGATGTCGGGTTTTTACTGCTCTTTGCTCATCATGCCACTAAGGGGCAGTAATAGACACTATTTTATTCAACCTAACATAAAGTTTTGCAGTATTATATTATTATATTATTATTGTTATTATTGACAGTTATACTTATTATTATGGTTATTATAATTATATTGAATAACTATTCAAATTATTAGAATTATTACCCACAAAAGGGCACAGACCGACCTGCAAGAAATAAAAACTAAACGAGATGATCAATTGAGCTTCACCAGTACAGTTATAACTTCAAGCCTTTTAAAAGACCAAAGTGTGTTAAATTGATTTGCATTATTTACGTTTAGTGTAAACGGATCGGACAGGAGTTGAGCAACAGCTCTTCTGTACAAACGTTTAGCCTGTGACAGATGTACAGTGAAGTGATTCTAGTGAACCGATTCGGTTAATGATTCAACTGTTGAACCACTCGACTCTTATGAATGACTTATTGACAATATTGTTAACACTCAACATGAATGAATTTGTGTATTTCTAAGGGAACGTGTTGACTTTATTTTAAAACATTTGCAATTCGTCATTATCAATGAAAACTAAATAATGTAAAGTATTGTAACGTAGGCCATTAAATGAAAATACAGAATAATGCAAAATATATTATAACGTATTGTGTATCACAACTTTGTTTAGTTATAAACTGTTTAAGAGAAGAGTTTTAAATTAGGACTATCTGATAGTTGTACGTTTACATAATTCTATATGTGACGAATAAAAATCTTGAATCTCGAATGAAGCGCAGGGACGCGTTTTAACTCGAATCTTTGAACTCGACTCGCTCAAGTGACTCTGACTTCTCAATGCTAGTGTTCTGTACACAAACGACACACAGGGAGTGAATGTTGGGTCCTGTAGGGCCAATGAGCTGAGACCGGATACGATATATCCTCTGGGACAACAGCTACTCTGTTCACCCCCTTCACTTCCACATGACGCCATTTACAGCATAACTCGACCTCCTCTCCGGAAAGAAGAAAAAACACGAGCAGAGGAACTTGAAAGCGCCTCAGTGTGCCATGCAGCCAAATCTTCAGCTCGCGCAGCGCTTCTTCTTGACGAACTCTTCTTTTCACGACCTATAGACACATTTATATTATTTCTTTTATGACTCGACTGAGTTTATTCTGGATTTCTGAACTTTTCTGCTGGTCAGTTTATCGGCGTGAGTTAAACCTGCTGCTTCACGCGCGCTCCGCTTGGAATTAATATCGGACGTGTCGCGGAGAAAGACGCGCGTGCGGCTGCGATTATCGGAATTTTTGTGAATGAATCTCGCACGAACTGAGGACTTATCAAAGAGAGATTCCCACTGGGAGGATATACTCGTCCGGACACAAATAGGGGGTTGAGGTGGTGAGATCACGGTAAGTGATCTGGAATATTACTTTTTTTTGCAATGCACAGTTTTTATCGCATTTTATTGCGTGTCGGGTATTTCTAATTATGGGTTCTAAGAGTCTTCGCGAGTTTTTTCAGCGCTCGTGCGCCGCGCCATACTCGCAGCTGTGCAAATAGTTGCCATACGGATCCGTTCTCTGCGTACTAACTTTGAGTCCCGTTTAAAGTTGCGAATAGACGTGAAACGTGTCATTAATAAAGCGGCATTTATTATTTCACCTTACATTATTATGAAAACTATTAAAATCTCTTGGTGCTGCGAATATAGAATGACGTTCTGCACGCAACCTTAAAGTAAGTTGTGTATTGTTAGGAAGTTATTATGCATGCAGATAAACCCGATCAGGAGTTTAAATAGCGGTGAGGAGATAAACAGATGTTTAACACACAGTTTGTTGATGGGCCTCTCTGTGGAAAGTGAGATTGTGCATTGATATGGTAATTTGGGGCTTGTGTTATTTAGATTGAACCCGACTGGTGCCGAGGGTCCCGGCTGAGATGTACGCTTGCATGACCCCCCCAAACCCCCCCGCACAATTCGACAAATGTGGATTTTTTATTTTTCTATATGTGTGTATTTGCGCCAGAGCTCCGCCCCGTGACAGCGTCATAACGCATTTGTGCGCGTCACGGGTGCGTGAAATTATGAATTTGCTCAGTTAAAAATGTTAAACTCGCGTTTAATGATTTAAGAAGGTATTAAACAAAATGTCAAAGTTTTTTTTTTAAGTGAAGTCTCTTTTAATACCCACGTCGAAGGCATAAGTCATTTTTACTTGCGCCCTTTAGATTCTAGGCTACTTCCAACTACAAAACACATGTTAATAAATGTTATCATGATGTGTTTAGACAGCTTCTTAAAACTTAATATTAGCTTTAAGCATGTAAATGTTTTAAGAGCAGCTTTAGTAGTCTCACTTGTTGAGGCAAGTGAAGAAAGATGCTTGTATGTTAGTCATGCATACTTTTTAGGTATTACTAAAAAAGCACGTTAGGTATTACTTAAAAAAAACGAGATCATTATTTTGAACAATGAAGGCATTCTTTGTGAACTTGACGGCCAAGGCCAGACCCGTTGATGTGTTGGGGAGTAGTTGGGAGATTTGCATGAAGGAGCCGGGCATCTGCATTTCCTTTTTGCCTAGCTCCTATCATTTACATATGATTAGATTATGGGATTCAACTTCCTCATATGCTCTCGTTTAACTGTCTGCCTTGCCCACAGGACTTCAGATGTGTTCAATGCCAGCCAGAGGGTTCCCACTTCAGAGTAAAGATGGAGACGAGAGCTCAAAATGGTGGCAGCGGCTCTTCTGGCTTGCTGCGACCTCAGCGTGACACCGGCAGGCCCCAGGCCGGGGACTCAGAGCCCTGGGAGGGTCAGGTGCTCTCCCTGGACCAAATCAGGACCCTCCGCGGCAGCAATGAGTACACGGAGGGCCCGACGGTGGCGCCGCGACCGCCCGTCACCCAGCAGAAAACGGACTCTCAACCTTCCAGCCCGACCTCCAGCGAGCCTTCTGAGCGCATGGACTCCCCGAGCAGCCAACGGGGCAGCCAACGGACTCCTCAGCAGCCCCCGAGGGGCGGCGTGATCAGATCTATTAGCGGCACCAGCGACGGGTCGCGCAGCAGCACCGCCCGGACCAGCACGGGCAGCACGTCGTCGGAGCAGAGACTTCTGTTAACCGCCAGTGGCGATCGGATCGTGAGGGCGCAGCCCAAGCGCTCGGACCTGAAACAGGACGAACTAAAGCCCCTGGCGGGGGTCGTTGCTGCCAGGGCCGGCGAGAGCAAGCACTTGAACCGCTGCGAGGACTGCGGCCACTGCAAGTGCGAAGGGTGCACCTGCCCTCGGACCCTCCCGTCATGTTGGATGTGCGGCCACCGGTGCCTTTGCTCGGCCACGTCAGCAATGGACTATGTCACCTGCGTGTGCTGCATCAAAGGCCTGTTCTACCACTGTTCCAGCGACGACGAGGATGTGTGCGCCGACAAGCCCTTCTCGTGCAGCCAGTCGCACTGCTGCATGCGCTGGTCCGCCATAAGCGTGATGTCTCTTTTCCTGCCGTGCCTGCTCTGCTACCTCCCGGCTAAAGGCTGCGTGGCGCTGTGCCAGGCGTGCTACAACTGCACCAATCGCCCAGGGTGCCGCTGCCATAATAAAGAAGTTGACATCAAGTAGGCTTGGATCCTGAAGTAGCACTGGGAAGAGAAGGGCATCCGGGACTGTTTGGTACGACCTGCGCCCGGAGCAGAGAACGCATCCGCAACTTGTTGTAGTTATGGCACTGTAGACCTCGAGGTGACATTGGCTTGGCAAGGACTACTTTGAAGTGCTTTGCTCTGCTTTCTTTGCTTTTCTTTGATCCCCTTTTGTTTTTAAGCTGAAGTCCAGAACGTTAGCCCTATTGACATTCAGTAATATGACTGATATAAAGGTGACACACTCCCTGACTAACTGTTTGTGAATAGTATCTGCAAAAAGTATGTAAATTAGCAAATGTGCTCTTTTCTTCAGAGAGATTTTATTTTTGTACATATAATATTTCAACTGTGAAAAGCATCGTGCCCAACCCCAGGCACCTTGACAGATCCATATATATATATATGATGACGCATATATAAAACATCGTACGACCACTTGGAACGTACTTTTGACATGTCTCCTTGCAGAAGAGAAATCTGACATGAATTATCCCTTCACTTGTAAATTGTACAGTGACCCTAAGAAAACTTTATTTTCTAATTTCAACACAATGTTTAGTGTAAAATTATTTATTTGAAGTTTTATTATTTTATAAAGTAATATTTATTTGGAGACAGAGGCATCGCCCCAACTTGAGCAAGAATTGAAAAACCCTCCCTCTGTTGTTGCTGCAAAAAGGGATGGCGGGTTGTCAGATCTGATGCATATGTTCACTATAAAATAGTAAATATATTAACGTTTTGAAATTAAACAAAGCATTTTCTGTCTTCTTTGTGGCCTGCTGTTGACCTTGTTTCTATCATTCGAACACAAAGAGGCATTTTAGAAGCTCCAGTGTTTGTTCAATCGCCTTTGTTTACACACGGATCTCCTGTCAGTGTCACGTATCGCTTGGCGTTTATGATCTCCATGATGTCCGCGCTTTGGTTTCGAGGTCATCTGAAATGAAAAGCGTTGAAAGCGATAACAAAAGTTCGTTGACACGTCCACAAAGTAGGTGACTACACTGAGCGTCTCTTCATGAAAAGTCCAATCGCACTTTGTGTGTTTAGTAAACAGGAAGTCGTCTGCGGTTGCTTTGTGAGAACAGAGACCTTCGGGTACAAAAAAAGCACGGCCAATTACATCGACAGTTCCGATTACCTTCGGTTAACAGAAATTCTGGGAATAGTTCCGCGCCGTTTGTCTGATAAAACCACCCAAACAAACTGATCTCAGATCAGCATCAGCCCTTACAAAGACGCCATGATCTTGAGCCAGACCCTCAGGGGTAACTTCCAGCCTCCCTGGCCAGCAGCGGATACTGGCTGCCTTTACTTCCCTGGGAAACATCTGGCACTGGTTTAATCATTGAAGTATGCAAACCACCAGTTGACATCAGGAGGATCATAGATTGTTTCTGTTGGCAAGGCGTCGTTCGCCGATGCGCGCTCGCGTGTGTTATGGAAACTGCCCTGAGGGAATATAAAGAGTAGATGTGCCGTACACGTGCAGGATGCTTTTGAGGAAGTTTGGGTTTCCTTGACGATTTATGTTGCGTGCGGTTGCATCCCAGTGTGAATTTAGACCTTGAATCAAACTCGACCGACAAAAAATGAATGCCGTCATCGTGATCTGAATATGGTTTATCATTCTAAACCTGACAGAATTGACTTAGAGCGCCACGCGAAGACCAAACAAAGTTACAAATTTGTTTCAAGTGAATGTCTTTGATAAAAAACTTAAATCATTTTAATATATACTAATATAAAATCGTATTTAATACCAATTGTAATCAACAAAATGTATGCCACACATGAATTGGCTGCAAAAAACATGAACTGTTTTCTTGGAAATGATGTGTGCGCACAGAAAAGATACGAGAACAAACTATCGTCTTATTCTATTATGTATGTCATATATTTTTTTAAATCTCTTTGGCACTTATAAACTGAGCAAAACATGCCGTACGTATTTTTCGCTGTGACATGATCCGTACAACTGGCATCTGCACTCCTGCTTCGGCGTGTTGGCGCATGTTTGTTATTTTGCAGAGTGTTTGAGTGACAGGCAGCCAGCGTCCCCCCCGCCGCAGAGATGCGCCCCCTTCCCCATTTACGCAGCTAAAGGTGGAAAAACAAAACTGTTCTGAACACTCAAGAGCGTGGTTTCTCCGTCCTGTCTCCCAGCCATTGTTTTAAGATGTGAATGGGGGGACATCGGGGGGGCTATCGGGGGGGCTGGTTTGCTCAAGGAAGCTCCGTAAAGGGTTAAAGACATTACTTTAAATGACAATGGGCCAACAGTTTACCCCCACATTGGAAACCTTCTGTATTCACCGTCTTTTCAATGGCTCCAAGTTATTTCTCCGGCTCTTAAGCCTCTTCAACTACCTGCTTGGTATTCTCACAGGGCAGCCTTTGAGTTTGTGTGTGTGTGTGTGTGTGACAGCGCGCACGCGCATGTTTCCTACTTTGCGTGCGAGCGTTTAGCAGCGGCTAAACGTGTTGTTAAGGGCGCAGGCAGCACAAAAGCAGGATAAATGGGAAAAATGACACCCTTTTGAAAGAAGTGCAATCGCATGCCAAGTTTAGGGGAAATGGAGAAATATAGATGTCCCATTGAACAGAGAATTGGGTCAGATACGGGCCGGGGAGGGCTGACCTCAATAATCAGACAACAGACGGGACGGAACTCACACTGTCCCAAAAATGAACAGCGATATTAACTGCCCGCCTGAGCAGGAACATCTGGTTACGGCCGAGAGGAAGTTGCCTAATTCGAGGTGGTGTGTACACGTCTATTTAAGTTTTTTTGAGCTGTGAACGGCTATCGATTCTTTCTGCAGAGAATCTACACTTAACAATGTCAACGAGGTCGAGCTAAACAAGTGAAGAGAGGTGTGAAGTGATGGTTTATCATTTCTACCGCACAAATGTAAGAACTTAATGGAAATTGAGTAAACATCTGACACAAGACTCCAGGCATATCATTCAATCATTTTAATCACACTTTTGCACTTGAACTTGATTTAAGTTTGTTAAATATAGCAACAAAAACATGAAATTCAACCCCGTGATTTTGGTGTTGCTCGCTACAAAATCTGAGCTGCAAAAAAAAACGTGTTGTAACAAGGTTGCACCTTCATAGCTCGTGAGATTTGATGTTGTTTCAAAAATCAACTTTGTCTCGGATTCTAAAATTGCTGAGGAGGAATGAAAACAGAAACAAATGAGACTGTTAGAGAGTAACAATTGAGTAAGAAGTCGAAAAACATCCGCCACAAGACAAACATGCACAGCATTCAATATCTTTTTCCATTTATGAATATCATTTAAGCAGTAGGAGGAAACTTTATGCGACCTTGATGAATATAAAGCATACCACAAAATTCAACTTTGGTTGTGTTTGCCGCAACTAGTCAAGCTGCAAGAACTAAGAAAAGTTTGTTTTAACATAAAAAAGCTTCTTTTGTTATTATGTTGCTTTGAGAACCTTGGAAAAGACCCAGTTTATGAATTGCTTTTATTTCTTTAACATAAAATATAAAGCAAAGCTTTAAAAGCAGAAGTTACACTTATGAAATGTTATAAAAGGTCAAAATAGATTAGAATTAATACAATTAAATAAATAAAAAGTTTTGACTTTACATGCTTCACTTAACAACACGATCTGTTGCTGAAACTTTCAGCATCTTAATTCAAACAAATAATTCCGGATTAACTCTTTCATAAACAAACCCTGGGATCCAGAAACACCCCCATTAACTAAGTGCAGGAGACCCTGAAAAAAGAGCGAGTGCATTTGTGCAGAGAGAGAGAGAGAGGGGGGGGGGGAGCAGAGCAATTGGAAAAGCCCCCAGAGCGCCTCTTTGTTGGTTTTAGCCGGGCCCTGTCGCTCATGCGCTGTTCTGAAGCCCAGATCTATTCAGCGTGCTCATCAGGGCAGAATACTCAACAGGAAGGAAGGAAGCGGCCCATTCTTTATACGCCCATTGTCTGACCACCGGGCTTAAGCAATCAAACAGCAATGTGCAGAGAAAGAGAGAGAGAGAGAGAGAGCAGGATGAGGTGCTCGGTGGGGGCAGGGAAACGAGAGAGAAGCGCTGGTCTGCGTTCCATCCTTTGGTTTTATCTGTTCCTCTGGCAGTCTGTGCATCGTAAAACTCTGAATGCAAAAAAACGACGGACAGCAAATGATTTCACCAGTTTTAAAGATCACATTTACATGTATTCATTTAGCAGACGCCTTTATCAAGAGCCACTTACAAATGAGGTTAACAATAGAAGAACAACATTAAGTTTATAGATTAAGTTGATTTACTTTTCTGCAGCATTACAGATTCAACTAGTGCTCAAAGAACATCGCAAAGTAAAACTATACCTATAAAACACATGTGTGCAAAACAAACATGTGTTGATATCAAAGCAAATATGCAAATACAAACGTACAAACAAGATATTCTATAAACCCATAAGATAAACATTCCCACCTAGAAGAAAATAGTGCTCAGACGTTCAGGAGATTCTCATTGTGTTTTATTTATATCAACTTCCTTCATTTGTTTAGAAGAAATAAACTGAGAATGTAATTGTTGAAACACAGATGGTTATGAAATGATTGTAGAGGTGAAGTCATCTGGATGTGATGAGAATGATTTGACATTGAGATCTTCACTAATATTGACGTTTGATTACAGACGAGACACATGGTTGACGATTCTTCTCAAACTCTCATCACACACACATTTCTCACGTTTATGATTTCTCATGAGCACACGTTAACAAAGACTTTAGTTCTTATTCTTCCTGCACTTTTTCAGCAGTTGACCTGTAAAGGAAAGCTTACCATAGACCAAAAGTGTGCATAATGAATAATGCTCAGACACATGGACGCGTTTGAAGCTCAACCATGTGTGAAATGGCTCTTGCATGGCTAGAAGCTCTCGCGCGGCTCTGATGAACGTGCTCAGGAAGCTAGCGGTAAACATGTCCACTTCAACACACTCCCTCAACGCCGTTGTTTGCAAACTGTTGGTCCACCACGTGACCTGAAGAAGGCCGCACGTGTGTCTCATTATGAGTTACAGTGAAATAGAGCTTGTGTGTGTGTGTGTGTGTGTGTGTGTGTGTTTGTGTGTGTGTGCGTGTGTGTGTGTGTGTGTGTGTGTGTGTGTGTGTTAGTGTGCGTGTGTTAGTGTGCGTGCGTGTGTGTGTGTGTGTTTGGAGCATGCTTCTTCAAAACTAATCCAAAACTAGACATTGTGGTAAAATCATAAGGGATTGTGTACAGAAGTATGTGCGCTGCGATCTTACGTGTGTTAGGATTTCCTCCACCCCCGTTGTAAACTTATACTGTAAAATTCTGCATTCTCTCTCTCTCTCTCTCTCTCTCTCTCTCTCTCCTGATCTCTGCAAACTCAAAGTAGATTCTAAAGCTCGTCCTGACATTCCTGCCTGAATGAGCCTTTGGCTTTACTAAAGGCAGGGGAAGATTAAGTTTCCGACAGAAAGAGGGATGAAATTCCATAATTGCACGGTCTATTCTCTTCCACCCCTCTTCTACACCTCCCCACCCCTTTTTCCTCTCGACAACACGCAGCAAAACTTACACGAGAACCAAGTCAACACAAAAGACAGTAATGCAATCATTGCTTGCTTTTATTTCGGACACAATAGTTGCGTATTACGATCTGAAATATGTATTTAAACCCTATCGGTTAAAAATCTGCGTGCAAAAGCAAACATCTGTGTGCCTCATTCATGTGTTTTTGCATTTGTTTCTTTTTTCCGTTTCGATATTTGTACAAATAGGTCTAGAGATTGATGAAGGGGTGGAAATAAAGCCATAGATGAGTGTGAGGAGATGATAGAGATTGTGGGCTCTTTTGACTCATGAATTTGGACGATCTCTTCCAATCAACCGATCTGTGATGGTCAGGTTCAGGGGTGCTTCATTATATATTTTTTTACGCTTCAGTATTATTTGAGTTGTACAAATTTACACAAACTGACCACATAGTAAAACGCGTAAGTTATAAAAAAGTACACAACTCCTGTGAGATCAGGCTGGTTTTTCGCATGGCCATAACTGCTTAAAACACCTTAGCAACCGCACGGCAAGTGCCTGGCAACCGCAATGGTGACACGGGTACCGCCAGGAAACGTTGGATTTGTGGGGACTGTTCTGTGGAAGCACTTTGCATACATTTCTCCGTAAATGTCCAAATATGTTTTATATGAAGGCTTTTAAGCTTCAAACTGTGTGAAAAATGAGTTTGATGGGAAGATCGTCACACAGGTACACACACAGGATATGGCCACCGTCGTCAGTCTGAAGTGTGAAAGCACCTCGCTCTGTGTGTTTCTGAGAAACGTCAGCTTGTCTGCCATTTCCTGTGGAAACTAACCTCACGATGTGTCCACAGACAATAAAACAGACCACACGTCACATCACACGCATCTATGACTTACAACATCTCCAGCGTCCCTCAAAAACACATGTCACTGCTTCAAATGCAATGCAGAACACTGGAGTCTTCAGGAAAAATAAAGAACCTGGAGATGATCATGCGCTTCAGTTCGCTTTAATCTGGCTTTGGCCGCAGACGGTTCAGAAAAACACATGCGCTCACATGCATCCGTAATTCTGCATGCAAAACACAAAGCGAGTGTGGAAATGCACATGAAGGGACAGAAGAGGTGAATCCCGGGCGTATTTATGCTCTACTTCTAAAGAGAAGAGAGCCCGACCGACTCGGGCCAGCGACACAAGAAAGGAAAGAAGCGTCTTTAGCTTATGTAATAGACGTCACTGCACATTAAAGGCCGAGAAGAACTTCCTAAATAAATCAGCCGGCCCGGAGGGAAAGGAGCGGAGGGGGGTGAGGAGAGGGAAGAGAAGGGCAGCGGTTTTGCCTGGGGGTTAATTGAGTTAAAGGACTCGAAAGAAACCTGCAAAAGGCAGTCAGGCGGCGCGGGACTCATTAGAGAGGACAAGAGACCGGGATACAGCGGGGTTTTGGAGATCAGGACGGCCGACAGAGAGATTGAAAGTGTGGAAAGAAGGGAGCGGAGGAATTCCTGTCTTGTCTGTAGATCTGTTTCTGATGATGTACGTCAGTGAGATGCTTCTGTGTTGCAACCACGAGAAAGAAACATCGCTATGGCTTCTCCACATCCATGAGATTAAATGGAAACTTTGACTTAAGTCTCCTCAGATGTTTCTCCTGAGTAAAAACATGCAGAAACTGAGCTCACATTTGTCACGTGTGCAATTTTCCATCGAATTGACTCAAATCCAGATTGTTTTACCACTACAATCCACATTCACTTCGCACCACTAGTTAACTCTTTTGTTTTATTTCTCCCGTGCAATTTTAGAAGAAACTATTCCAATGAACTATTCCTATCCAGAAAATGTGGCAATCTAGTTTTGCACGTCGTCTGGGGATGAGAATAAGGAGAAGGTCATTGAGATGATAGGGAAGCTCATAGCCAAGACCTCTCCATCTTGTAAACAGTGATCTGGGCATGTGGCCCACCCGTCTGCTGGATGTATGAGGTTGTCAGCCCCAGTGTAATCACAACACAACAGGAAAGGCGAAAGACGTGCATGGCTCCGCTCACAAATGTCAAACGTTGTTCTCGACCACAAACAGGACGGACGCGAACGAAACCTGCGACGTGTCACGATTCCACCAGTCAGAGCACGACGACTCGTGCGTCTATGTTATCGATGTATTTCTCTGGCCAGTGAAGACCTTCCATCTCTCAGAGATTTGGAGAGTTCCCCGATCCATTGTTTCAGAAGTTTCACTTCTACGTTCATTTAGATAAACAAATATTGATAGTAGTGTGACAGGAAGCTTTTAATTCAGCGTGGAAGAAAATGAACTTCCATAATTTCACCAGATGTTCATATTGAAATCTGCAACTTTGCAAATCCAAACAAAGTTTTGGACACGCTAAAGAGCGCATGTGAAGCTCTAGGGAAGAAATGAGAGAGAAGTAGATGATCTCACCACATGGACTCTTTCTCTGTGATTTTTTGCTGTTGCTTTATAAAAGTACGTTGGAATCACAATATAAAAGATATCTCAAAAATGAAATCTCTTGAAAATCTCCAAGGGAGAAATGATCGTAAATGAAGATTAATTTTCCATAAATCAAGAATACATTTTTAAGAATTAAACTGGAGAACTTCCCTAAAACCCCACCTGCCGTCAGATTTAGGCACTTTAAAAAGTCAGTTTAGTCCCAAATAAAAATAGATCATCATTCATTCAAAGCCTGAATATGACTAAAGAAGATATTTTGAGAAATGTCTCAGTGGTCTATACAATGGAAGTCAATGGGGTTCAGTGTTGTTTGGTTATCAACGTTCTGTAAAATATCATAGATATGCATACATATTGGGTTCTTTAATATTGTAGCTCTCCTATCACACCAAACATGAACAAATACTACTTGATGAGTTTGGTTCCAAAATGAGATAAAATCTAGTTTTTTTTATTATGTTATCATGTTTTATTTAGTCATTATGGCTCAAGTCAAAACAAACCATCTGTTGTTTCTTTGGTTATATTACTTGGAATGCACAATTAAAAACATGACTTTTGAAACATTGTTTCTTATTTTGGAACCAGCTGAAACATTTACAACAAAGTTGTTCTGAGAGTGAATGAGTATCAGTGGAATGGCGTAAAGAGGAAGTTATCATTTACAGTGGGTCGGCCAAAGTACCAAAGTCACAGAGAGCCCCCCCCCCACTGACGCGTTGTATAATTTACGACTGCCTGTAAATACCCCTCCGTCCCCCCGCCCAACACAGCCGACCAGTGGCAGACAATGACATCCGCAGGAGCAGAACACATGCTCAACAGCATTTAACAGAAAGTCTTCAACAGAGAAGGAGATCTTTAGCTTTGGGAAATCATTAACCCGCTCACATGTGCTGTAGTGTGTACGCTTGCTCTCTTTTTTACACAAACACTTCTGAACAAACTCTGGAGGACCCATGCCACTGGAGCAAGCAGACGGGACGCTCGCCGGAGGTTTGATGCCTTTGCTAAGAAGTGCTGACTATAAGCAGCTGCACAAGTTGTTTGATGTCACACTCTTTGACTAAAGAGACTTTTTTTATGCATTCATTAAGGTCAGACGTAATTGGACTCACTAAAGAAACAGAGTTGTTGGTCTGGTGTCACATCTAAGCTTTTATTGGCACTTGAAAGTGTTGAAGTGCTGGTGTTTGCCGCTTCCAGCGACTTTTCATGTTCGGCCTTATCTTCACGAGGAAGAAAGGGCTCTGATGTATAAACAAGGTGGTTAAGTTTATAGCTGTAGTCCCGAGAACAGGGCGCCAACTGCTTCATAAAGAGCGCTTTATCACAGACACCAATGCTGCTGAATAATTCCTTCATTCTGTCAGACACTCTTAACAGTGATACACAAGAGAAAGAACAATCACACACCAATGAAAAGACTCAGACGCACAAATCAGCCACAAAGTTAAATGTACGTTGCGAACAAATATTTTCTTTGAGTGTTTTTGTTTGGTTTTACAGAATTAATATCTAAAGTAAGTGAAAAAAAGCCTTCAGAAACATTATATCAATTTATTTACATTTAATGCCTAAATATATATAAATCTTAAAAACAAAAGAAAATGTAGGAAAGAATAATAAAATATATATATATTTTTTTCAATTATATAATATATTATATAAATATCTTTGGTCACTTCCTATTTATATATATATATTGTATGTACTTTTTTTGTAGAAAATATATTACAAATATCTGAGGTCAGGGTCCTTGTAATTGTATCGTTATTGTAAACTAAATGCATCCCGATTATATATATTTTAGATTTTTGTACTGTAAAACAAGATAAAAATACTAACAAATAAATGTATTGATATTTTAAGCCTAAACATAAATAAATCTTAGAATTAAAGAAACTGTATAAAAGAATAATCAAATATATATTAATATATTTTTTAAACTATATTATTATATATTATATAAATATATTAGGTCACTTTCCTATATAGATATTTATTGTAGGTATTTTTTGTAAAAAATATCTTACAAATATCTAAGGTCACGGTCCTTGTGATTGTATCGTAATTGTAAACTAAATGCATCCCTGATTGTATATATTTTAGATTTTTGTACTGGAAAACAAGATAAAAACACTCACAAATCAATTTATTGCAGTCTTAAAACAGTTTTTACGCAAAGGCATGCACAACAGATACTGTAACACATTGAAACAAGTTATATCATTTATCTCTTTTGGATCTGCGTTTGGGACCTGTGGTCATGAACATATCCTTTGTCACATGGGTAATAAAAATGGGTCAGGCCACATCTCCTTAACAAACACAAAGACGGATGGACGTGGGAGCCACCCAGACATTCAGCCAGTACAGGATCCACTTTCTTCCAAACGTTTCCACACACCGAGTACCGTCCCATAAAGTATCGCACGATGCTTGTTTCGCAAACAGATTTCCCATGATTTAATTTGAGCTCCATAAATCTGTGAAATCAGGATTAGTGCATGCGATATGATTAGCGGTTTCTCCGTACAGCTGCGGATCCCTCCGTCAGCCAAAGTTGAACAGAGACGCTTGCTAAGGCAGGAATATCCAACAAAGCCTTAAACTTCCTAACTCGCCCCACACATTTGCAGGTGAGGCGGGTGGAGGAGAAGTGCAAATTCCCTTTCAAAGCATCTGATTTACAATCTCTGTTGTTGAAGGAAAGGGCCTGAGGCGGATTTTGGGACCAGAATACTTCTGGGAATGGTGAGCAAACGACTGAAACAACTTTCGCTCAAACCAGTGGATTGTAAACAAATCAATGAAAAGCCATTTAAAAAAACAGGCTGTTAAAGCTCCACTTGTCTCATCCTTCACAAATCTAACGTGACAAAAAACCAGCTGCTGCGCTCTATGAGGAGGGCGTAATGCGAAGAAAAACAGATGCGGCGGTACGGGATCAGACAGTGTCACTCCATTCAGCTGCGCTGCAAGAGAGAACCTGTTTGAGGACAGGAAACATGTCCTCATTGAATAGGTGAAGAGATACAGGGTGGAGACGTGCAGGTTAATAGACGGAACAAAAAACAGGCCCTTAATCCATATCCTGCCATAACAACATTCTCTGATCAATGAAGCTTAGAAAATGAAAGGAAATGAAAACTTTTGATCAACTCCTGTTACACACGGAGGGTGATGTTGACGTATTGTTGACAAGTTGACAATGAAGAAATAAAAAACATTACACAACAATCGGGTGAGATGGTTAAATAGATTTATTTACACATGAAAAGTTTGGTTCCAAAATGAGATAACTTTTTATTATGCTATTATATTTTTATTGTGTTATTGTTCATTTTGCAAGCAAATTTTGCATATATTTATGCATTTGACAGATGCCTTTTCTAAAGCGACTTTCGTTGCATTTAAATCCCCTTGAGATTGGGCTGCTTGTATCTCATTTGACGAAAATCATCTATTCTTGGGTTAAAAACAACACGTGAGCCTTCACTGAAAAAAGTATCTTGTAAAATTTACTTAATAAAATCCTCGCAACAATTTGCAAAAAAAATTGCTATAATTCAACTACAACTTACAAACCAGAATAAAGTCATTTCTACTTATTAAATACATTTAGTTTTTGTTAAAATATCCAGTAAATGTTACTCAAAGTAGACAAAAAATTCAGCTGAACTCATGTTGTGTCTAACATGTGTCTAACTCAATCTTCACAGATCACTTACTTTCATATCGAATTATAATATTTTTTAGATAATATGTTCAGTAAGAAGAAACTGGTGTTCTCTGTACCGACATGAGCACAGTCACCGCTCAACAAGTGAAATAAACACTCTTCATAACTAATATTGTTCCTCTCTCTGCCGAGGCACAAGCTCTTCTGAACAAGGATAAATCCGCTTAAAAAACCCAAACTTAAAAATAATACCGAAAATCTCAAAGATAAATCAACACAAAACTCTAACAAGTCTTTATTTTTACAGAAAAACACTTCAAATGACAGTTCATCTCGAAAATGAAACTATTCATCAACTGCCAATGGAGTTTTATCTACAAAAATAATTGATGTAGTCTTAACACAAAATAAATAAGTCAACTTAATTTGACCAATTTAAATGGGTTTAACGTAACATTCAAATACAAAATAATAAAAATCTAAACAACCCAAATTAGTAAATTTTATTCCCAAGATTATTTTAACTCATTTGTTTGTTATAAACAGGAAAATAATTATATTAAGTATATTTGAATAATTTCTTTTCATAAAATCTACTAAAGCACAAAATCATTACTTTCAGTCTTCTTCACACATAATAAATTCTACGTGGGATTCAAATTTATCCAAAAGAAGCTTAGAAGGCAGCGTCATGACTTGAGTTGTTTTGATTGACATGCATTGCGTCTAATCACAGTCCACTTAAATCATCTCCTTTTCTCAATTAAATGTCCTCAAGCTCTGTATGATGTTTTCTCAAGACTCGATCACCACGAGTAGGAAATGAAATTTGCATGTGAATGTGTGTGTGTAACACCAACTCTACGTTCTCTATTCATCCTCTGTGATGTTTCAGCAGGTGAAATCACATCTAGATTCACAAAGATCAATGACATGACAGATGAAGCTATAGATGAAGGAAAACTGAGTTGTATGTAAACACTGATGGAGAGATTCCAATCAGATCTGAAAGGTTAACACAAGCCAGATTTCCTCACTTGGCTGAAGAGAGCAGAAACAAATCGGCATGAAATTGCCAGCCAAAAATTCAACAATGAAATGAGGAGAATGTCTTTGCTAAGTGCCTACCTGTATGTTCAACCAGACTTGTTTCTGTAGTTTCTCTTCTGTGGAAATGTTTTTGCACTTTTGCTACAAAGATGTCTAATGTTGATGGTAAAATGTCTGAACCTCATCAGGAAACACACACAACCCACGCAGAAGTCAAACAGCACGCATGTTACATTACATTTTCCACTTGGTAACCTTCAATGTACCATATGTTAGAAGCTGATTTCTACAACATCTACAATACTATTAGCATTTAATAGTATGTGATAAACAGTTCTGTACTATGCGCTCTTAAAAATAAAGGTGCTTAAAGGTTCCTCACAGCTATGACATAGAAGAATCATTTTGGGTTTAACAAAGAACCATCTCTTCATTATCGTTTCATAGTCTGAAGAAGTCTTTATTGACCCAATGATCCTTTAGTGAAGCAGGAAGGTTCTTCAGATACAAAAACCTTACTTTAACCTACAATCTTTATTGTCTGCCTCAATAGCCCCATCTCTGTTTGAAACATGACACTGCAGGTCACTTTCTCTTCACTCTTCAAAATAAAGGTGCTTCGCCATGACATAGAAGAACCCTTTTGTCTAAATGGTTCCATAAAGAAACTTTATCATCCGAAGAACCTTCTTTGTGCCGAAAAAAAGGTTCTTTAGATTAGGAAAAGGTTAGAAAGAGATGGTTCTTTAAAGTGATAGTTCACCCAAAAATTAAACTTCTGTCATCAACCTTCTCGTCATTTCCAAACCCAATGAGTTTCTTTCTTCCCCAGAACGCAGAAGAAGATATTTTGAAGAGAGCTGATATCAGAACAGCACTGGACTCCATTCATTTCTATTGTATGGACACAAAACCAATGCAAGTGAATGTGAATAACAACATTCTTCTAAATATCTTCTTTTGTGAAGAAAATGTAGACTGAACCTTTCTTTTTGGGTGAACTATCACTTTAAAGAACCTTTGAATGTATGTTTCTTTGTACCAAAAATGCTTCTTCTATGGTATCGCTGTGAAGCACCGTGAAGAGTACTTTTTATCTACAAGTTAAATAGATTATTATTATAAGCTTCATGCTGTAAATTGGCATTCAAAAATAAGGAGTGTGTTTACATGTTTGGTTTATTTGTCACAAGAACAGAAGATCTGTGCCTAACATGTCCAAATGGCATTGATTCATAATGTGCACACATGTATGGCATTCGACACTTAAGGAACAGATGTTTCATTGTTGTTATGTAACAACAGAAACCAAATGTCATCACGTCCGGCACACATTATATAGGTATATTATCTCCCTAAAGAGAAATGTGATTTTTGTCATCTGTCAGTGACTAATTGGACGATAAAACGTAGGCAGCCCATCATCACACAGGAAGAGAGGTTTCCAGTGGTCTCCCGTCATGTTATTATGTCAAAGCGGCAATTTCCGAGTGGATCTGGGGCCGTTTCTCTGGGTCCTCAGGCACCAGGGAGGTCCGGCTCATCCTGCCAAGATGGTCTGCGGGGAAGGCTGGTCCCAGTATCTGCACACATGAAAACATTCCTCCGTTGATTTATTTTTAGACATAATCTCAAGCAGATTTCCACCTCGGCTGAGAGCGAGCGAGGTTACGCCCGATCCGTGGAAGCGTGGGCCTCTCTGAAACGAATGTTATTCTGTGTTCTCCTTGTTTTAAATTCCGTGGCTACGGCGATAGGACGGCTCAACCTGAAAAGTGGTGGTTTGAGGGACAAGCGAGTAAAAGATTGGTTTGCGACACAGGAAAAGAGGATTTGGCCTGTTGGAATGTGTGAAGAAGTTTATTATTTCCACACGCCTGTGAAATATCCTTCCATGGCTCGTGACGGATTGTTTTGCGCACACATGTGTATTTGACATTTGTTTACTTGTCAATGATGATCATTACAAACCAAAAAAAGAAAATGTGAACGCTGATAAGCAAACACCATCGAATGCCAATGTATGGGCACAAAACCACTGAGACGTAGAGGATTAGAATCACATCAGGGTGAAAAAGCGGTGACAGATTTAACATTTTTTGGGGGTGAAACTTGTGCACTAATAATACTACGGTTAGCATGCGTTCAGAGGTGATAAATGTGACCCCGGGTACCCCGCGTCCTCCAGGCTCACCTTGTCAGCCTCGCAGACTCGGTGGCGAAACCGTATCAGAACAGCATTCACGCCTGCAACCAGAGGAAACTGATCTCGACTCTGTCACACAACTATGAAGGGGCCGAGGGCTGGAGTTTCAGGTTACCAGAGGCAGGTGCAAACCCACCGTTGGGGGCACGAATAGCGAGTAAGGTGAGGAATTTGGGTTAGCGATCCCCGTCCCTAACCACAACAAGCTGGTCTAGCCTTCTAAACTCTTCCCATCGCCATACTTGTGTGCATATCTCAGTGTTGAGTTCTGAGAAAATGAAAAAGAAAGATAAGCGACATGCCTTAGATTTCTCCAGCGCCGGTGTACCCGACGAAAGAAAAAAGCAGCTTTTGGTGCCAAAGGTATCGTCTGCGAAATTAGCGCAGGTGCAAGGTTTCGCACGACAAAGAGCTCTTTGTGAGTAGCCACCATCACGTTTTTGCGAGCGGGTTTCAAATGGGAGAGGAAAAAGAATCAACTGGCTCGGATTGAAACGCGTGGTCGCGGAGAGCCATATACTGCAATTAACACCGGCGGTTAAGATATAAGCTCCGGCTTAACAATGTCATCTACGCACGGGGACGGAGGCACGGACATTTCTGGATCCAGGCCAATCCAAACAGAATTCCTTTCGCCTGGCAATTCCAGCTTGATTAATATAGAAGGAAGGGTCAGGCGGTTAGGTTTACTGCGCAAACATAGGTACAAAAATGGCACGCAAAACCAAGACATTATTTCAAGCACTTAAGTACACGCGCTTCCCCCCGAGCGCTAGGTTTGGGCTTTAAACAGAACTCTCTTTGAGGGCCGCCGTTTTTACGCTGCGATCATTGCGATTCAGTCAACAAGCCGTAAGTGTTCAGTGTCTCTCCTCATTGACACATTGACGCTCGGGCATTCCGCGATGCGGTCGGCGCTAACGGCCCAGGCTGCAGCCAAAATAGGAAGTCCCTGTGGCAAGACACAGGCTGGAAAACCTCTCAACAACATCCTGTGGTCACCTGGACACTATGACCCAGAAGAAAGAGCTCCTTAGAAACCGGCCTAGCGAGAGGCCTCCCCCTGCAGGCCCGTGAGGAGGAGACGACGTGTAGCTCGGCCGGCGGAAAAAGGAGGAAGGCTTTGCAAATATGTCCCAGGAATCCCTGAGCCTGTTTGTTTTGGAGTCACCCCTCTGCCCTCCTGTTCTGAAAAATGAAGAATGGGATCACAGGTTGCCTTGCGTTTTCACCTGTTGGGTATAGAAAAGGGAAAAATACTTAAGAGACAAGAAATGAGAACAGAGAGAGTTCAAACTTCTTTAATGGGTTTATTTTTTACACATTACATACATATAAATAACATATGTTCATAATACAATATGTAATAATAAATATAAATTTGTGTACTTTTGGGTTTTTTATTTATATCGTATATATTATATTTTATGAAATTATACATTTCTAAAATATATATAAACATATGTATATATATATAAAGAGTTTGGTTTCAAAACCAAATATAATCTTGGTTTCGAGATTATATTTTTGAATATGCTATCATGTGTTTATTGAAATTGTATTGTGTTTTTTTAGTTTAACTGCACTTTGATTGATATTAATTGGAATCCACATCAGAAAAACATGATTTCTGAGATATCTCATTTTGGAACCAAGCTCTTCATATATATATATTAGAAATGTATATTTTCATAAAATATAAAAAATATATATATAAGTCATGCATTTGTGTGTATTCCTACATATCTATATATGATGTTTGTATACATATTTAACATATTCAATAGTAAATAAAGAAGGTTTTGATAGTCAACAGTCAGATCTGGTGTTACTGCTGAATAACTTTTAGAGAAATACACTAGAGTGTGTGAAGGTGATGTTAGAATAACAGGCCCGATGCAGATTCAGACACCTTCAGTCTGATAACCAGTGCCATTATTAAAACCGGTTTTACAACAAACACCAGGGCTAAACTATAGTTACTTTAGGTTCATTTTCGTACAGAAGCTACTTTGGCTTAAAGTGACATTTTTATTTTGGCATAAACTTCAAAAATGACTGGTACATCGTCTTTAAAAAATACATATGACCACGGAAAGAAGTAAAGAGCGTTAGGTGTGTATCGGCAAATCCTTTTCACGACTTTGAAGACGTCTTCTCTTCACGCCTGAAGGCATTCATATGGAAACTGTACGCGATTATTTACAATTCAAACCCATTCATAGGCGGGGGGAAACCATGTGTCGGCCCCCCACGGTTAAAACTTCCTCTTCACACTTACAGCCCATTCATGGCATCCTGCACCTAAGAATACTTAATGGCCTTCATCAAACTCTCACTGAACCCATCACGCGTTAATAAAAAATAATCCAAGGAAATAAAACTGCGACCGTACGTTATTGCTGTCAGTTTGACATGACTGGATGTCAGCGCGAGATTGTCAGAGAGCAGAAGGTCTGTTGAGCCATCTTTACCAGACAAAAGCCATTCAGAACGTTTGAGCAACTGGAACCTTTTCTCCCCTCTCGTTCCCCGCGCTTTTTGGGGACCTTCCGAATGACCGTCTTGAAACAGGGACATCAGATGCCAGAACAAACCGGCCGCTTCATTCACACAATGCCACAGATTGTTGGTGCCCATTGCTTTAGGAGGGAGAAAAGGGTGGATGGGGGCGTGAAGAGTGGCAGAGATGGGTTCTTGCCAAGCACCTCGACGGCCAAGAGTTGGTCTGAGGTCTGGTGATGGGCGGAGCTTGTCATTAACGGAGGGTTACAATGCAGAGAGAAGCACTGATGTTAGATGCACTGGTGCGTTGTACGGCACAAAACACACCTTTTATTATATGAATGTCTACAACCTAATGTCTTACTAGGAGGAAAAACAAACTCCTCATTTAACTCGGCATGTTTTGCAAAAAGTTAAAAAAAGTTAACTTAAAAATTTCAACAAAAAAAGTCGTATTGGAATGAAATTTTTATGATGTGTCTAATTCTTTCTAGTAATTGTGTATTTGGTACGATCAACATGTACGAATTCAAACTAGCCACACGGTAAAATAAATTCCAGTGTGATCATTCTGGACGATCCAAAAGACTCGTAACTAATGTAAAACTGTACTAACTAGGAAGAACATCCGAGTAAAAGCGATGTTCATCGCTGCATATCTTCATTAGGTAACATTTACCAACGATTGCAAAACACGGAAACTAGCCGACTGGAAACAGGTTCACAAGGTGAAACAAAGAACCCTCTGTGTGGCACATAACACGAAGACTAATTCCTCATCTAAGTCCTCTAAGTTGATCTGAAAGGCGTGAGCCCGGACCTGCGGTACAGTGAGACTTATGCAAACGGCCCTGTTCACCCTCCTGCTCCCCCCGTCCCCCCCGCAGAAGTCGTGCAAACCTCACTCCATGCTTAGGAAGTTACTTATTAAGAGCCAGCGTCAGCACACAGGAGCCCATCTCCGTTTTTTTCTCTCCTCGGTGGCTTTGGCCTCTTCTCTCCTTTCAATAGCCTCGGTCCTGTCGTTGCCCTGTGTTTTTGAGTTGGGGGGTGGAGTGCATGCCTGGAATGTTAGCAAGCGCTCTATTCAGTCGAGGGGAGTGTTGCAGGGTAAGAAAAGAGAAGGAACGGAACAGAAAAAGAAGAGAGGGAGAGAGAGAGATGCCTACAACAGACTTGATGTTGATCGCATTAATGCGTTGGAGTGGTGGGTCGGGCGCGAATGATTGAAAGAGCTTCCAGAGCTTTTCGCCGTTGACGTTGACAAAGCCGGCTCTGTTTCCCCCACCCCGCCCCCCCTCAGCCGCGCATACAAACACTCGATGGCTGTTTTCCCTCGCTGGTTTTTTCAGGGGGGAATGGATTCGGAGCACGGAGAGGGAATACAGCCAGGGTCTGTCCACCAGGGGCCTCGGTCGAGGGAGGGTGCGTTGGGGGACCTAGATGGTGAGGAGTGTGTAAATGAGCCATGGATGGGTCAGATGGTCTCAGAGAGGAACGGGGGGGGGGGCGGCGGGGGGAGATTACAGGTCAGGCCAGAGACTTGGAATAAATTAAGTTCTGCCACGCTACAGAATGGTACATTGTTAGCGCCAACAGACAGACAGCGGGCGAACAATCCGAGCTTTGTGTCCGGTACTGGCAGAAGGCAATCTCTCTCTCTCTCTCTCTCTCTCTCTCTGATTTCTCTATAAATCCACTCTGGGATCCTGCTCTCTGTGGATGTTATAGGAGAAGCCTCTAGATACTGGCAGGGGATGCGGTCATGTTACCTTTTCGTGATTTGGCTCATCATGAATATATTTTTGATTTGGAAAGGCAATCATCACAATTGCTCATACTTTGGGTTAGCGATCATTTTTGCACATCATACTTTAATCCCGCAGAAGATGTGCTTCTACATTTTTGTGCAATTTGTAGACAATAAAACAAAATATTATAATAATATCATGCACACTTTTTTAAACTTGGAACAGCTTACCAGCTAGTTAGTCCGCAACATGCTAAAACCACTTGGAACACGACAGCAAGAGAATCCCCCAACAGAAGTAAAGTTTTGCTCTGAAAATCACATGCCGATCTAGGGTACCGATCTACAATTCTTATCTATTAACTGTCTTTCATTTGCATGGCGCGCACACGCCAAACTTCCTGAAGCTACAACCAGGTATTGTATCTTGTCATTTCTTTTCCTCCTTTCACAATGACCAGCATCACCGCCGTTTGCATATCGTATGCAAAATGCGCACCAACTGTTGCACGGTGCGCTTTGGCACGCCGACGGATGAAAAGCACCTTTCACACTCCAATTCATTTGCATTATGGAAAAATGTGGAATCGGCCTCCACAAACAAATGTCACTTCAAGGTAGTAGCATGTGTGTACACAACGCAAGTCATTATGTATAAACACATAGCGTCCTTGGCCACACACTTCACGCTGTGTTCAGGATCTAGAGAGCAAATGGCTTCACCACGTGGACTCAATATCATTTATGTGGGACGCTCACTCAAGACAGCGTTGATCCATTTGGAGAGGCCTGAAAAGCGGAAAAAAAACAATAATGCTTTTTAATTTGCACAATGAGCTCCACATTTATGTGATACCATTTCTGGCAGGCTCTGGTGGTCTAGTTGAATGTGTAGAGATAAGACACACAACATTATCATGCCTCTGAAGTTTCTTTTGGACGAGTGAAGCAGCTTATGAAGAGAGTTTTGTCGAGCTGGAGTTGGTTGAACAGTGTGCAAATGGGGTCCTGAAAGCAGTATTCCAAACAAGTCCTTGTTTTTTTCCAAACGCACATCTGGTTAACACATATGTTCATTTGCTACACAGATGAGGCCCTTTACGTAGCACGTGACAGATGCAAGTCTGAACGCAAATCACAGTTCACACATTATTTATTGCAACCAGCCGGTGGCATATTTTTGTGCTGAACTCACTCGCATGTGCTTAACACGCGTGGATACGCCGCACGCCGTTCCCACACTGATTAGAGGAAATCTACCATTAAAACTTGCCAATGTGGAGCTCGCGCACTAAGAAGCTTAATGGAGGATACGTTTTGGTCATTAAAAGGAAGGTTTAACATCTTCAAAGCCTCAGGAGTTGACTTTTGTGAGAGGACCATGCGTCTTATGGTGTGACGAAAATAGAAAAACGAACGACGAAATATAAATAATCATATAAAAGAATAGATTATTTTCAGTTTGTTTACATGTTTTGCTGTAGGGTGATACGGTTCATTGTCAACTACCCACATACTTTCCACTGCAAGACCCTCAAGTCTTGCTATTGAACTTTCATGTGTAGTTAATCTCAAACCGTTTGAGCAACAGTCAGTAATACCTCAAATAATGAGATCTTTTGAGTGAAGATGTGCGACTGATGCTTTTGGCAGGCGATTAAATGGGTAAAAAAATCCCTTGGCCTCGGATTGAAGGAAGGACCTGAGCCATATCTGGAGAGCAGAACGTGTTGTTGCTGGGCATTTCGGTTTTGCGTCAGAAAAAAAACACCTGGAAACCATTCAACACCCTAGCAACCTCATAGCAACCTGTTAAAAAGCGTTTAGAATACATTAGAGACTACGTGGAAACGCCCTGGAAACCACCAACAGCAAACGGTGAGCTAACAGCAGTCATCCATCTAGTTTTAAAAAAAACATGAAACACAAATATTTACACAAACTGGATTTTAATTTGATGTATGTGAATGAGAACTCCAGGGTTCTGAAATCTGTTGCTTGTTGTGGAGATTTCATTGGCCATTACACAAGCGAGTTATATGACACAAACATTTCCCTGGCGTGAAACTCGTTGGAAGTAATTCATCTGATTGATAACCTCCTTTTATCTCGGCTCTGGCAGTGATGCTGTTATAAAACTGATAACCTTTCGCCTTTCTACAAGGCATTTCCCCTCTGTTGCTCTGGACTGGTGTAGCCCAGGGGAGCGTCTTTGTTTGTTTCAGAGCCGTTAACCTTATTCCAACCCCGATTCAACGGCTGCTCCGAGGTCATTTCTAGTGTGGAACTAACCTTTGGGTTAACCACGCAGATTTTTATCAATTTCTCTCTCTCTCTCTCTCTCTCTCTCTCTCTCCCATTCTCTCCCTCTCTCTCTCTCTCTCTCTCTCTATCTGTCTCTCTCTCTCCCATTCTCTCCTCTCTCTCTCTCTCTCTATCCCTCTCCCTCTCCCTCTCTCTCTCTCT
>CM017896.1:32722899-32727899 GCA_008369825.1 Triplophysa tibetana
GGGCGGATTTATACAATATTCTACAGAAAACAATGTCAGGACTGCGTTACTTCAATTTAATAACATTGTTGTTTGACAACCAAACAATATTATAAAGTTGCTATTGCAATCATTATCGATTTACTCTCTAAACAGTGTGAGATTCATTCTGAAATGAAACACAAATACAGATATTATAAACTTCTACAAACACTTGTGTGTGATATATGTGTGCGGCTGATGGTTTAGTGTCTGTTAAATGAGACTTTCCTTTCCGTGCACAACAGATGTCAGTATTTCAGAAGGGTTGGTAAATGTTTGTGGATCAGATCTGACTGTGTGTATTAGTCACGGATCACTGGTGACTGTGTGATGGAGGATAAACCAACAGCTTCTCAAATGTCACAATTACACTCCTGTGAGGCCGTGTGTGTCATATCCCTTCACTCAATGAACCTGCGCTCACTGACAAAACTGAAGACACTTGTTCCTCCATCCTATAATAGCAGCACATATGGAAGTGTTTACATACATAATGAGCAGATGAGCAGTCCATCACACGTTTCCAGAACAAACAACATACACACCGAACAGCTCAGAAACAACAGAGGATCACACAGGTTGTAATTGAGACTAAGCGTTCAGGTGAGAAATGCCGTCCTGTCCAGTCACACAGAGCAGACTGTGTCTTACACTAAAGGCCATCTGTGTCCATCTACAACAGATGGGAAGACCTACACACAGCTGACGTGATGTCACACACCGCCCGGAAACACACACACACGCCAAGGCTTGACCTACAAACTCCACACACACACACACACACACGTGTCAAACTCTCTTCACAGGACAAACACGTCTGTCAGCTCAAGTGTGGATCTGTGACATGAATGGACGATCACATGGTTTACTCACAGGACTATGTTACATGATGTGTGAGGTTAAAGTGGTTTTGTGCATCACATGTGAACGTGAGGATGTTGTGTGACATGTACCTTAAACATCTGTTTGACCTTCTGTCTGGGCAGGTTGACATTGAGCTTGTGCAGCAGCTGAAGGACCTCACTGATGCTGAGACATCCGTCTCCATTCTTATCCGCCTCAGCAAACGTCTGCTTCAACCACTTGATGTTCTGAGTTAAGATGATCACGTTCTTTATACAGTACACTGTCTTCAGACAATGAACATCCCATAAAACACCCAGCGTCATTCAAAGCTCAAATCATACATGTGCTTGCTGCCGTTTCACTGTGCTATTAGTAATGGTGTGGTAACTGTTAGCAGTGTCTTTGTCTTGTTTTGCAGTACAAATAACGAAACATTCTGAAATCAAAATACAATGACTTGACAAGAAACGTCCCCTAACATATTTGGTCTTGTTTTAAGAAAAATAATATGAGAATAAAGTCAGGTTATGGTAAAAACACGCAAAAAATCTGTAGATGGGGTGAGAAAAATACACATGAGAAAGAGTCAAACTAAATCCAAATGTAGTTTTCTCACCCCATGGACAGATTTGTTTTGCTTGTTTTCACCATAAACTGACTTTTTAAAAAAATATCTAAGTTCACTTTTCTTGTCAATTAATTATATTTTGATTTAAGAATGTTTAGTAAGAATGTCATAATTTGCTGTGTGGTCAATAAAGTCAATGCTTGGAGTTTATTTACACCACTTTAGAAAAAAATCTGTCTTGAATTTTCATTTATTTTATTTATTTTTTTAATCCTAAAATATTACTTGAACATTTGGTTATCAATGGTTTTGTGTTGTTTGTGTTATAATGTTTATGTAGTGTTAAAAACTGAAACATGACCAGTGTTGTTCATGTCATCTGAAGAGGTCTGTAATGAGAGTTTGGTTCCTAAATGACATCATTGAGATGAGATGTTTTTAATGTGTTAGCTTGATGTTTTGAGTTATTATGGGTGAAATCTAAACAAACCCACTGCAGTTTGATTGACATTATTGGAATACACATTAAAAAACTGGTTATCTCATTAAGGAAATAAACTCTTCATACACAGTTAATAGTTATAGTCACAGAAATGGTTGAAGAATATTGAGAGAAGTAAAGAGATATGAGAGCGTAGGGACACATCGGCAGCGTTCCATGGGAGTGGTCACTGCTGAGCACTTTTCACGCATTTCATGTTTCCATGGTAACAGTGAGGTTGGTGTAGATCTCACACTCTTATCTCACACATAGATCAGGATGGTTTTATTTCTGAAGAGTTAGTTAGTTGAATGTATAATGTCAGATGGACAACATCTTTTTGAAAATCAGCAGTGTGGTCATGAAGGATATTGATCTCGAGTGCGTTGACGTTTGGCCAGACTGTCTTCATCGCTGATGCCGGCCATCAGATACTTCAGACCGGTGATCCAGGTGCGAGCCTCCTCTCCCGTCCCAGACACCAGGTCCAGAGACTCCATGTGCTCACCGTAATAGATGCTGAAGCAGCAGTTGGGATCAAAGCTGCCGTCGGCATATCTCTGGAAGACGTCTGACTGCTTTCCCTCGCACACTTCACGAACGGAGTCGATGGAGACTGAGAGACCAGAAGAAAGAACACTGAAGTCCACAAACATCATCTCATATCTACTGATGCTGTGAAGCACCTCCTGCAACACTGAATCATCTGCAGCACACGGACACATTCATTGACTGAAAAATACTCCATTACGTCACTCATTCATGTGTGTGTTTGTACTTGTCATCTATCTTTATGAGGACCAGTTTGAGTTTAAGACCAGCAGAGTGAGGACACAGAGTCCTTTTTTTGGCCGGTCCTCACTTTCTGAGACCCCTTTAAAGGGCTGTTTGAGAGTCAAGACCTGGTTTTAGGGTTTAGGTTACAATCAGGTTTAGGTTATAATCAGTTGGTGGTTAGGGGCTAGAGATTGCATCATGTCAATGTATATCCTCATAAAGATAACTGTACAAACATGTTTGTGTCTGTGTGTGTGTTTTTCTGTGTGTGTGTTTTTCTGTGTGTGTGTTTTTCTGTGTATGTGTATGGGTGTGTGTGTGTGTGTGTGTGTGTTTGTGTGTGTGTGTGTGTGCTGATGCACATCAGCTGAAGAGAATCGTTTCTTTAACTTCTTGACTGTTTTACTCAAGTGATCAGTGAGATTAGATGGAAAGAAATCTGAAATGTTCTGCTAAAGCGTGTGACATCATCCAATCTGGGATCTCAGAGCGGTGTCCTCAGAAGAGATCTCATGAATGATGTGAAAATTAAAATGTTGTTGACCTCTGATTTGAATTCAACTGAAACTTTCTTATACATTTGAAGCAAATTCTTACTTTTGGCTTTCTCGTTCTTTCTGGAGGGCCGCCAGCGGATGCAGGACTTGTGCTCGTCCAGGTAAAAGAAGCGAAGGAGGCCTTTAGAACCACCTCGCAGTTTCAGCATCTGAGTCCCTGTCTGCATAAAGCTCATGCATTTCTCCACTGTCACAGAGAGAGAGAGCATGCGTCATAACATGAACACAGTCAATCCACATTTAAAGAAGCGGTTGTACCCTGAAAATGTTTAGAATATGTTTGAGATTTGAAATGAGATTCCAGGCAGAGCAGAACAGACGGCTCACAGATATTTATATCACTTCACACAATTTTCCTGGAACAGAGTTTATATCAGCACAAGTGTGCATCTCTCAGAGAAACACCAATCCATCACACATCCCTAATCATTACTGTGACCTTTCTGAACCCACTGAAATCCAATCCATCAACTGAGATTGTGTGTTTCACTTCTCATATTGTGCTCTCATGAAACATAATTCATGTGTTTGACACACAAGACACATGAGGATGGATTCCCTTCAACACACTTCTGTCACACACGATTGTAAGACTGAGGGCCCTATCGTACACGCGGCGCATGGCACAACGCAAGTGCTTTTGTAAGTTTCAGCCCGACGCAGATCTCATTTTCCAGTCCTGCGCCGCCTTGTTTAAATACATTTACATTTACATTTAGTCATTTAGCAGACGCTTTTATCCAAAGCGACTTACAAGTGGGGTAGGTAATGGAAGCAATTAGGACAGCATAAGTACAACAAGAGCATAAGTGCAATCAAAAGGAAGAGGTTTCATATAGCCTAACACAGTATACAGAAACATTCATTCATTCATTCATTTTTTTTTTTTTTTTTTAGAGTAGAGAAGAAAAGAGTAGATAAGAAAAGAGTAGAGAAGAAACGAGTAGAGAAGAAAAGAGTAGAGAAGAAAAGAGTAGAGAAGAAAAGAGTAGAGAAGAAACGAGTAGAGAAGAAAAGAGTAGAGAAGAAAAGAGTAGAGAAGAAAAGAGTAGAGAAGAAAAGAGTAGAGAAGAAAAGAGTAGAGAAGAAAAGAGTAGAGAAGAAAAGAGTAGAGAAGAAACGAGTAGAGAAGAAAAGAGTAGAGAAGAAAAGAGTAGAGAAGAAACGAGTAGAGAAGAAAAGAGTAGAGAAGAAACTTGAGTCAGAACAGAACAGTAAGATGTTGGCGGAAGAGATGGGTTTTCAGGCGTTTCTTAAAGATGGCTACAGAATCTGCAGATCTTGTAGCAGCAGGCAGATCATTCCACATAGGTGGAACAGATCCGGAGAAGGTGCGCGAGAGAGATTTTCTACCTTTATGGGATGGCACCACAAGACGCCGTTCGTTTGCAGAGCGTAGGGATCTGGCGGGTACATATGTCTGCAGTAGTGAGTGAAGATAAGGTGGTGCCAAACCAGTGGTGGTCTTGTAGGCCAGGAGCAGAGTCTTGAATTTGATGCGAGCGACTATAGGGAGCCATTCTACCAAATGGATGTGCGCTCATTTGTGCGCTCATGGGCGTGTTGGTCTACAAAATAGGTGTGCTCAGGAGCAGTGTTGGTGCGTTGCTATTTTGAGGATCTGAAAACAATCTGAGTCACAGACCAACTCAAACCTGCTCTGAAATGGTGCAATATTTGTCTAGTTCTTTAAAGAGCGCGTCAGGAATATGAGCCTATAGGCGGGCGAACAGACTTATTACACACTGAG
>CM017896.1:32735399-32752899 GCA_008369825.1 Triplophysa tibetana
TTAAAGCACAAGTGGCGTCCCTCATTCATTCATTCAATCATTGATTCAGTCATTCATGACATGTTCTGATCACACAGAGTTCATCTCACTGACTCATATGTGCTTTATAGAGGATCCTGTATGTTCTCTTATATGCTCCCAATCTCCTACGTGATTCAAGACCGGTTCGCGCACAGCTGGCGCCCATTTAAAGTTACTCACCGATCTAGAACCACGTTCCGCCCCGCCTACTCCACTACAACAGACATATGCAGTGAAAGAGGTAATAAACAATTCATTTAGAGGTGCAGCCATTGCCACCCAAAACTGAGTCGGGTTTGAACCGATGATCAGTCTGACTTTGACATGAGAGCCTGACACACTAACAAGTGTCCCGTACACCATGATCTCACACTCATCACTAAAGCACTGATGAGGAGAACATGACAATTGTTTCATTAATTCTGTTGTTTCATTTATTTACTGTTTAATTTGTTTGTATATTGCTTCATTTATCTATTTCTAAATTGAAACTTGAGTCATTTTCAGCACATCAGTAAATCCACTGTATATAGAGCGGAGAGTGAGGCTTTCTGCCGCCATGTTGCTTTCTTTGGTGCCGTTGCCATGGTGAATTGATCATCGATCATGGCCTGTTGAAGACGTGGTCAAGCGCTTGACTCAAGGTGAGTGAGTTCTGAAAATCAGCTGCTCTGAAACCAAAAACTCAAAGTTTCACATCTCGGTGTAAATCAACTCAGAGTTCACATTGGCTCCTCATTGAAATGGCCCGTGCTGAGGTCACTGTGTTTGTTTGTCTGACATCATGGAACACAAATCTTTAGACATTGTTTGAGGTTTTGTTGTCATTAATGAGGATTTCCAGAATACACAGATCTCATGTCACGTGTGTCATGATGAAAGGCAGACAAGGGGATGACATGAGTTAAACAGATATTTAATATACAAAATGACACTACAAGAGGACAAAACAAAACCCACGAGGGGGAAAACATCAACATGATAGTGGCAGTCCAAAAACAAGAATTTTATCAAGAAAGTTTGATGAAGCCATATATAAGATAACAGTGAAATGAATGTGATGGAGGAGTGAATCTCCCACAATGCATTGCAAGCTCACACTCATTTCTGACTTCATTCTGATATGAAACGCTGGGACCGATGAAACTTTTAAAGATGAAAATGAATGAAACCACCCAACGTCTGCTCTATAGCTTTGGCTTGAGGAAAGTGTAAAAGTCCTTTCAGGTTGACTGTATTAAAGCCGCTTAATAATAAACACATTGGATAACAGCACAGACACTAATGTGTTAATAAAGATAAAAGCCTTTCCAATAAAAGAATGAAGAGGAAGATGATAGTAAGAGAAGCAGCACATGTGACTGAATTCAATAACCTGTCAATCAATCAAACATCATCATCATCATCACAAATAAAACCTCCAGAAGAAGATGTCTTGTTTTGGACAGGAACATGAAGTCATGGAGTGATCTACTGTGAGACATTTGACACAAATGGAAGAAGAGCAGTTTTTATCCTGGCCAAAGGAACACAAATGTCAGATGTCTGTCGTTCCAAGTCTTCAGTATCCAGACCACAGACAGGAAGTGCAGAACGCGTGTGCTAAAGCAACTGAAGACACACTGGACATGACCTTTAACATGACTGACAGAAACACACGTCTGGTGAACATGAACGGCTGTAGACATCACACAACTTTAGTCTCTGTGACCGATCCACAGACACTATCATCTCTTGTGTTTATCTCAGACTGGATCTGTCAAACACACCACCTGATTCATGATGGTATGAATGATTGAATGACATGACCGACGACATATAAACATGCATGTACAGTCTGATCCCGCTGAAGTGTAAGCTTTGACTTCCACCCGTGTGCGTCTCTCAGACGTGCCTCAGAAAAGCAGAGGGATTGTGGGTAAACAGACCAGACACGCTCAGAAATCGTATTAAACATGAAGCAAAGCTCTGGCATGTCAGACTGACACTCTTTTAAACGATTCTTTATGAACAGTCTTCATTGTTAAACACCCTGTCAGTTATTATAGATGTCCTTCATAAGAAATCTAACAAATCAATGTCCAGAAGAACAATCACAGATGACAGGGATCTCTTTCCTCTACCACATGAAGAAGATTAAAGTCTCAGATCTGTGTCTCCTGAGGAGAATCTGACAGATGAGAGTTTGAGAAGAGATGTGTCTCAGATTTATCTCGTCTGCAATCAAAAGTCAATATTATCAACATCAACTCAAACCTTTCTCAGCAAATCCAGATGATTTCTTACATTCAAAGTGACTTGTGAAGTTTATACTGAAATCACTTCTTTAATCTAACACATTCCACTGGACTATATGAGGAAAGTCATTTTTTTAGGAATAAAAAAGTGTGTCAGTAAACGACGTGTGGTGTAAAGGACAGGCGCAGCCAGAAATAAACCAAGAGATGACATTATAGAGAAATAATCCCACGAGACATCTAAGAAAACTCCTACCCAACAACCCCCACCTTCATTCTTTGTGTTCTGCAATGAAATGTAAGAGCGCTTACCTTTGTCTGGACTGAGACTCCTGATATTGCTCAAATCCTCCATAATTCACCCAGAGAACGCTGCGAGAGCTGGAAAGATGTGTGACAACAATCCCATGAGCACCTCTTCCACAGAAGAACCACTGAACGCATCTCATTCTCAAGAGCAGAACGCAAAGCACCTGATCCTGCTTCTCATTTCCTTCTTTTCTTAGCCTCTCTCTCTCTCTCTGTGTGTGTGTGCGCTGGGAAGAGTATGAGGAGATCTGGCCACGTGTGTGTGTGTGTGTTCAGCGTGTGGGGATGCGGCTGAGGAAAAGAGCTCAACGGACGGCACGAGAACTGAAGTCACACACGAGAGTGAATGAACGAGAGACAAAGAGCAAGAGCAGCGTGAGTGAGGTGATGGAGATTTCTCAGCTCATGTTTTATTCAGCACTGCTCAGCGAGCGTTTCTCTTCACGACAGAAAGCTTTGGGAGTCATGGAGGTGAAGGAAGATTCAGTCGTTATTTCCTCAGTAACTCTCTCAAGCACATCTCTGACATCACTGACCCACACTGTGACATAAAACACACCTCCAAGAGTCACACATGACTGAATAAACAATAAACAATACCTTTACATAACATTATTTAAACACCATCAAATGAACACCTACATTAACTACATTCACTACTGATAACAAGTTCATGTTATTTTCATATTCAGGATTTTGTGTCAGATTTTTTTTATCTTCACAGGCATGATACCTATGGAAGGTAATTACTGACACTTTTAAATAAATACATTTAATGAAAAGGCAAATGTGAAAAAGAAATCGCAAATACATTTCAACCAAGATTTGAATTAATGCTCGCGCATAAATAGTGACACAATTCAAAATAAAATGTAAAGTTTGATTTTCATTTGATTCTATTTAACAAGTTTCGTTTTCATTTTCAAAGTCAAGCTGTATGCAGATCATCTGTTAATTAGCGGGTGGGGCTTACTCAAGCAACGTATCATTACTGGGAACGCCCACAAAAATGCCCTATGCATTTATGCCGCGAGGGAAAACAAACCATTGGAATAAACATGATTAGAGCTTGTTAGGCTCTTGATCTTAGCTCGTTGTATGATTACAAATGATTTTTTCTCGGTGCAAGGCCCAAAAGTGCTGGGTGGTGTTCTGCGTCTCTAATGTGTTAAAAACTTCAATCTTAAATCATATACTACTGAAAAAACAGATGGCTGTAGTCCCTCTAGACTTTCTAAAGCAAATCAAGTGGCGCAAATCAAAAGAACCCACTGACCTCTCTCTCTACCAGTCTATTCTCTCTTCCTTCTCTGCGGATGTCTCCTCTGCGAAAACCCAATACTACCACACTAAAATCAACAACTCTCCTGACCCTCGTACTCTCTTTAAAACCTTTTCTGCTCTCCTTTGCCCGCCTACCCCCTCACCTCCATCAGACTTAACAGCTGACGATTTTGCATCGTTCTTTGTAAAGAAAACGAACACCATCAGCAATCAATTCTCTGCGCCACCACCTCTTGACCACAGTCAATCTCCAGACACATGCTCGTTCCCCTCGTTCTCTCTCCTATCTGAAGAGGAAGTTTCCAAGGCAATTTCTTCTAACCACCCGACTACCTGCCCTCTAGATCTCATCCCCACCCATTTCCCATCTCCTCCAGGCCATCTCTCCATCAGTTGTTCCCTCTTTGACTCACATTATCAACTCGTCCCTCACCACTGGCACATTTCCTACTCTCTTCAAAGAGGCCCGTATTACCCCACTACTAAAGAAACCTACTCTTAATCCTGCACTGTTAGAAAACTACATACCGGTATCCCTACTCCCCTTCGCTGCTAAAACTCTAGAACGTGTTGTCTGTAACCATCTCTCATCCTTCCTCATCCAGTACATCCTCCTGGACAGCAACCGGTCTGGGTTCAAGAGCGGTCATTCCACTGAGACTGCGCTGCTCTCTGTTATCGAAGCCCTGAGACCGGAAAGAGCTTCCTCTAACTCTTCTGTTCTCATCCTACTGGATCTATCTGCCGCCTTTAACACTGTTAACCATCACATCCTCCTGTCCACTCTCAAGGCTATGGGGGTCTCCGGAATGGTGCTACAATGGTTCAGGTCTTACCTCTCAGGTAGGTCATTTAGAGTATCTTGGAGGGGTGAGGTGTCTGAGTCCCAACATCTCGACACAGGTGTGCCTCAGGGCTCAGTGCTTGGTCCGTTGCTATTCTCTGTATACATGACATCCCTTGGCTCTGTCATTAGGAAACATGGCTTTTCCTATCACTGCTATGCGGATGATACACAACTCTACCTGTCTTTTCGCCCTGACGATCCGACTGTCTCAGCACGCATCTCAGCTTGCCTAGCCGACATCTCACTCTGGATGAACGGCCATCACCTGCAGTTGAACCTTTCAAAAACAGAACTGCTTGTAATCCCAGCTGATATAAAGACTTATCACAACCTTTCCATTCAACTGGGCTCATCAACCATCACACCTTCCAGAAAGGCAAGAAACCTGGGAGTGGTGATCGATGATCAGCTCAACTTCACAGATCAAGTTGCCAGCACCGCCCGGTCCTGTATATTCATCCTCTACAATATCAGGAAAATTAGACCCTTCCTATCAGAGCATGCTACGCAAGTCCTAGTACAGGCTCTAGTCCTGTCCAAACTGGACTACTGCAATGCACTACTGGGAGGACTTCCAGCTTGCACAACCAAACCTCTACAGATCATCCAGAATGCTGCGGCAAGAGTTATCTTTAATGAACCGAAGAGAGCACACGTCACTCCTCTACTCATTAAGCTACATTGGCTCCCTATAGTCGCTCGCATCAAATTCAAGACTCTGCTCCTGGCCTACAAGACCACCACTGGTTTGGCACCACCTTATCTTCACTCACTAATGCAGACATATGTACCCGCCAGATCCCTACGCTCTGCAAACGAACGGCGTCTTGTGGTGCCATCCCATAAAGGTAGAAAATCTCTCTCGCGCACCTTCTCCGGATCTGTTCCACCTATGTGGAATGATCTGCCTGCCGCTACAAGATCTGCAGATTCTGTAGCCATCTTTAAGAAACGCCTGAAAACCCATCTCTTCCGCCAACATCTTACTGTTCTGTTCTGACTCAAGTTTCTTCTCTACTCTTTTCTTCTCTACTCGTTTCTTCTCTACTCTTTTCTTCTCTACTCGTTTTGTCTCTAAAAAAAAAAAAAAATGTAAGAATAATGTTTCTGTATACTGTGTTAGGCTATATGAAACCAGTCTTCTTTTTGATTGCACTTATGCTCTTGTTGTACTTATGCTGTCCTAATTGCTTCCATTACCTACCCCACTTGTAAGTCGCTTTGGATAAAAGCGTCTGCTAAATGACTAAATGTAAATGTAAAGCGCTTATCATGAAAAGCCCCTATAGGCCTATACATTCAGTGATCGGTCTCATGTACTGCCAGTTTGGGATGGATTGTGTCAACATAATTATCACATATATTACTCTTTTATAGGGAAGGTTTTTTAGTTATAATCATTAGAGCACTAAATGATTTCAAGTGAGCAATGTGAAACAGTAACACTTACACAAGTCTTAAACTGCTTCTGAATTGTTATTTGCTTTATATAACCTTCTCTCAACCCATTTTAACTGCCGATACATCACATACTTTTGTCAGGAATTACCGTCCATACATAACTATGAACTGTTGAGTTCAAAAGTAAGAAGAAAATTCTCCACAAATTAAGGAAACAAAACAACAACAACAAAAACAACAACAGGTTTTATAAAGACAGTAAATAATGTAATTTTTGGGTGGACTACACCTTTCAGGAAATGAAAGAGAACTACATTAAAAGATATCAAAAGACTTGTGGTTGAGTTCCTTCAGGAGCTGATAATGCTGAACACACAATAGAGATGAAACTCACTTTAGCGTTTGAAACATCTGTGCCATACACAAGCCCAACAACAAATCACTTCCAGGCTTTTTCTGCATGATGCATCTGATTTGAGCGGAGAACACAGTAAAACGCTGCCAGCCGTCTGTCTTCCTCACAAAAGATGGAGGCAAATTGACAGTTAATGTTATTTTCTGTCATTGGTAAAGTGCTTCAGAACATTCATCTCTTTTTAGGAGACATTTATTGCATCAGATATCAGATCCATTTCTCTTAAGCGTCAGAAGTTGGAAGAAATGTAATTCTGTGTCCGTGGTGTTCAGTCTGTGTTCTGCTCAATGAAAGCAACACTATCTCTCTCACCCGCTGTTACAATGGGTGCGTGTGTGGCTTATGTAATGCTTTTATTGTGTCATTCACCCTGTTAAGAGAAGGAAACTTTGCCACTAAGAGGACATGCTGTCTCTGAACTGGATTAAACATGTAGAATATAACCCGTTTTACAATTTCGTTATCTTGTTATAAAGATGAATTCAGGCTAGTCTTAAAGTTCCTTCTGTGGGGATCTCCATTCAAAGCACACGTTTCACAGACAGCTTTTGTTCTGCCATGACACCCAATGAAAGAGAGGATCAGTGATGCTTGTGTGAGGTGTAAAGCTATTACACTAGAATAAAGGGAGGAAAGAAGCGCCACGTTTCCTTGTTTCTGCACTCGTTGACATGAAGCTGGACTGCATGAGCGCTTGAAGACAACGGGTGGATATGAAGGGTCGGGAGAAGCTTGCGAGCGCTCTTTGGATCTGACAGCTCCGGCTCTCCGTTCCGCTCCGCCTGTGGGAATCACACACCTCACACTTGAGATAAAGTGGGTCAGAAGAGACCGACAGCAGGAACACAACACACCTCGACATTTGGTCCAAAAGCAGCGCAGTGAAACACTTGGTATGAAGAAACACAATCAGACGCAAACAGGCGTACAGTCAAGTGTTCGAGTGTGTGAATCAATGTAAGACAGACTAAAGACGAGGGGTGAACACACTCATAGAGAATAGATGAAGGAACATGATGAAAACAGAACAAAGCGCTGGATTAGATCTTAAGATCAACATTCATGTTTTACGTTCAAACACTTTTCAAGGTTTGCTCTGACTTCACATTCTGACTGACATGTAAAGACCTGATCAGAGAGAGAGAGAGAATGTCCACTCTTCACTCTCATCAACACACGTGTGCTGTTTCCTGAGATAAGTGTTCTTTTCATTCAGAACAACCAAACAGCAACGCCCTAGAAACTAACTCAAACATTGTGTCCATGATTTTTGTCTGGATGAGCACCTCTCACATACTGTATATTTGTTCATTATTATAGACGTGTAATGTTGTTTCATCACGTGAAGTGATACACAAATATCAGAGATCATGTGTGAGATTATCCGCACGTGTAGTTTATTGGGTGTGTGATGTCATTCAGAATAGCTGCTGAAATTCATTAGGCAGACACACACACACACACACACACACACAAACACACACACAGACCAGCAGCATTTGTTTGCACACGGCACACAGTTTTACTCTCTTCAACATTTGTCAAACCCCTGGGTCAGTCATTCCTGTTACACACAAACCACCCATAATTGGAACTCACGGGAAGACCAGGAACCAGGCAATTACACACACACACACACACACACACACACACACACACACACACACACATGACATTACAACATGAATGGGCAGGTGTGAAAGAGCTTGAGATAATATATGAAGAGCACAGATTTCAGATCGCTGAGGAATCAAATGAATGAGTAGAAAGCTCAAACACACACACACACACAACTCTCCTGTGCTCTTAAAGGTGTGACAAATCACCCAAATGACTGTAATTGATGATGTTTACGGCTTTACTTCATTAACAGATGTTTTGGTAAACACACGTGTGGTCATCTGAAAGACTTCCCTGGATGTGAAATGATGAGGAGGAACTTCTTCTGGTAGAATAACGTGTAAAGATGAATCAGTCTGATGAATGTGTGTTCTGAATATGAAAGGTTTTGTTTGAATGTCTGGGTTCAGTCGAAGGTTTGTCTCATCACATGTACAGTATGAATGTGAACAATGAGCCGTTCACATCTCTCACACATGTCTGCTCACCAGAATCAACACAAAACATCATTGAGAGTCATTTACACTTTAAGTCGACATGACATTACAAACTGATCACACTTACTGAAAACATCTTTTACATATAAAGAGCATCAATTCAAAGTAATGCAGTTTGATCAAAACCTTCTTTTCACTCAATCCTCCTCCAATCACCTCTAAATGTTTTAGAAATGCTCATCATCCAATTTCTTGTGGAATTAAAGGTCCAGTGTGTCTTTTTCTGGAGCATCTATTGACAGAAATCCTTATAATATCCACAGCTATGTGTTCAGAGGTGTACACAGAGCTCACATAATGAAGCGTTATGTGTTTATTATCATAGAATGAGATATTTCTATGAGCATACAGTGTGGGGCGCCTAACATGGAATTGATGGTGTTGTTTCTACGGTAGCCCTAAACGGACAAACTGCTTTACAGAACACATTTCATAAATACACTATCTCCTTCTGCAAAGAAGTGAAATCATGACCACATCTTAGTTCTGTGACAGTCACCGTAATGCTTCCAAAGGGAGGCTGGAGTTTGATGGATAAGGGACACTTCAGCACGTTCAAAGTCGTCATCTGATTGGTTGAATTTCACAAGATTTCCAGGAGACATGCGTGTCGTGTTTTCTACGGTCCACTTGGAAACAACACGTTGAAAGTAGTAAGCTGTCTCAAAAGTATGCGAGATTCACGACTTAAACTTATAATCATCGTTGCTGCTGTTAACTTTTGACACGTTCATGAATGTCCACCGGTCTGTTGCTGCAGGGACATTTTCACACCTCTAAACATGACGCAGCACAAAACCAAATGTGATTGGTTGCTTTACCTGTCAGTTATATGGCATCTAGACCTTCAATATGAAAGCTACGCAAGACTAGCTGGAGTGAGCCGTTGGTTACAGTTTGCAACCTCACTGCTAGATGGCGCTAAAAATCACACAACGGTCCTTTAAAGTCCAAACCAACATTTCTTTCTTGTTGAATATAGTCATGATGATGTTTACAGTGTGTGTGTGTGAATGAGCTCTCAGCACTAACATCTCTCACACACACACACACACACACACACACACACTCACACACAGGGTGGGCCGGGGGCTGGAGCGAGTCTCTGGTGATGTGATGAGCTGCTGATGGTGTTGTTTCACAATCACTCTCTCTTTAATTCAAATCATCAATAATCTAGATTGTCGAGACATTTAAGGGGTTGCTTTTCCGTTTAAAGTCCTTCAATAGTATCTAAGACTGAATGCAGGATCACTCTCACATATCAGCGTTTGGTTACTGTTGCTGACATCACGATGTAAAACTGCATGAGTACTGTACACCATCTGCTTCAGTATGTCTTCAAAATGATCACATGACACAAAATGGTTCTTGTAGGAAGGTTGTCAATGTTTAATACACTTTGCAGAGATATTTCAATAAATCCCAGTGAAGAAATCTCCTGAATGTCTGAAATCTCTTGAGTACCATTCATGACTTCACAGTATTATGTGTTGTAATACACACAAACACTTATTGAAACACTTGACACGGGGTCTGAATTAAAAGCAAGACATTAATAAATGAAGGGTTTCCGGTTATAATAACATCATTTTATCTCAAGACATTACAGAATGCATGCACGTATTATGCATTTACTTCAAATGAATTACTCCAATAACAGAGGAACAATCATATTTTATTTGTGAACTGTGTTTTTATTTACGGTCATCTTTTTGAGATTAGACGTAAGCTTTTGGTAAACAGTAAATCGTGAAGAACTTTGTCGGTTCAGATGAAGAATGATTAAAGAAAGACAGTTATATGTTGAGAAAGCCCAGACATGACCGATTTAAGAGATTTAAGCCCCTAGAGAACGGACTTATCTGTAGACACCAGCGCTCTGTGACTGGTGAGGGAAGAACACTTCCTAGAGTCAAATCAATATCCTGAAGAAGCTGTGTGGAGTATGTGTTGAGTATTTCAGCATGGCGTTTGATTACAGGGAATCTTTATATTGACACGTGTTTGTGTGAAGAGATAATAGGTAATGTGTGGTCGTCATACATCTCATTCAGCACACTCACACATAACCCTAACACTACACTGTAACTGTGATCAGCTGAGACGTTCAGTGATTTAACACAAGCATGATTTAATTCAGGGTGGGTGATCCTGTCGAGAAACATTTTTGTCATGTTGGTTTGAAATCACTTTACATCCTGATAGTAATCAAGAAATAATTCACCATTGAGTGTCCGTCTACTAATTAAAAATGCCACAGGAAATCGGTCAGAAGCTGTATTTTCATATCTCAATATCATAGTAATGGGCAAAAACTACCTCTGCCGAGCGGGTTTTGCTGACGCCGTTTATAAACTTTCCAAGATAAAGGAAAACTGTTTTATTCGTTTACATGACCTTACACATTATCAGTTTATTAAAGTAAGTGTCTTTGCACATACAGTCCAAAATTTTGTATGCGTTTATTATTGGACATGCGATGCGCTTTCTCTGGTCTCGTCATTGGCCCCGCCCCTCTCGTTTCCTCGTTACCTTTCCATTAGTGTTTCATCCCCGAAACCTGTTCTCTTGTTAATTATCCTCTATTCCTCTCCCTATTTAATGCCCTTGTTCCTGCTGTCCTGTGCCAGTTCGTTTTGTATTGTTGCGGACTCCTGTAATGTATTGATTTTTCAAACCCGACCCTGTGGATACCTTACATCGCCTGTTTTTTAAGACATTGTCTCAGCCTGTTTTTAATTTAGTTTTTGCCCCCATGTGGGAAGTCTTTGTTTCTTGTTTTTATATTTAGTCCTGTCTTTGTTACCCCAACCGTGGGCTTTTGTTTTGTTCCTGTTTTGTTTAAATAAATCTTGTTTAAAACCCCTTGATCACCTGCCTGCACTTAGGTTCTTCTGACATTCTTCTGACGCTTGCTACGGATGTGAAGAACGCAGAAAATCAAACCCTCCAAATTTTTTTATGACGGATGAAAATGTCAGAGGCATTGTATAAATGTGATTGACACAACGTGAGGTTGTATTTATTTTTAACATGCGGCATTTTCAGACTCAATGTGCAATGGGCTTAAGAATCTCTCTCAATGTAGAGAGAATGGCTCACAATCATCAACAATCCTGCGGAACCGACAACAGTGTGACGTGTGAAGCGGTATGAACACATTATTTAAAGCTCCATTACAGTTCATACAGCAGATGACATCTCAATAAAGTGTGAATGAGATTTCAGAGCCATTGGCTTGTATTACCTGTATTTATCTTCACATTAATATGTATTCCAGTTCACACACGGAGAAATGCAGACGGGAAGAAATGACATATAAACTGCTCATTTTATGGATGCCACAAACTACCTTCTCTGTTAAATATCCCAGAATACATTGCGGAAAAACAACCAGGATGGCAGACAGTTCTTCAACGTTTGTTAACTTCAAAATGATGTTTAGTTAATTCAATAGAAAAGAAGGGAAGTCGTGAGGATCACCGCTGAGTCCACCTGCTTGTAATTTCAGCAAATAACTGCGTGTTTCTTGCCACCCAGAGGAGCGTGTACTGATATGTTCGCATGCCAAAGTGACGTCAATGCGTGACCCTCTATAAACAAGATGTGCCACTGCTGTTACGATTAGGGCTTTGAGTAAATGCCAAAAAGAATCAATTCCAAGGCGTTGAGAATGGAGAGTGGATTGAAAGGAATCTTAGCAGATATAATAACATGTATCCAGGGGCGGACTGCCCAGAAGAACATTCTGCTAAAGTACGGCCGTGACATCTGGAGTACTGGAACTTTACATAAACATCTGTAGTAGAACAGGGAATTGAGCAGGAGTCAAACCCAGCTGCTAGGAACAGCTCAAACCAGGGATTGGAATCAACTCCAAACAATTCAGAATGGAACAGCTTTAGATACACTGAAGGGTGAGGAATGCAAAGCTCAATATGGCCGCTCTAGGTCCCGCCTTCAAGTAAAACCAGCCAATTATCAATCAGTACAGACTGAGGATTCTCTGGGGCGTAGGTCCAGTAGATGAGGCCACATCCAAAAAGGGGATTTGTAGCGCAATTTAAGCTTAGCAAACCAAAGTTTTGACATAGTTCGTGTCGTGTTTAATTATTGAATAATAAGCAGAAATATTATAAATATCTGCCTTCCCCCATTCAAGTAGATAGGACTGTGCACTTAACTGCTCAGAGGCGTTCAAACATGGCCGACGAGTGACACCACTTCTGTAAAGAGACTTTGATTCAACTCTATTTAAACTGAGGATGATGTCTGAGGTCTACTGTGTGCCTCAAGTAAACTAATCTAACAAAACATATTACATTTGATTGAATGTGATCATTTCTGTCTTGAGGAGCTAGAGAGGAGAATACAGTGAACTCTGTTGATCAGGATGAGGTGGATTTAAAAGTGATAGAAGAGAGATGTGACACTTCAGTCCTGGTTATTAAGTAATGCTCATAATCTTGCACTGATCAAAAATGACTGAAGGATGGATGTGTGACGATGGAAAGCAGGATTTCTACAGTAGTTTAGGAAGAGTTGATTGCAGGAGAACCGACGGCAGAAATAAAGAGAAAGAGATGCTGTGTGAGTCTTCTGGCCTCGGGCCGCTCTGTTCTCCAGAGAAAAGACCAATACAGAAAATCACACGCTCACTGCAATCTCAGCTTATTTAGAGGAAACATTGTTCATCCTGAAGAGACATGGACACAGAAGTCATGGAGGTGGACAAAGAGAGAGGAGGAGGACACTATTGAAACCGGCCCAGACAGAAGACATGTGATCAGAACCAGAAGAGAGACTCACAACGCCACATCTCAACAACACAAGAGCTAAACAAAACCTTATTATTTATTTGTACATGTGAAGACAGACACGTGCACACACACGCGCGCGCGTGCGTGACACACACAGACACACACATGCACAGACAAATGCACACACACATTTTCAAACAAAACTGTATTAGAGTGGACAAGACCTGCAAGGCTTTTGATGGAATGGCAGCATTTCAACTATTGTTTACACACAACAGCATCAGACAGACTGAGCAGATGAATGATGGAGAGAAAGATAGAAGGATGGCTGGAAATGTAATATTCCACATGAGAATTCATGGATTTATGAAAGAAAAAAGCTATCAAATACAGCAAAACACATCCGCGCACTTGCTGATGTGCATTTTTAATTTGCTTTAATGAAGTATTGATTAATATTCACAGAAGAACAGTCATGTGCCAATGGCGTTATATGAAACAGAGAAGCCTCATGTAGGATCAGCAGAAGATCCTCGTGTTCAAACAACACTGAAGGGATTGATGTCTTTAAATCCCTGTACTGACTAACCTTTCCATCAGCTTCATTATTAATATTGTGCGCTGCTAATGAACCCTGACCCACCCCAACACATTCAAAACATCCCCTGTCTGAATCATGTTTGTGTTCATTGTGTACATACATGTTTAACACGTACACCAGTGTGTGTTCACTCTCTCATGATTCAATACTGAATGAGAAGCGTTCACACAGGCCTGAAGTTATGCTGGAGATGTGATTTATTCATCAGCCATCTCCAAAATACACACTTCTGTCTCAATGTTCAAAGCTCTCTCCTGAGAGACCACAAACAAACCCATGCAAGAGGGAGAGAGACACAGAGAGAGAGACACAGAGGGAGAGAGAGAGAGAGAGAGAGAGAGAGAGAGAAGAGAGAGAGAGAGAAAGAGAGAGAGAAAGAGAGATACAGAGGGAGAGAGACAGAGAGAGAGAGAGAGAGAGAGAGAGAAAGAGAGAGAGACACAGAGAGGGAGAGGGAGAGGGAAGGAGAGAGAGAGAGAGAGAGAGAGAGAGAGAGAGAGAGAGAGAAAAGAGAGAGAGACACAGAGAGGAGAGGAGGAGAGAGAGAGAGAGAGAAGAGACACAGAGAGAGAGGTAAAGAAGAGAGAGAGAGAGAGAGAAGAGGAAGAGGAGAGAGAGAAGAAAGAAGAGAGAGAGAGAAAGAGAGGGGAGAGAAGGGAAGGAGAGAGAGAGAGAGAGGAGAGAGGAAAGAGAGAGAGACACAGAGATGGAGAGGGAAGGATAGAGAGAGAGGAGAGAGAGAGAGAAGAGAGAGAGGAGAGACAGAGAGAGAGGAAGTAAGAGAGAGAGAGAGAGAGAGAGAGAGAGAGAGAATTTACAATCCTTTATTACTAATATTATTCACAACTCAGCTAAATTACAATACTCATTTATAAAGGAAACCAAACAAACTCACAAATATATAAAAACCAAATCACCTTCAACAACAGTACACAACGCCTCATTGTAACACCAAATTTCCTCAAAGGCAGCAAGATCATCCATATGTTTATAGTATTTAAAATCAATCAATATTCTTGCTTGAACCATGTTCAAAAACAAGGTAACTAGATTCTGTTCCAAATCGTGTTCCACTTTTTTCTTTCTGCTTACATAGATAGCCAGCTTTGCTTGGCCAAGAACAAAATTCAGCAATTGACAAATAAACCTTTTCTTCATTACATATTTAAAACCAAAAATAAATAACAGCATGTAAAAGGATTCATTACAATTTCTGAAAATGCTACCCAAATACAAAAATAAAGGTTCCAATCTAGTACAGTTGACAAATGCATGAAATATAGTTTCTCTCTCAGTACAAAAAGGACAACCCGCATCAATCTCCGGATTTATGATTGAAATAAAAGCATTGACAGCTACAGCACCATGAAGGACTCTCCACTGTAAATCCCCAGTTTTCTTAGTCAACGGTGGTTTATATACTGCTCTCCACTCAGGCTTTTTATCCGTATTCAACTTAAAAAAACCACGCCATGGAGTATCAATTTTCTTATTTAAACTTTTTTTGTTAAAATTGATTACACAACACTTGTATAAAACCTTCCCAGTGCTCAAAAGGAAGTCTAAACACATGGATTCAAAACTTTCGAGAAAGACTCCGGAAGCTCCTTCCAACTTCACAGAAAAAAACAAACAAGGAAAAGAGTCTTTAGGATTGGGGTTGCAGAGGCCGTCACTGTACTCATTCAGCAAAGTCCTTTCTGTTGCATTAATAGTTGACGCCCATTTTACTAATAACTGTGCAACCAGACGAGTTGATCTAAAACCCAAGCGTTGAGCCGTTGCCTCCTCCTTCCCAAAATCACGTCCAGCTATTTCCAATAACTTTCCCAAGCTGGTGACTTTACAGTCAATGAGTGTCTTGCTAAGTCCTGGGAAAAGTCCACTTGTAGAAACATCCCGACGTGATCCATGAATTAAAGGTTCTTCCAGTAGCCAATGAAGTGACAGTGGACCCTCTGCTTCTTTAAAAAAAAAGAAGAAACTCCAAACCTTAAAAATGTTTCTGTAAAAGACTGGTAGGCCAGAAGTGTTCAGTTTCGATGGGTCCATAAGAAAGAGAGTCTTATCCAGTCCCAAACTCTCAAGATTACGTAAAATCTCATATGCAACAGCACACCATTTAATGTCAACTGAACCAACTAACAGTTTCTGTACAAACTGCAACCGAAAGGTTGCTATCCTACTTTGAAGATGTATTAATCCATGTCCACCCTCTTCTTTTGGCAGGAACAACACACTCTGTGGGACCCAATGCAATTTATCCCAAAAAAAATCTACCAGAATAGCCTGGATTTTAGTTAACAGTTGTATGGGAGGGTCAACACAGGCGAACCTATGCCACAATGAAGATGCAACCAAATTATTAATAATTAAAATACGACCCCTGTATGACATCTTTGGCACTAAACATTTCCATTTATTCAGACGACCTTTAACTTTTTCAATAACCCCTTCCCAATTTTTTTGTACTGTTAACTCATCACCCAAGAACACTCCTAAGTACTTAAAACCACATTTTCCCCAAATTAACCCTTCAGGAAGTTCTGGCTTTCCAAGTGCCCACTTACCTAACAATAAAGTTTCACTTTTACTCCAGTTTACCCTCGCAGAAGATAGACCATTAAAAGTTTTAAGTAATCTTGATAAGACCTGAATATCACTTTCCCTGTTAATCATAACTGTTAAATCGTCAGCATAAGCTGACACTATAAGATTATGTTCACAATTTGGCAAACATATACCATGCAGTTTGGCTCTTATTTGCTGTAGCAGTGGTTCTATTGCCAAAGAATAAAGCATACCAGACAGCGAACACCCCTGCCTAACACCTCTATGAACACTAAAAGGAGCACATAAACCACCGTTCACCTTAAGAATACTCTCCACGTCACTATAAAGAACTTTAATACAATTTATGAAATTGTTACAAAACCCAAAACCCTCTAGAACCCTCCACAAATAGCAGTGCTCAACACGATCAAAGGCTTTCTCTTGATCTAGACAAATTAACCCACAATCTAAATTTAACAACTTGGAGACATCCAAAACATCACGAACCAAAGAAATATTATCAAATATTGATCTACGGGGAACACAGTAAGTCTGGTCAGGATGGATGACACCATCCATCACTCCTGCTATCCTGTTAGCCAGGGTTTTAGAGAGCAGTTTATAATCACTGCAGAGTAGTGACACGGGCCGCCAACACTTGATCTCCGTAAGGTCGCCCTTCTTGGGCAGGAGGGTTAGCACTGCTCTACGGCAGCTCACAGGCAACTGACCTTCAGCCAGGCTTTCGTTCAACACCTCCAACAGGTCCTCCTTCAGCTCTGACCAGAATGACTTATAAAAGTCAACTGGCAGACCGTCAATTCCCGGTGCCTTTCCAGACTCCATTCCTTGCAGAGCCTTATACAGCTCCTCCGTGCTCAAAGCACCCGAGATTTCAGCGTTGGCTTCCTCTGATACCTGGGGTAAATCATCAAAGAACTCACTATCACCC